>JANAVB010023800.1:24457238-24717238 GCA_029216955.1 Iris pallida | reverse complement strand
ATGGACTTATTCTAATCGTAGTATGTTGAATCTTATATCTAAAGTACGACAGTCACAGGTAAACTAATATCTCCACAACAACACAATAGAATCTCATCCACAGAACAACAACTTCAACGCAGAGAAAATAGAACAAATATCAAACTAAAATAAAATATAAGTCTAGAATAATCAAATACAAAAATCTGTCTGAGATAATCGAGTCTGGTGGAAATATATATATATATATATATATATATATATATATATATATATATATATATATATCCATGAAAACAAAGTACAATATTAAAATAGTTAACTATAGAAATAAAGAAATAGTCAGGAGATAACTAGCTAGATAAAATATCCATGACTCTAATCAGCGATCAACCCCTGGATCAGGAAAACTCCTCGGGAACAACCTCCAGGACTTCTGCAAGATATCCTGGCTCGATGACTGCTCCGTAAACTGTAGCATAGAGGTACTCGTCCGGATCTGGGAAAGTACCAGGTCCTCAGGGGACATAACAAGATATAAAATAGCAAGCTACAATATGAACTGAAATAAATACATAAAATAAACTGGGTAAACTAATCCATCTATGTGAATGCATGTTGAAGATGACTTTGGGCCATATGGGTAGGTAAGGGAGTAACATTAGCGTCAACTAATGTTGGAACATATACTAGCATACTTCCTCGACTGTATCAGATACTAGTCCATGGCCGCTGCCAGATATATCCACTAGTATAGCCTATAACATGGCACGCTGAGGCTGATATGCAAGTGTCTGTCCCATACGCCTACTAATAGTCTTCCCCTCTCGTGTCCTGCTCGAATCACATCCATGACTCTGGCATTCCACATCATAATGCAAGTCTCTATCTAGTCTCACCCTAATCAATATATGAACCACCATACGACCCGCCCGTATTGGTAGCTAGCCAAATAGGTAGGCTCGTGCCAAAATAATGTAAACTCACTCAAATCACATCCATGACTCTGGTATTCCACATCACAATGCAAGTCTCTATCTAGACTCACCCTAATCAATATATGAACTGCCACACGACCCTTCCTTTTTAGTAGCTAGCCAAATACGTAGGCTCGTGCCAAAACAATGTAAACTCACTCAAAGTGTCATGTCATGAGATGTTTCCAGTCATAGAAGTCATATGAAATAACTCCACTACTAATCGGGAGAGTCCTCTAAACCTCTAAGTCACACACGCACTATCATATCGATGAAACCATCGATAGCACCCAAGTCAAACTTGGACGCACACCACTAACCCATCTATTTCTATGCACAACAACAAACCATGTATTTAAATAGAACAAGAGAGGTAGCAAGGTATCTTGCTTGGATTTGCAGCAAAAGAATAAAGTATCGATCTGGCGTCACCCTCCACAGTCATGGTCTCACGAACTCCTAGAAACTTATACAACTAATATTAATAATCTTTCTAACATTATTACTATTATTTACATATCTATCTATACATACTAAGTAAGGTTATCTACTATATATTAGCAATACTAGTTCTAATATTCTTATTAGGACCAACAAAATCCACAACATATATGTATAAATATTCCATATTAACTCTAAAATAAATTACTAATGTTCTGGAAATAAATATTATATTACTATTATTGCATACAAACTATTTAGAAATTATTTAGAATCTATTTTATGATCAAACTAACATCCACCTTGATAAACCAACTCTATTAGTACGAGTTTAATCATGAACAAAATAAATTTAATAATCGGAAATAAATGGTATTTAATTATTCAAATTAACAAATATTCATGTTCATAAGTCGAGTATCATTGATATGGAGCATAGGTTGTACAAAAAAATATTTTTGGGCTCACAAGATGACAATTTTGATAGTTCATTTACGGTAGAATTTTATCCTTCAAAGATCAAATTATTCGAGCATTAAAACAGCAGAATTATGGAAAACTCATTGAACAAAAGTTGTAGATAATCGAAATAGGGTCGTTTTCATATATGATATCGATGGTAATGATTAATCTAAACAGTCCATATCCATCCCGCAATGAACAGTGCCAGATCTGGACACACTTGGGTAAAACGTGTTCCCCGACCAATCTAGAAAGAATTTTCATATGAAAATCTGTAGGAAGGTATTAGACACATAGAGGAAACCATAATTTTTGTTCCTGTGAGGTTTTGATCTCTAGAAGTGGAGAAATTATGATCGCAAGATGACGTACCTGCTGTGATTTTCGGACAACACGTCGGGGTCGACTTCGAGCGGCTGTCGCGGCTCGTAGGGGCTGTGCTAGGCCTCGAGACTCCTTGGGATGATGGAAGGGGGTCCTTGGTACGTTGGGATGAGGTGACATCCCTTGGATGGTCGGCAATTGGTTGGGAGAACATCAAAAGAAAGAAGAACAACATCAGTTTGGTCGCAAAATTAGGTTTGGTTTTTAGGGTTTGTGGAGGAAGGGTGGTAGGCTATTGTGGGAGTTTATAAAGGTAGATGGGTAGGGGGTCGGTTATGGGCTGCTTGAGTAGGATTTTGGATAAATTTTGGTGGGTTTTAGAGTCCAAATTCAAGTGGGATTGGCACAAGAATAACCAAGTTTCCAAATATAGGAAATTGAATTTATAGAGTTTCCCTATTTGGTTTTGACCAAAATAAATACTCCATAAATCTGAATTAAATATTTTGGGGGGCCTTTCTATATGAGAATGACCCTAATAAGTCCTCTACAAGTTGTTGGACAAGTTCAGGCTCGATAAAAATTAGCAGAATTGGAAATAGGGTCTAAAAGTCACACTAAAGGTCTTATGTGCCATTTGAATTTAAATAGCACATAGGATCTCGATTGAGTGGGATACCCTAGTCGTGTGTGTAGTAAGCTCAAAGATAGTCGAAACCATATATTGGTTCGTTTATGTTGGATCGATGTCGAGTCCAAAATTTAAGTTGGAATTTACGACAAGTCTCAAGGTAGATAGCTTCTTGGCCTCAATTGACCCCGAAGTTGTGCGAAACAAACAGAATACAAGAAGACATATTTGAGGGGGACATGATATATCAAATCAAAGATAAACTCGTCTAGGTCAAAACTCATGAAGGAAGTTTCTAGAGTTTAGCAGTTCTTGTGCTCCAAAAATCAAAGCTACGAAAAAGGGTATTTTATGATCATGAATAAAAGTGGGAAAATATATATTAATAACTATATTAATAAAATAATAAAAAAAATTGAAAAAAAATAACTCTAAAAATTTAGGGGGCTTACAACCTACCCACATTAAAGAATTTTGTCCTTGAAATTATAACAACTTATAGGATAAAAGAAACTAGTCATATATGATTTCTAAAGGATGCTAATACTAATGGGTTCTAAATTATCATAATCTCGGTTTACATACTCTAAGCATATATCTTGTCATTAAAATAATATGACACCACTATAATAAACAAGAAAATAGATGCTATATCGCATCGAGTTGGTAATACATCCTATGGCTAGGTTTAGACTTCCTCTTTATATATATATATATATATATATATATATATATATATATATATATATATATATATATATACTTACGATCGGTTAATCATTCCTAGTATATGGTAATCTCTTTAATAATCCTATCTATGGAATTCTACCCACCTTAGTTCTTTACCTAGTCCTATTAAGCATGGATTACTAACTTCTTCTTGTAAGAATCTTCCATATTCTTAGTTTGGGTGAAGTGACTACTCTAGGCATGGTTATGAAACTAAAAGAAAATAATATAGCCTTAAAATAAATAATAGGTGCAACTAAAATAATACCTGCTATAGCTACTCTCTTAGGCTCCTTCTATATTGGTGCCATAACTAAAGCTTAGCCAATTCTCTCTTCTCCAGGTGCTGATAGCCTCGGGACTATAGTCGCTTGAGCATGTAGTTTTGGTCCTGGTGGTACTGGTAGTGCTGGCCTCGGGGCTGGATGTTGTGGTTTGTCGCTATGCTGTGGACACTCCATGGCATGGTGCTGATCATATCCACACCACAAGAATTGTTCCAATATCTTCCGACAGTCTCTCAGAAGATATCCCTTCTTACCACAATGATGACAAGTCGGGAGCTCCTTTGCTAGATACGAGATGACTCGCTGTTGAAGATGCTCTTTCGAACGTTTGATAGGTCTTCCTGACTGTCCCTTGGTCGGAACAATTACAGTGGTAGGGTGCTTCGGAAGTACTGGGTCCTTGTTGATAGCCTCCTGGAGACGGGCTTCTGCTAACACTTCGGTATACTAAACTCTGGACTGTGTAGTGGTGTATCATTGAACCTCCTTCGTCAACCCATGGTGAAATCTCCTCGCCTTTTCTAAGTCATTCGGTATCAGGGCGGGTACCGAAATGACTAAGGCGACTGAACTCCGAGTCATACTCGTCTACGGTCATATTCCCCTGCTTAAGATGGAGGAACTGGTCGTAGAGAGCATCTCGATCTGTAGCGGGGAAGTACTTCACATTGAAATACTCCAAGAATTGCTCCCAAGTCTGACCTTTGTCGATGTCTCGCTCGATCGACTCCCACCAGTGATATGCATTTTCTTCAAGCTGGGTTCGAACGGTTGTCATCCATAAATCCTCGGGAAGCTGCGAAGCGTCGAGAATCTTCTGGGTCCTGATGATCCATGCGGTGACCTCGACTGGCATCTCCTTGCCCTTAAATTTCTTCGGATCCATCTATCGATAGCTACGAATAGTGCCTACTGTCGGAGCGGGGGTTGGTACCGGTGCAGGGGCTGGTACTGCCAACCTCTCTATAATCGTCATCAAGCTCTGTCTCATGGCCTCAGTCTGTTACATCTGCTGCTGCATTTGCTAGTGCATCATAGTCTGTAAGAATTGGAACACCTGGGCCTGGTCATCGGGCTGGGGCATCTACGACATCTGTCCAAAAAGCTGTTGTAGGTACGCTCTATGTGGCATCTGATTCAGAAATTTAGGAGGTGGGGGCAACTGATCTTCCTGCTGGGTCGGGGTCTGCGAGGTCTGGCCCTCGTGCTGAGTCGGTACTGGGGGTACGAACCCTGCTAGAGTCGTCGGGTTGGCTGGAACCTATCTGGGAGTCAGGTTCGCTGGTGCCACTGGAGTCCTGCTACCGTTATGAGTGGTGTCGTTGGTCAGGTCAGCTCCGAAAGCCATGCGTTGACTACGCAACTGTATTTCACTACAAAAGCAAAATCCCATAAGGGGAGGATAGAATCAAGCTGGATGCATATAGGAGATAATACGAATTTGGAATTCAAAGACGATAACTTAGCAAGTGGATGAAATTTTCCAAGACTCCTTAATCCTAATTTGTAGGCTCATTTTGGTAATGTAGGTATCCAAAATGATAAACTGACCTACATGGGCCACCACAAAAATATGTCACGCCCTAGTTCCAAAATATATCAGAACCCTAGACATGAGCATACCAGCTGTACGGCTATAATAAGTATTTCCAATTCAATGGACTTATTCTAATCGTAATATGCTGAATCCTATATCTACAGCACAACAATCACAGGTAAACTAATATCTCCACAACAACATGATAGAATCTCATCCACAAAACAACAACATCAACGCAGAGAAAGTGTAATAAATGTCAAACTAAAATAAAATATAAGTCTCGAATAATCAAATACAAAAATCTGCTTGAGATAATCGAGTCTGGTGGAAATATATATATATCCACGAAAACAAAGTACAATGTTGAAATAGTAAAATATGGAAATAAAGAAATAGTTAGGACATAACTAGCTAGATAAAATATCTATGACGCTATTCAGCGATCAACCCTGGATCAGGAAAACTCCTCAGGAACAACCTCCATGTCTTCTACAAGATATCCTGGCTCTATGCCTGGTCCGTAAACTGTAGGATAGAGGTACTCGTCCAGATCTGGGAAAGTACCAGGTCCTCAGGGGACATAACAAGATATAAAATAGCAAGCTACAATATGAACTGAAATAAATACATAAAATAAACTGGGTAAACTAATCCATCTATGTGAATGCATGTCGAAGATGACTTTGGGCCGTATGGGTAGGTAAGAGAGTAGCATTAGCGTCAACTAATACCGGAACAAATACTAGCATACTTCCCCGACCGTACCGCATACTAGTCCGTAGCCGCTGCCGGATATATCCACTAGTATAGCCTATAACATGGCACGCTGAGGCTGATATGCAAGTGTCTATCCCATACGCCTACTAATAGTCTTCCCCTCCCGTGTCCTGCTCGAATCACATCCATGACTCTAGCATTCCATATCATAATGCAAGTCTCTATCTAGACTCACCCTAATCAATATATGAATCGCCATACGACCCGCCTGTATTGGTAGCTAGCTAAATACGTAGGCTCGTGCCAAAACAATGCAAACTCACTCAAAGTGTCATGTCATGAGATATGTCCAGTCATAAAAGTCATAGGAAATAACTCCACTGCTAATCGAGAGAGTCCTCTAAACCTCTAAGTCACACACGCTCTATCATATCGATGAAACCATCGATAGCACCCAAGTCACACTTGGACGCAAACTACTAACCCATCTATTTCTATACACAACAACAAACCATGTATTTAAATAGAACAAGAGATGTAGCAAGGTATCTTGCCTGGTTTTGCAGCAAAAGAATAAAGTATCGATCCGGCGTCACCCTCCACAGACACGGTCTCACAAACTCCCAGAAATTTATACAACTAATATTAATAATCTTTCTAACATTATTACTATTATTTACATATCTATCTATACATACTAAGTAAGGTTATCTACTATATATTAGCAATACTAGTTCTAATATTCTTATTAGGACCAACAAAATCCACAAAATATATGTATAAATATTCCATAGTAACTCTAAAATAAATTATTAGTATTCTGGAAATAAATATTATATTCCTATTATTGCATACAAACTATTTAGAAATAATTTAGAATCTATTTTATGATCAAACTAACATCCACCTTGATAAACCAACTTTATTAGTACGAGATTAATCATGAACAAAATAATTTTAATAATATGATATAAATGGTATTTAATTACCTAAGTTAAAAAACATTCATGGTCACGAGTCGAGGATCATTGATATGGAGCATTGGTTGCACAAAAAAAATATTTTTGGGCTCACAAAATGACAATTTTGATAGTTCGTTTACGGCAGAATTTTATCCTTCAAAGATCGAATTATTCGAGCATTAAAACAGGAGAATTATGAAAAGTTCATTGATCTAAAGTTATAGATAATCGAAATACGGTCATTTTCATATATTATATCGATGGTAATGATTAATCTAAACAGGCCATATCCATCCCGTAATGAAATGTACCAAATCTGGACACACTTGGGTAAAACGTGTGCCCCGACCAATCTAGGAAGAATTTTCACATAATAATTTATAGAAAGGTAGTAGACACATAGGGGAACCCATAATTTTTGGTCCTGTAAGGTTTCGATGTCTAGCAGTAGAGAAATGGCGATCGCAAGATGATGTACCTGCTGTGATTTTTGGACAGCATGTTGGGGTCGACTTCGAGTGTCTGTCGCGACTTGTAGGGGCTGTGATAGGCCTCGAGACTCCTTGGGATGATGGAAGGGAGTCCTAGGCATGTCGGGGATGAGGTGAAAGCCCTTGGATGGTTGGGACAGCAGCAAAAGAAAGAAGAACACAGCAGTTTGGTGGCAGAATTAGGTTTGGTTTTTAGGGTTTGTGGAGGTAGGGTGGTTGGCTATTGTGGAAGTTTATAAAGGTAGATGGGTAGGTGGTCAGTTATGGGCTGCTTGGGTAGGATTTTGGATTAATTTTGGTGGTTTTAGAGTCCAAATACAAGTGGGATTGGCACAAGAATAACCAAGTTTCCAAATATAGGAAATTGAATTTGTAGAGTTTCCCTATTTGTTTTTGACCCAAATAAATACTCCATAAATCTGAATTAAATATTTAGGAGGGCCTCTCTATATGGTAATGACCCTAATAAGTCCTCTACAAGTTGTTGGACAAGTTCAGGCTCGATAAAAGTTAACCGAATTGGAAATAGGGTCTAAAAGTCACACAAAAGGTCTTATTTGCCATTTGAATTTAAATAGCACATGGGGCCTCGAATGAGTGGGATACCCTAGTCATGTGTTTAGTAGGCTCAAAGATAGCCAAAACCATATATTGGTTCATTTTGGTTGGATCGATGTTGAGTCCGAAATTTTAGTTAGAAGTTACGACAAGTCTCATAGTTGATAACTTCTTGGCCTCAATTGACCCCGAAGTTGTGCGAAGAAAACATAATACAAGAAAACATATTTGAGTGGAACATGATATATCAATTCAAAGATAAACTCGTCTGGTTCAAAACTCATGAAGGAAGTTTCTAGAGTTTAGCAATTCTTATGCTCCAAAAATCAAAGCTATGAAAAATGGTATTTTATGATCATGAATAAAAGTTGGAAAATGTATATTAATAACTATATTAACAAAATAATAAAATTAAAATTAAAAAAATAACTCTAAAAATTTAGGGGGTTTACACTTGGATCGACCTCGTTTGGAGATCTATCAGTAACTCGTGGTTCTCTACCGTCGTCAACGGTCAAGCTGAGGGCTTCTTCAAATCGACCTGCGGTATCAGACATGGAGATCCTTTATCATCCACGATATTCATTATCGTCGCTGAAGCGTTGAGCAGGAATCTTAACAAGATGGCTGGTAGCCCCCGCTTCCAGCACTTCTACACCGCTAGCGGGTGCCCGATCATCACCCACCTGGCTTGTGCTAACGACATCCTAATTTTGTCTTCCAATGACGCTGGGTCCGTGGACGTGGTTCATAACACCTTGCAGAGATACACCAGATGTTCCGGCCAGCGTATCAACCATCACAACTGTCATTTACGTGCATTACTCTGCCAACAGAGACCACGCCTCCTTGTTAACCAACATCACTTCCTTTTCTGTTGCGTACCCCCTTTTCATACCTAGGGTGCCCGCTGGTGTACGGGACATCCAACTCGGGTCTATATGATGATTTAGTGGGTAAAATTAGGAAGAAGATCAAGGGATGGCACAACGCTACCTTATTCCCCAACGGAAAAATGATTCTGATCAAGCATGACCTTTCGTCCATTCTGATTTACACTTTAACAGCCTGTGCCCCCTCCCCCAAGAAGGTTTTTTCAACAATCAAAAAGCTCTTCGCCAATTTCTTCTGGGGCTACTATGACGGCAAGGATAAGCATCACTAGGCCAGTCGGGACTATATAGCTAGACCCGCATCCGAGGAAGGTCTCGGGTTCTGTTGGTTGGCTCATATTGCTGATGCCTGTGCCATGAAGTTGTGGTGGAAGCTGCGTGAAAATAGCTCCCTGTGGGCGCAATTTATGAAGGCCAGATACTTCAAGCACTCCCATCCCACTGCTGCCACCTCCAATAGCAGATCCTCCGCTTCTTGGCGACGCGTGCTTTCTGGTCGGCAACTCGCTGAACTATTGATTCGTCTCCAGTTGGGATCGGACGATTCTTCTCTTTTCTTCAAACGATGGTCTGGGACAACCTTTTTTCTTCTCCTTTGGGTGTATCCATCTCCAGCATCATCAGAGACCTGTAGGATAACAACTGAGATTAGAACTGGAAGAGAGTGCATGAGTGGCTCAGTGAGGAGGCGACTGTCTTCTTACTTGCATTCGGAGTGGTGATCGGGCTGGATGTTGACTCCATAAGGTGGACGCTGACGGCTAGTCGATCCTTCTCCCTAGCATCGGCCTGTCGTGCGATATGTGGGCAAGGAATGGCCTCCCCTATCATCGCTCCTTTTTGGCAATCTTACATTCCGAGTAAGTGGTCGATTTTGGTTTGGAGAGCCTATCGCAAGAAACTTCCCACTGTCGACGCCCTCACCACCTTAGGCTTCAGTTTAGCTTTAGCCTGCCACTATTGTGTGGAGCGATAGTCCGAAACTGCGGATCACATCCTCTCGTCTGGCGATCTGGATTTCGAAGTATGGCTGAGATTTTCGGCGTCCTGCATCCCGTCCACGGTCATAGAGGGCTTTAAGGATCTCTTAGCCACCTGGGGCAAAGCCTTCCACGGCCACCAGATCATTGCAGCCGCCATCACTTGGGTCCTATAAAAAAATCGTAATAAATATAGATATGAAGGTCACCTGTACAACTCTACCCAATTGATCTTCGAGATCAATAGGAAGATTCGCAAGGCGAAAAGACTTTGCAAGCATGTCACTGACGGATTCTAGAACTCCCTGCTTTTCTAAGGTTTTGGTTTGTAGGAGGTGTTAGGTTTTCGGGCGGTTGTCTCATTTTTGTCACGACCCGTACCCACTGTGAGGGTACGAGAACGTAACAACGCCCAGCCTACGCCGCAGTGTCGGCGGTTAGAACGCTGTCCTAGGTCAATCATCTAACAATATAAAGGTACATGTACAGTATATACACTCCGAATGGAGGTGACATAGCGATACACAATCTCAATCACATCTAAGGCAGAATGATAAGATAGAAAGATAGATAGAATAATGCTGAAATAAAAAGATCCACATAAGTACAACCAGAGAGAGATGATGCTAAGTGTCTAAGATAAAACTCAACAACATCCAGAATATACAGATCCTAATATACAACTCAAACTCAAATGACAAGAAAATAATATAAGCCTAGACTAGGGAGCCTCAGTCTCTATAGCTAGTGGATCCGACTGGAAATCTGGGTCAAAAGTATCGTCTACAGCTGTCCCATAATAGGTGTCTACGTAGGCCTCATCCTCATCCTCTATAAAATTTTCAACAGGTCCAGTCAGGACAGGAGCGAGCACAATACATCTCACGCAGATCATAACAGGTTAGAAAATATTACGTACAATAGAGTAAGATACATGAAACGCTGAAAGAAGATGTATATGAAAGACAAAAGAATATGATAATAGGAAATATCTATATATGATAAATAAGAACTGTAAGCAATGTGTGATTTAGAGTACAATATGGTTATGTAAACGGGTTAGGTTATACAATAAAATTGGACTCCTTTGTACGTGGGTGTACAATGGACATATACAATTTCTTATACAATAGGATTCATCACATAACCATTTCTACTCTCCCTCCCCAATCAATACACAAGAATCCAATTCAGTTACGTTATCTTATACAATAGCTTCTACAATGGCTTGTACAATGGCTTGTACAATAGAGCTCAATGTGATAATGAGAGTACAATATGCACAATGAGTGTACAATGATAAGGGTATTCAATAAATACAATATGTTAGTGAAATGCATATCATAATATGTATTTAGTAAACACAAGGAGATAACATCACAAAAGAAGATCCATATAGTACCAATTCGTGTTACCAACGTGTCAGCATCAAGTAAATTAATCTATGGCAAGAATAGACGTTCTAGCAAGTATGAAACGGTCAGAGAATGTACTCGCCTGTATCCTGAGTATCTGAAGAATATCTACTGTCCGAGGAGTGGTGTCTGTCTCCTATAGAACAACACAAGTCACAATATGTCTAAAATGAGAAATAGACAGCTACAATGCATCTACATGATGTCTAGGTCAATTCTAGACTAAAGTCAACCCTAGTCAACTTCAGTCAACTATCTAGTCAAAGCTAGGTCAACTTGGTCAACCTAGACTCAATCAAGTCTCACTAGGCCTAACCTTGTCTACCATAGCATCCACACATACCAATCCAAAACTATATAAGCCAAACACATCAAGCCACACATCAAGGATACATTCACATTGAGCTATAGCCAACATTATATAATGAGAGAGAAAGGATTGCATGAATAGCTATGTGTGTGTGAACATGGAGGTGCACAACAAAGGGAAATCAAACACTAGTTAGATTACACTAGAGCATGGCACAAGTTAACAAGGTTACATCTATTTAAATTATAGCCTCTAATTGTACTTAACATGGATGGCTAACCAGTATAAATCTATATTAGGCATAAATCATTCATTCCGATATAGACCAATTTATATACAATTCAATTATCATATCAAACATGGTATATATATATTTACATATCCAATGTATAGGTAACATTTACTTTAAGTTAACACAAAAATAGGTGTGAGCATATAGGAGGGTTTACATGGAACATGGCAATGAGTCAATGTGTAACATGTGTGTTAGGAGAGCACATGGTTCTCAGTTTTAGGCAGTGGTGTCAAAGGGTGAAGACCATATTTCTCATGTGGAACACCATGAAAGCCAACT
Organism: Iris pallida; assembly: GCA_029216955.1. NCBI lineage: Eukaryota > Viridiplantae > Streptophyta > Magnoliopsida > Asparagales > Iridaceae > Iris > Iris pallida. Next base: position 24,704,968 of record JANAVB010023800.1, on the reverse strand, counting down.
CAAAACAGTGTGCAAGTGTCACTATCCAGGTTGTACAGTGATGTATAGTGTGTGTAGGGGTGTGTGTGTGTAACTGAAATCCGATTTTGTGTGATATAGGGTGTGCTTAGATAGGAGGCTGTGTGTTTAGTGTCATATGTGTGTGTGAAAACATGAGAGTGTGTAGACATGTAATAGAGTGTGTGAGGGAAACAATGTGTAATAGCAATGTGGGTTTGGGTGTGTGTGACTTAGGTTCCAGGAAATAAATTACAGAAATAGAATAGAGGGTGTAGTGTGTTGTCATGTGTGTATGTATGGGCTAAGGGAAGGTTTGTGACAGTGAAACATAAGGGGGTGTCTTGTGTGTGACAGATATGAGAAACCTGTGTGCGTAGCTCAGGTAGGAATATGTAATAGAGTACAGTGTCATGTGTGTGTGAGTAACTAGTAACATTGATAGGAATTTGTGTGTGTGGCAAATCTGTGTGTGACAGAAAATAATAGTGTGTCTGAGATTTTGTGTATGTGTGAATGTGTGAGTGAAATCAAGAAAGAGGGTGTCACATTAGGCGTGTGTCAATGCGACAGTGTAGTAATCTCAGGGAAACAGTGCAATGTGCCAATGGGGCAGTTAGTTTAGATTGTGTGTGAACATTTGTGTGTGATATATGAATGTGAATCAGTGCAACGTGTGTGTAACCTGGAATCAGTAGATAGCAGTGGATAGGTTGTCTAAACTCAGGAAAATCAGTGCCAAACAAATGTTCTCAGGAATAAAGGTAACTGACAGTAGGTAAATCAGTGCATTGACAGTTAACTAATAGTCTATACAATAGTTTACACATCAATTCAACCCATAAAACTTCGAATTAAATCACCCACATATTCTAATAGTGAACTAGCAATGACAGTTAACATTTAATCCCAATAGGGCATGAAGAGGAATTACAAAATCAGTTTTAAGAACTAAATAACAGTTCAACTTCTATTCACACCATATTTCGAATTTTCCATTCTCCTACATCAACATAACATAACATTCAACAATGTGATTACACAGGAAATGAATCTATCAGTGAATAACTACAATGCACATGGGTTTAACATAGTAATTTTGAACATCACATTCAGTTTAGGAGGGAAACAAAATCTGAATATAGGTTCAGTGATTAGAGTATCTGTCACAGTTTTCTTTACATATCGATTCATCATTCAAAACTGAAATAAAAAACCAATGAGCCTAATACCAGTCAATGACCAACATATAGTGATCTAATACACATATATGTGAACTAATTCCAGCATCTAAAATAGTTAGAAACAAAAATTCAGCATATTTGGTATCAGTGCGTATCAGTCCACATGTGGGAATCATGAATTCGATCCTAATTAATCATTAAAATTACAAACAATAGGTTGGTAACTAGTGTAGCATATGAGGGTGTGCTAGGAACCACCTTCGTGTCCAAGGATAGGACACAAATCGAGTCCAAACACCCACACGACACACGAACTGAACACGGTGCACTGCAGTGTCATACACGCGTGCACTCGAGTGTAAGACAAGGCACACGACACTTCGTGTCACATGCACACACCCACGTGGTCGCCTAGGGTAGGGCTACACGTGGGATAGCCTGACACGTATCCACGACGTATCTACAAAGGATACGGACACGTGTTCGTGCGTGCCTGTGCACGTGTTCAGTCGCTTGTGCGCGATAGCGTACGGCCAGTGTGGCCCCGATTTCTCTGCGCACAGACCACGAGACGCTTCTAAATTTTGGGAGCTTGGTGGCAGACATTGCCCCAAGTTTCCCCCAAAATTTTAGGACACGACGTTTCCTGTGTCCAGAGAAATGGACCCTGTGATGCAGGACACGGCCTACGGGCCCGTGCTGCATGTCCAAATGAAATACACGACACACAAGGACATAAAACACCAGGATACCTTCACAAAAATTAATACACACATCAAGATCTACAAATACATGCAATTACATTTCAAAAATATGAAAATTAATTCCTATGTGGCATTTCTACAAACACCTATTCTATCAATACGATACGTGTCCGATACAGACACGTAATAAATCCACTCTGATACGAAATCAAGTCCTACAGCTAGGGGACACCTAGGGCTTCCTAAATATGCAATTAGATCTAGAAATTACTGAGTTTAGGTTTCAATTACCTATTGGTGAAATTCCAAAAAAATAGCTCTCTTCTAGATCCACCTCCTTGCTAGCAACCTTCTCCAAATTGATCCAAAGCTGGAACAAAACTCCATGAACAACAAGAACACTAGAATTAGGATCTAATACAATTTGTTTGGATTAAAAAGGAATTAAAATGGATTTACTAGGAATTTCTAAAGTTGGGAATTTACCTCCTTCTAAACTTGAGATCTATTTCCAAGGGAGGCTAACCCTAAATGAAGGAGGCATTAAATAGGGGTGGGGTTCCCTAGATGGCTGGCCATAGTGGGTTAGGGTTAGGGTTTAGTTAGGTTTGATGGGCCATGGGCTTCTTGGCTAGTTTCAAGTCTCTCTACCAAAAGGCCCCTTTGCTATATCAATTTCTCTCCAACTAAAACCTCTAATTAGATAACTAAGAGAATATTCTAGTCATGACTAAAATCACCAAGTCCAACTTAGCTTATTGGTTAAGTCTAACTTCTAGGTTAGGCCTAATCTAGACTTAAGACTAACATAGCACATAGCAATATTTAATTAGAAATAAATTCACACAAATTCCCATAAATCATAATAATTTAAAAAAATCCTAAAATGACCAAAATACCCTCTAGGCTAGAATGTACTAATTAAACATCCTAATCACATGGCTAGGCTCTAGGTCAACAGTCTCCAAGGTTACACTAGCCAAACACCAAAATCATAAGTCATGATTTAAATAGTTTAAAAATGATTAAAATTTACCAAAATTTATATTATTAATTAAATATCATAATTAAATAAATTAAACACAAAATTTCAAAATTACCCTCATTTTAGAAAACTGGGTGTTACAAGTCTACCCACCTTAGAAAAATTTTGTCCTCGAAATTAAAATGGTAGTAGTGCTTCTAGGTCAAACACCCCCACAATCAAAGTCTCAATCATACCGTCAGATAATCATATGCGTCTGTCCAAAATCATGATACTCAGAATCTTCATCGTGCTAGTGAACAAGGCTACGATAATCACAGAGTCCTCGACTAAGGCACATACCTCTAGAATCATGGTATTTAAAATTTTTGCATTACCGCATGCTTGGCAGCGAAAACCTTAAATTCCCATACCCGAGAAATACGTCCTAAATCTGACTATATGTCCTCACAATGCCAGCTAACACGACTATCGAAGATTCTGGATTCCATAACTGGGTGACCTAGTCCATATGATTCATCTCAGAAGAAAATCAAACATAACATAAAAACAACAGGACAAAATTGATCAATCACAAGGAACAGAGGGAATCAAAATTTTAAGGCAGTTATAAGAGGCAATTTTAGAAATAGAATAAAAAAATGGAACCTGCAACTAGATCTCCAACGGCCTGAGCATCCTCGGCTGTCATGGCAAAAGCTCGCCCTGGTTGGCCTCCCCAGGCCTGCTGCTGATTCTGTACGAACCTCTGATGCTGAGTCTGCAATGGTGGTCCCCTCTGCTGCCCTATCGGAGCCCTAGCTCCTGGTGCTCCCTGAACCAATGGTGTCGGGTTCTTGGGACACTATCTACATCGATGCTCCGCTGAACTGCAAAGTAAACACATACCCAGCCTCTTCCTGCAATCATTCCACCAATGGCCTGGCTTCTTGCAGAAGTTGCACACAATATTCTGCTGCTGCCTGGGTGCCTGCTAATACTGTACCTGTCTCTGTCCCTGATACTGAACAAGCCTCTGCTGCTGCTGTTAGAAATGGACCATCGGCTGCTGATACTGCTGCTGAAACTGTAAGTGAGGCCTCTTGGCCTGGCCTCCGCTGCTGCTGCCTTCAACAGGGTCTCGTCCCCTCTTGATCCTAAGCTCAAGATCATCCTCAGCCAATAAGGCTTCCGTTAAAATCTTCTCAAAAGTGGCATCCCTGTTGCCCTTGGTCAAGGACTTGACTTCCTTGACCAGACCCTTCCGGAACCTCTAGGCCTTTGCCGCCTCGCTCAAGCCCTCTACGAATCTGCTGAGGCGGTCGAACTCCCCATGGTACTCCTCCACTGATAGGCTCCCCTGAACTAAGCTCTCGAACTGCGACTCCAAGGCTCAAAGCGCTGAATCTGGAAAGAACTGCTTCTTGAAGAAGCCCTTGAACTCCTCCCAGGTCTGTCCAGCTACCCCCACCCTGGGGTCTGACTAATACCAGGTGTGAGCAAGATCTCGCATCCGGCTAGCTGTTGCCTCTATCTGGAGATCTGCCGGTATCCGGGCCAGGCGGAAGATCTCCTCTATATGCTCGATCCTCTCGTCAGCATATAAAATCCCCTCCGTCCCCAGGAAGTCTCTGGGGCTCATCTTCTGGAACTGCTCTATCCCAGTTGTCTTCAGCTGCTGAACTACTGGTCGAGCTGCGACTGTCGTAAGGGCCAACTCCATGCTCCTGGCCTGCCGGTTCTGCTGTACCTCTATAAACTGCTGGAAGTAGGGGAACATCTGTGCTGCATCCACGTATCCTGGAGGTAACAGCTGTTGGAAAGGCACCTCTGGGATGACTGGGTCCTACCTCCGAACTGGTGGAGGCATACCCCCTGCTGCTAGTGGAGGGGCTTCTCCGAACGCAGCTGAAACGCCTACCCCAGCTGGCATGACTGGGGCTGCGGTACCAGGGGCTGGCTGCTGAGTATGAAAGGTGGCAGACCTCTCATCGGCGTCCCCCTGGCCCTGGCGATGTGATCTCTTCTTAACCATCCTGGAGACAGATCAAAGAAACAATTGCTGAGAATGAGTCGAATAGCAAGGGAGGACAGTTATATTCGAGGGAGACAATAAGCAGCAAAATATAGATATACGGAATCTGAATAAGAGTTTTTCCTAATGTGATTGAGTACCTCCAAAAATATACTAATTCTACTGTAGGCCGTAGTGATACTCTAGTTCGAATACCACTACATAAACTCGACCTGCATGGGCCACCACTAAAAACGTGTCACGACCCGCACCCACTGTGAGGGTATGAGAACGTAACAACGCCCAGCCTATGCCACAGTGTCGGCGGTAGAACGCTGTCCTAGGTCAATCATCTAACAATATAAAGGTACCTGTACAGTATATACACTCCGAATGGAGGTGACATAGCAATACACAATCTCAATCACATCTAAGGCAGAATGATAAGATGGAAAGATAGATAAAATAATGCTGAAATAAAAAGATCCACATAAGTACAACCAGAGAGAGATGATGCTAAGTGTCTAAGATAAAACTCAACAACATCCAGGATGTACAGATCCCAATATACAACTCAAACTCAAATAATAAGAAAATAATATAAGCCTAGACTAGGGAGCCTCAGTCTCTACAGCTAGTGGATCCGACTGGAAATCTGGGTCACAAGTGTCGTCTACAGCTGTCCCATAATAGGTGTCTACGCAGGCCTCATCCTCATCCTCTGTAAAATTTTCAACAGGTCCAGTCAGGACATGAGCGAGCACAATAAATCTCACGCTGATCATAACAGGTTAGAAAATATAACATGCAACAGAGTAAGATACATGAAACGATGAAAGAAGATGTACATAAAAAATAGAAGGATATGATAATAGGAAATATCTATATATGATAAATAAGAACTATAAGCAATGTGTAATTTAGAGTACAATATGGTTATGTAAACGGGTTAGGTTATACAATAAAATGGGACTCCTTTGTACGTGGCTGTACAATGGACAAATACAATTTCTTATACAATAGGATTGATCACATAACCATTTCTACTCTCCCTCCCCAATCAATACACAAGGATCCAATTCAGTTACGTTACCTTATACAATGGCTTGTACAATGGCTTGTACAATAGAGCTCAATGTGATAATGAGAGTACAATATGCACAATGAGTGTACAATGATAAGGGTATTCAATAAATACAATATGTTAGTGAAACGCACATCACAATATGTATTTAGTAAACACAAGGAGATAATATCGCAAAAAAAGATCCATATAGTACCAATCCGTGTTACCAACGTGTCAGCATCAAGTAAATTAATCTATAGCAAGAATAGACGTTCTAGCAAGTATGAAACGGTCAGAGAATGTACTCGCCTGTATCCTGAGTATCTGAATAATATCTACTGTCCGAGGAGTGGTGTCTGTCTCCTATAGAACAGCACAAGTCACAATATGTCTAAAATGAGAAATAGACTGCTATAATGCATCTACATGATGTCTAGGTCAATTCTAGACTAAAGTCAACTCTGGTCAACTTCAGTCAACTATCTAGTCAAAGTTAGGTCAACTTGGTCAACCTAGAATCAATCAAGTCTCACTAGGCCTAACCTTGTCTACCCTAGCATCCACACATACCAATCCAAAACTATACAAGCCAAACACATCAAGCCACACATTAAGGGTACATTCACATTGAGCTATAGCCAACATTATATAATGAGAGAGAAAGGATTGCATGAATAGCTATGTGTGTGTGAACATGGAGGTGCACAACAAAGGGAAATCAAACACTAGTTATAGATTACACTAGAGCATGGCACAAGTTAACAAGGTTACATCTATTTATATTACAGCCTCTAATTGTACCTAACATGCATGGCTAACCAGTATACATCTATATTAGGCATAAATCATTCATTCCTATATAGACCAATTTATATACAATTCAATTATCATATCAAACATGGTATATATATATTTACATATCCAATGTATAGGTTATATTTACTTTAAGTTAACATAAAATTAGGTGTGGGCATATAGGAGGGTTTACATGGAACATGGCAATGAGTCAATATGTAACATGTGTGTTAGGAAAGCACATGGTTCTCAGTTTTAGGCAGTGGTGTCAAAGGGTGAAGACCATATTTCTCATGTGGAACACCATAAAATCTAACCCAAAACAGTATGCAAGTGTCACTGTCCAGGTTGTACAGTGATGTGTAGTGTGTGTAGGGGTGTGTGTGTGTGACTGAAATTAGATTTTGTGTGATATAGTGTGTGCTTAGTGTAACGCCCCAGTCCCAAAATACGTAGGACTAGGAACGAAGACATGCCATCTGTATTCATACGAAGTACATAGGCTTCGTATGGATACATAAGCTGTAAAATGCAGTAGAACCATAACTAATCTCATCCACACAAAATAAAAGAATAGGAGATATCATATAATCAACTACATGTAGTTGGGCGGAGACAAATCCACTACCAACTATGAAAAAAAATACATAACAAAAGAAAGATTTTGGCGAGCGAAGCGAAAACGATCCAAGTACAATCATCCTCGAAGAAAAAGCGAAGATCACGGCTAGAGCTAGAACACCTGCGAAAGACAATAGCACACACCTGAGAAGATAACCAGGTCCTCAGAGGGACGTAACAAGACACATAATATCATGCCATATAAACTGATTAAATATTGCTCAAATAAATAAGTCAATTGAATTATAACATGGTCCAATACGCACCTATTGAACGAGCGTACCATCCCCGCAACCAAACAAGGACAGGAGATGGTAAACTAATTCACGGTGATGTATCTTTCCATGCTATGAACCCAATATAGTATCTGAACCCCAACTAGGTTCAATACCTTCTCATCGAAGTAGTAAGTCACACCTACAACCAAACAAGGACAAGATGTGACAAACTAATCTGCGACAAGTTATTGTTCCAAGCCACGGTCAGATACAAGTATCCAAACCAAAAGTACTCGTACCTAACGGATAAAGGTGCCTAATCGTTCTAAGTGAAATGTACTTAAGAACAATCCTTCCTACGCATGGGCCCTAGCTGAATAGGATCAGCATAGTCCCCTTTTGGGCACCAGAGACCCCATCAGTAAGAGCATGACGTTCCACGGAATCGTCAGTGGCCGTCAGTAATCATGGGTCATCAACCCCGTATCTCCAGCGGAGAGTCCGGGTCACAAGGGAAGTGCATCGAAGCCCATACGCTAAGGAATTATCCTTCCCTCCCAATGCCTACTATGTTGTATCCACAACAGAAACCTCTATAACCACTAAGTCCAACTAGCATACAATTTCTATTAGCGGTTGTTCCTATCGCACGGCTTATACGCACCGGTGGCCAGCCAGTCACGCATGTCCATGTTCTACATGCGATACACAACTTCGTGTTACAACGTGTCACGGCCAATGAATGCAACACACAAAGGTGGTCCCTTAAATCTAGGTTTAATATGTAAGAAAATAATACATAGCAGGAAACATAAATGAACAGTAAGTTCTAACAGGTTATGCCATGTATCACAGTTTATTTTGCATAAAGAAAATAAATAATGCATAAAATATGAGCTAAAATAAATAAACAGCAAATGGCAAGGTTTCTTACCTGGTAGGACGTTCGCAGTGGTGCAATGATCATGCTGGCACAAAATCTGCCTTCGATGTCACAACTACACAAGGAGACCTCTGATGGTGGCACGGATAGTTCCATTAGGTCCAGAAGGGTCAATTTAGTTAGGGTGGTCATAAGGTAGGTGCAGAATTGGCAAGAAATTGAGAATGATGGGATTAGTCATGGTCATGGTAAATATCGAAGGAATTTGGAAGAATAATATATATAATTTTGGAAGGTATTTGTAATACTTGAAAACTAGTTTTTATGAGTCCAAACAATTATAGAGAAATACTTATAATCAAGAAATTTTGTTTTTGGCGAAAAACTCCAAGTTGGTAACAATAGTTTCTATATAGGAACCCTTATTTTATCAGTGAAAATATATAATTAAAATGTTTGAAAAATATTAAAAACTTTTATTTTAGGTAACTAAATTTAGATAAATTATTACGGTAAAATTTAGATCGAATATCATAAAGAAACATAATGATAACATAAGACTTCTAATAATTTATACCCATAAATAATTTAATATCCAAAATATATGAAATATGCATACTATTTATAATAGTAATAATAAAACTAGTACTAGTAAATTCAAAATGATGATAATAATAATTATAGTAATGATAGTAAAAATAATAATTATAATAATAAAACAACAACAACAACAACAATAATAATAATAATAATAATAATAATAATAATAATAATAATAATAATAATAATAATAACATAATATTAATAATAAGTATCAGAAAAAATATAATGAATAATAATAATAATAAAAATATCAGTAGTTAGTAGCTCTCTCTTTCTCGAGAGAGAGAGATGAAAAAGAAAAAGAAAAAGAAACTAAGAGAATAGAAGGAGGAAGAGGGAAGAAGGAGAGGAAGAGGCTGGGGCGGAGAAGCTCAGGCGTGCGGCGGTCGGGTTTTGGCGAGATTGGGTCGGAAGAGTGAGGGGGCGCAGCGCTGGACGAAGAAGACGCGAAAGAAGGAGAAGTGGGTGACGGCGGTGGTATCGGGAGGCGAGCGGCGGACACGGGCGGCGTGAGGGTTCGACGTCGGGGGTTTTGGTCGGCGGAGGGCGAACGACGAGACGACGGTTAGGGCACGCGTGGTGGAGGCAGAGGGAGAACGGCGAGGCGGCGGTTAGGTCATGCGTGGTGGAGGTGGAGGTGGAACGGCAAGGTTCGTCGGCGGCAACGAAGGCTTGGTGGTGGTTAGGGAGAAAGGTCGTGCTCAGATCTGGCCGGTCGGCCACAGGAGGCGGTTCGCTGGCACGACGGAGGGGTCGCGGGTCAGAACGGAGAGGGTCGGCCCGGCGAACGGAGGGTGTGCGCACGGAGGGAAGCGGATCACGTCGAGCGATCGTCGGCGGAGGAGATGTCCAGGGTAGTGGTGCGCTGGAGGCGAGGACGAGTACGGCTGGACGCGGCGCAGCTCCGGCGAGGTAAGGGTGTGGTGGTGTTTGTTGGTTTTTCCTTTGTTGTTAGTTTGGAGAATTTGGTGGCTGGTGTCGTTTTGCCGAGGTGGCCGGGGTGAGGAGACTGGTCGCGGTGGCGGTGGTTTTAGTTTAGGTTTTCTTTCAGGAAATTTCGGGGGTTTGGGCTGCCGCGTGGTTGCCGCGGTAGAGGATGATGGTCGGGTCAGACTGGTCTGAGATTGGACAGAGGGTGGCGGTTTGGTGAGGGTCGAGGGTGATGGTTGTGGTGAGCGGGGCTGACGTTGGTAGGCTGGGTTGCCGGGCTAGTAGTGAAGGTGGTGAGGCGATGGCTTCGGTGACCGGAGACTTGCGGCTCGACGAAAAGGAGATGGGGTTGGATGTGGCCGAGGTTCGGCAAGGCGAGCAGTAGGGGCCGACGAGTCGGGTAGCGGTTAGGATTTGGGTTTGAGTTTAGATGAGTCGTGTCGGGTGTGTCCGACACAACGGGGATGGAGGTTTGGATCTGTCGGACCCGGGGTGGAGTAATGTATTTGTACAATGAAACACATAGTGGATGGGACACGGACACGGTCATGGACACGATGCACTCACTTCTGTGGTGGAAAATTTGTGGAAGAATATAAATTTATGGAGGAGTACCTGTCTACTTTTAGGATGTGGGAATTCCCAATTGGATATGGACTAGGACTATTTAAAACATAATTAGATAATTCATGTATTAATTTAAAATCAATCAAATCCAATCCAAATCCAAATCCAATTAAATCTACTTAAATTCTTTTAGTTTAAAAATCAAATCAATTTCAAATATAGATATTAGTTTACTATTTAAATGTATCCATAGAATCAAATCAAAATTTAAATTGTCACAAATATTTTGAAAATATGTTTTCCAAAAATGCTAATAATAATAATTTCAAAAATTACACTATTTATTTAAAAATAAGGTAATAAATAATTATGATATATGTATGCACAAATAATATTTACATAAATATATTTTTCTAGTATACAATAAAAATATTATTTATTATTAGTAGTTGAAGGCCTTTAAAATGAAAAGGACAAACTTAGCAATTCTTGTATGATAGCAAAGTATTTATTATATAAATTATTTTGAACTATAAAAATTGAAATTAAAATATTTTTCTAAAAATATGTACGCTCGTCCATATTCGTACTCGACGAGCAATTTCGAAATACGTCGTTTGCGCACAACGTACAATACGACTACGTGACGTACAATACAAAAATTTTAAATCAGTAACAAAATCGATAAAAATATAGTAAAAATTTAGGGGTTTTTCACTTAGATAGGTGGCTGTGTGTTTAGTGTCATATGTGTGTGTATGTGTGTGTGAAAACATGAGAGTGTGTAGACATGTAATAGAGTGTGTGAGGGAAACATTGTTTAATAGCAATATGGGTTTGGGTGTGTGTGACTTAGGTTCCAGGAAATAAATGACAGAAATAGAATAGAGGGTGTAGTGTGTTGTCATGTGTGTGTGTATGGACTAAGGAAAGGTTTGTGACAGTGAAATATAAGGGGGTGTCATGTGTGTGACAGATGTGAGGAACCTGTGTGTAGCTCAGATCGAAATGTGTAATAGAGTACAGTGTCATGTGTGTGTGACTAACTAGTAACATTGATTGGAATTTGTGTGTGTGGCAAATCTGTGTTTCAGAAAATAATAGTGTGTATGAGATTTTGTGTGTGTGTAAATATGTGAGTGAAATCAAGAGAGAGGGTGTCACATTAGACGTGTGTCAATGCGACAGTGTAGTAATCTCAGGGAAACAGTATAATGTGCCAATGGGGCAGTTAGTTTAGATTGTGTGTGAACGTTTGTGTGTGATATATGAATGTGAATCAGTACAATACGTGTGTAACCTGGAATCAGTAGATAGCAGTGGATAGGTTGTCTAAACTCAGGAAAATCAGTGCCAAACTAATGTTCTCAGGAATGAAGGTAACTGACAGTAGGTAAATCAATGCATTGACATTTAACTACTAGTCTATACAATAGTTTACACATCAATTCAACTCATCAAACTTCGAATTGAATCACCCACATATTCTAACAGTGAACTAGCAATGACAGTTAACATTTAATCCCAATAGGGCATGAACAGGAATTACAAAATCAATTTTAAGAACAAAATAACAGTTTAACTTCTATTCACACCATATTTCGAATTTTCTATTCTCCTACATCGACATAACCTAACATTCAACAATGTGATTACACAGGAAATGAATCTATCAGTGAATAACCACAATGCATATGGGTTTAACATAGTAATTTTGAACATCATATTCAGTTTAGGAGGCAAACAAAATCTGAATATAGGTTCAGTGATTAGAGTATCTGTCACAGTTTTTTTTACATATCGATTCATCATTCAAAACTAAAATAAAAAACCAAGGAGCCTAATACCAGTCAATGACCAACATGTAGTGATCTAATACACATGTATGTGAACTAATTCCAGCATCTAAAACAGTTAGAAACAAATTAAAATCAAAAAATTAGATTCAGCACATTTGGTATCAGTGCGTATCAGTCCACATGTGGGAATCATGAACTCGATCCTAATTAATCATTAAAATTACAAACAATAGGTTGGTAGCTAGTGTAGCATAAGAGGGTGTGCTAGGAACCACCTTCGTGTCCAAGGATAGGACACGAATCGAGTCCAAACACCCATACGACACACGAACTGAACACGGTGCACTGCAGTGTCGTGCACGCGTGCACTAGAGTGTAGGACACGGCATACGACACTTCGTGTCATGTGCACACACCCACGTGGTCGCCTAGGATAGGGCTACACGTGGGATAGCCTGACACGTGTCCACGACGTGTCTACAGAGGACACGGATACGGGTTCGTACGTGCCTGTACACATGTTCAGTCATCTGCATACGATAGTGCGCGGCCAGTGCGGCCCCGATTTCTCCACGCACAGACCATGAGACGCTTCCAAATTTTGGGAGCTTGGTCGCAGACATTGCCCCAAGTTTCCCCTAAAATTTCAGGACACGACGTGTCCTGTGTCCAGAGAAATGGACCCCGTGATGCAGGACACGGCCTACGGGCCCGTGCTGCGTGTCCAAATGAAATACACGACACACAAGCACACAAAACACCAGGACACCTTCACACAAATAATACACACATCAAGATCTACAAATCCATGCAATTACATTTCAAAAATATGAAAATTAATTCCTATGTGGCATTTCTACAAACACCTATTCTATCAATACGATACGTGTCCGATACGGACACGTAATGAATCCACTCTGATACGAAATCAAGTCCTACAGCTAGGGGACACCTAGGGCTTCCTAAATATGCAATTCGATCTAGAAATTACTGAGTTTAGGGTTTAATTACCTATTGGTAAAATTCCCAAGAAATAGCTCTCTTCTAGATCCAACTCCTTGATAGCAACCTTCTCCAAATTGATCCAAAGCTGGAACAAAACTCCATGAACATCAAGAACACTAGAATTATGATCTAATGCAATTTGTTTGGATTAAAAAGGAATTAAAATGGATTTACTAGGAATTTCTAAAGTTGGGGATTTACCTCCTTCTAAACTTGAGATCTATTTCCAAGGAAGGCTAACCCTAAATAAAGGAGGCATTAAATAGGGGTGGGTTTCCCTAGATGGCTGGCCATAGTGGGTTAGGGTTAGGCTTTAGTTGGGTTTGATGGGCCATGGGCTTCTTGGCTAGTTTCAAGTCTCTCTACCAAAAGGCCCCTTTGCTATATCAATTTCTCTCCAACTAAAACCTCTAATTAGATAACTAAGAGAATATTCTAGTCATTACTAAAATCACCAAGTCCAACTTAGCTTGTTGGTTAAGTCTAACTTCTAGTTTAGGCCCAATCTAGGCCTAAGACTAACATAGCACATAGCAATATTTAATTAGAAATAAATTCACACAAATTCCCATAAATCATAATAATTTTAAATAAATCCTAAAATGACCAAAATACCTTCTAGGCTAGAATGTACTAATTAAACATCCTAATCACATGGCTAGGCTCTAGGTCAACAGTCTCCAAGGTTACACTAGCCAAACACCAAAATCATAAGTCATGATTTAAATAGTTTAAAAATGATTAAAATTTACCAAAAATCATATTATTAATTAAATAACATAATTAAATAAATTAAACACAAAATTTCAAAATTATCCTCATTTTAGAAAACTGGGTGTTACAATTTTGCTACCCCACCCTCTTCCCTTTTGTCATGTTCTTACTTGTATAGGCTTCAGCATTTTGCACCTTTTATATCAATATTATATATATATATATATATATATATATATATATATATATATATATATATATATATATATATAAGAATATTATGTAAATTCAGTTATTCTGGCATCATGCGTGAATATTTAATGTAAATATTGATAACAAAATCTTCACTTTGTGTCAAATACAATCAGAATATTTGACATGAATTTTTTGTAAATATTTGATAGGAATTTTTTGTATTCTCAAATAATATGCAAATCCGGTTAGGATAGAACTTGTGAATATTTGACAGGAATTTTTTTGTATACTCAAAACTTGTTTCGAATTAGGACTCTGTGAATATATTTGACATGAATATTTTTGGTATCAAAATAATATCAAAATATTGATATCGAAATAATATCAAAATATTCATCTTGTGTCAAATACAATCATAATATTTGACAGGAATTTTTTGTGAATATCTGATAGGATTTTTTTTGTATACTTAAAATAATATGCAAATCATGTTATGTAGGACTTATGAATATTTGACAGAAATTTTTTGTATACTCAAAACCTGTTACAAATTAGGACTCTTTAAATATAATTGGCATGAATATTTTTCGTATCAAAATAATATCTAAATATTGATATCAAAATAATATCAAATCTTCATCTTGTGTCAAATACAATAAGAATATTTTGTTTATTTAAAATTTTTAATTACTTTAATTTTTTGTTAGAAAAATAATTTTTTCTGGTGTCTAATACTTTTATGTGACATAAAAGTATTTGGTAACTAAAAGAATATGTTAAGTGACAAGACTACTAGGGTGAGAACTATTCGGTTGCTTCAACACATTACAGACAAAATGTAAAATTATAGGGTACATGTAGTCATATGTTGTACTGACAGAATGTAAAATTGTACATGTACGTGCAGTCATATGTTGTTATTGCTTCAACACCGACTATCATTTCAGTAGGCTTCAATTTTATCATAGGGGAATAATATTGGATTGTCATATATCATTTGTTGAAATTACAGGGCTAACTACTAGGGGTGAGACTGTTTAGTTTTGGACCAAAAGTCGAACTTAACCGAACCGAAAAAAGGATTCGGTTGTTAGACCAAGGGCGTGATTTTAAGATAAAAAATAGAGTTTTGGCAACACTTCGAGGAAGGTGCACAACTAAGGTCCTGGAGGATTCAGAAAGACAAAATCAAATGTAACACTTCGAAGAAGGCACAAATGAATTTCGTAGCAACAACGACGAAAACCCACAAATAGTTTTTGATTAGATCAGAAAAGATATGAACAAATGAAGAAAAAGAAAGCCTGTTGGCGTATCACCGGAGCTCAAAGCTAGATTCGTCCTACACGATTAGCTTCCAGGAACCAGCAAGTTCAAAGATGAACTTTTGGAACACTATGCCGAAATTCTCTTCTGACTCCTCGTATAGACAAATTTGCGCGCGTGCCTCTCAGTTTCTCCCTTCTCCGATCTTCAGTATATGAAACGTTCGGGACGTGTTAATACAGGTCGTGAAAAGAGTAACCATTTCGTAACTGTTTTGATCGTGAACAGACACGACGCGCACGCTACTACAATTTGCGCCCAAGTGCGCACTCGCGTGTCAACTGCGCCCGAGTGCAAAGTGCGCCAAGAAAATGCCACACTACGCCTCATGAGCTCGAGTTCGAGTCCGAGTTGCTAAGCCCTACGGGGCTTAGCTCCCAAGGATTTAATTCCAAGAGCATGACAAAAAGCATAAATACTTTCTTAGTGGAGTTAGCTTTCTTTCCACTAGAAAAACACCCCCACATGGCACACATGTACCTCTCCACACCTCATGTGCATCTCTCAACACAAGCAAAGTTTATATATAGAGATACTAACCATTTGGCCTAGGCAATGTGGGACTATCTTTCTAGTCTTTAAGGCCAAACACCAACATTGGTTTCGTTTGAAATTTTGTTTGTTCAGTTTTGAAAATATCAAAATTCTTTATTCGATTTTCGTTTTGGTCGAAAACAAAAAGAAATTATACAATTATGTAACCCTCTCAATTTAATGAATATTTTGTGATTAAAAATATATATTCTGAAAACAACAATTCTATGTATATGTTTTGATGTCCAACTTTGATAATTTTACAATTAGTCCAACTTTGGACGCAACATTAATATACAACAAATGTATGTGGAAATTAAATATTTTTTGATATTATTAATAATAATTTAAATATTTAAATATATTTGAATTAAGATTTATTACATATATATTTTTATTTTAATGATAATCCAAATTAATAATTTAAATATATTCAAATATTGAAATATTTATAAATATTTAAGTATATTTGATAATATAAATATTTAAATATATTTAAATTAAGATTTATCTAGATTCATTAATATTTAATTTAATTATTTATAAGTTATTTCTAAGCCAAATTAATAATTTCAATATATTTGAATTGCAATTATTGGTATATATTTATATTTTAATTAAGATTTGTTACATATATATTTATATAATTATATTTTAATTATTATTTGTGGATATATATATATATATATATATATATATATATATATATATATATATATATATATATATATATATATATATAAAAGTGGGTCGCTTACGTGGAAGAAAAAAAAGAAAATTTAAAAATAATTTTTTAATGTAAATGGTTGATGATATAAATACGGCTTGAACGACTCACGTTTGAGTGTGTTCCATGTAATTTTTTTATATTATTAAAAATAGTTTAAATATTTAAATATATTTGAATTAAGATTTTACATATATATTTATTTAATAATAAGCCAAATTAATCTTTTAAATATATTTGAATATTTATAAATATTTAAATATATTTTAATTAAGATTTGTTACATATATATATAGTTATATATTAATTATAATATATATATATTTTAATATATATATTTTAATATATATATATATATATTAAAAAAATATATATATATATATATATTTAAATATTTATATTAATATATATATTTTAATATATATATATATATATTAAATATATATATATATATATATATATATATATATATATATATATATATATATATATATATATATATATATATATATATATATATATATATATATATATAAGAGGTTGATTTTGCGGAAAGAAAAAAAAGAAAATTAAGTTCGCATTTTTTTAATTAAATAGTTGATGATATACATATGGCTTTGACGGATCACTCTTGAGCCGTTTCTAAGCCACATCTTCTACTATATAAGGAGGCTTCAAAATGACTTAAGATTTAGCCGTCTAAGTCGTATGCGTATCATGGACCATTTTATATTTAGAAAAAATTACGGAAGATAAAAATTAACTTCCTCATCCACCATTTCTTAAAGAAATTATGGATAAAAACTAACTTTCTCTCTCTTTAGTCCGTACCAATATATATTTAAAAATTAAATTTTAAACGGTTTAAAAACTAAATTTAAAGAAAAATATCATAGAATATTTAAATCGTTTAACAAATATTAATTCAAATATATTTAAATATTTGAACTATTTTTTGCCAATATCATAAAAATATTTATCCACAACAAATTATAATTAAAATTGAATTAAATTTTTAGAAATTTTAATCAAAATATAAATATATCTACAATAAATTTTAATTTATTTTAAATATTTAAATTATTTTTTGATAATATTAGAAATAAAGAAAGAAAAATGATTTAACCTGCATCTTCGAGTTATATAATAGAAGATTTGGGACAATTTGTGTTCGATTTTGGATTTGGATTTAGATACGGATGTGGATTGAGATTGAGATTAATACATAGACGAAAGAGAAAGGAGACACCAAAATGCAGTACGATTTTCTGCCTGCCTTTCAGCTATTGCTGGAGTTTATACATAATATCCCATGAAAAATAAAAGTGTTAGTACAGACAGAATAGAGAATTGTACATGTATGTGTAATCATATGTTCTTGTTGCTTCAACAGAAACTATCATTTCAATAGGCTTCAATTGTATTATAGGGGAAAGATGCTTGATTGTTAGCTATCATTTGTTGAAATTATATGGACAACTACTAGGGGTGAGCATTATTCGATTTTGGACCGAAAATCGAACTTAACGAAACCAAATAAAAGATACAGGTCGGTTTGAAAAAAAATTCGGTTCAATATTGAAATACTAAAATTCCTTGTTCGGTTCCGTTTTTGGTCCAAAATAGAATGCGAATTATACAATTATGTAAATTCTAAAAATTTCATGAATTTTTTGTGATTAAAAATATGTATATTTGGAAACAACAATTCTATGTATATGTTGAGTCCAACTTTGATAATTTCACAACTAGTCCAACTTTGGATGCAACTTTGAAATACACAACAAATGTGTATAGAAGTTATAATTTTAGTTTAACCATGATCCCAATATTGGACCCAATTCATTAAACAATAGGAATATTTCCCGAACAAATTGAATAAACTGATTTGATTATTCGGTTCGGTTTTAGTTTTGGCTACTTTCAATTCGGTTTCATTTTTTTAGAAGCCCGGTGATACGTACGGGACTTGGTACACGCTGCATTACATGCCTTTTGGCCCACTGCTCCCAACTCCCACCATTATAAATGGAAGGAATAATACGCCCCCATGGCTCGATCCCCTGATCTTCCGCCACCCAACTAGGGTACTATACCTCTCTTTGGTAACACAAGAGCCACTCGAGTTCGATATCCAGTTTCGATTTCGGTTTTAGATTTAACGTTAATTTATTTAGATTTTAATATTTTTGGTACTATACCTCTCCTCGGTAACACAAGAGCCATTGGAGTTCGGTATCCAGTTTCAATTTTGATTTTAAATTTTTAGAATTTTAGTTTATTCAGTTTTTAATATTTTTGGTTGGTTGAAACCGAATAAAACGAAAGCTCACCTCTAGTAACTACCACCTTGTGTTGAACAGTACATTATATCATGTTAGATCAGCTAGGAATAGAACAATCAATCTATTGCAAAAAAAGATCATGTCTGCTAAAATTCTAAAGTTATTTTAGAACAAAATTTTGAGTTATTTGTTAACAAATTCATGATATAATTCAGTTGATTCACTTATAAGATCTTAAAAAGAACTTAAAAATGGAATTGAAAAAACTGATAGGACTAAAATCTCTAATCCTTGTATACACTTTATGGACAGTAGGATATAGTAACTTTTACGTCTGCCAATACCAGAATATAATTTTTGAATCAACCTGAGGAGATCAAGATCGAGATCCAGCAAGATTTACATTAGAAACATCAAAAAATATATTTAGCAATATAGTGTTATCTCTTTTCATATCCTTCATATCCCATACTTCCTTCTTAAGTTCCTCTCGGTCGAGGAGCTTTATCGCTTTGGCATTTAAAAGCACAATAACTTGTAAAAACATGAAATTGAAGAAAACTTATTTATCTCAATGATTAGGCTTTTAAATTCTAATAGTTATTATATATTTTTAATGATTAATTCATTAATTGAATATATGACATAATCTAAGTTAAAGCAGTAATTTTAGAGTAAAATAGAGGTGGAAGAGTCATGATTTTTAGAACAATGAAGAGTTGGATGAGAAAGAAGCCGTGGATGGGATTTGTGTATGAAACTGATACATTAGGCTTGTTTTTCAAAGTCGTAGAAGGAATGGATTTCAACATGTGACATATCCATTTAATCAAGAGCTGCTACCAAGTGAGATGTCGACCTAATAAGACCAACATTTCAAATATTATCCTCTTAGCAACATTTTAAAGATAAATTTTCAACACTATCTAAACGTTATATAATACACATCTTTTACAATATTTTATAGAAATTGTTCATATAACTTTTTTGCAATGTTTCTTAAACATTATAAAATGACATTACATACACAATGTTTATATAAAGTGGTAAAATAATATTATTTTTACAACATAGAACAAATATGGTGAAACATAAAAATTTACAATAGTGGATAAACGTTGTTGAACATGACATTTTTACAACGTTTTAAATACATTGTCAAAATTAATAACATGGACAACATTAAATAAACGTTGTCAAAATTAATAAAGGTTACAATGTTAATAAGTTGTTGTTGAAGACAATACACAAGTTTTGTGAATGGCCATCGAAGAAGCTTTAACGTTTGAATATAAAACATTGTTTGCACCTATCTTTCATAACGTTTTTAAAATAAAGGTTGTAGAAGACCCTCTATGTTTACAATATTTTTAGGAAGTATTGTAGATGGAACGTTGTAAAAGGAATTTTTTCTTGTAGTGTCTTATGAGTTCCTTAAGGGGACATCATCAACCCGATACATCGGGACATAGATTCCTTTTATAATCAAAAGCCCATCATACACATAATACTATTACCCAATCCAAAGAGGTTATTGACTCATTTTGAATTCACATTTTTATGAGTCAAAGTAATGCACACTACATATACATGTTTGTTATAATATCCGGATTAAGAGCATAAGCATCTATAATAACTGAGGTATTTGTTCTCTTATGTAGTCATTACAAAGAGAACAATCTCAAGTGATCCTATTCAATATACACAAAGTACACTAGTATAAACCTATAGTCAAGATAGACTAATGCTAGATTATACTACAACCTTACCAGTGGTTTGTCCAAATCCATATAGGTTGTGAACTATTTATATAGGGACGGATAATATAATCTTCTGTGTGTCACCACGCACCATATTATCTACAATGTAGAATATCAGACACTTATATTAACATATAACAAATATAAAATGCCAACATTTGTCCATATGATTCTCATTCAAAAAAAAATAGAAAAATATAATTATTACAAAAGTGATGCTTTTAGTATATAACCCTAACAATATGCAAAGTAGGTACCTTCTCCACTACCCGAGGTTGCACAACTGGAACTATGTAAGTCAAAGTCTTATCCGTAATGCCATTGTCTGCTTGGGCCCCTACAGTTTCTTTATTAGGAACTGTATCTAAAATTGTTGTATCCGGTAAAAAGTAATATGGAGTTCGTGAGGATGCTAGGTAGCTATAGGCACAGGTATAGGTATTGACACATGCGATTCTGGAATATGCTAACTCAAGGATGTAGGTTGTGCATGTCTTATAGTTTGCACTTCTTGATAATTCCTTTCAGCATACACAGGACTTGGCATCCCATGCAAATTCTATCAAGGATATTGACACATACTCAATCCAAATGATAGTCAAGAATCACAAATGAATCAGTATATTTAAAGCTGCCTTTAGAACTGCAGATTATCCAGAGTTTCAGAGCAGTTTGATACCAGTATACTGATATACTACAAATTCTCTAACCGTCAGAGGCTAGGCAGCAATTCGATTATTCATCTGGTTACCAGCCATCGGGATAATTACATATAAATAACTACATTATTATCAAATATTTTTTTATCTATAAAATATTTTCTTTGTAAATATTAGAGTTATAGTTAGTTTTTGTTGGAGTTTGGCCTTTTGTTTTGGAATTTTAGTCCGCATCGGCTAAGACAAAGGAGTTGTATCTCTATATATTAGCTATGCTCTTTTAGAGATGCACATGTGGTGTGAAGGTGCACACGGGTGTACCATGTGGGGGTATTTTTCTAATGGAAAAAAAGGCTAAATCAACGATAAAGCATTCATTCTTTTTGCTCTTGGGAAATTTATTTCCATTGGAGCTAAGCCCCGTAGGGGCGTAGCGACTCAGACTCGGACTCGGGCTCATGAGGCGTAATGTGGCATTTTGTTGGCGCACTTTGCACTTAGCACGTCAACATCGTTGCGCGATTTGCGCAGGGACTCGCACAATGTACGACTTGCGTAGTGTGGCGTATGTGGTGCTGTGCGCAGTGTGCTAGTTGCAAGGGTGGTGCAAGTTGTGCGCGCTGTACGCAAGGTGACTCAGATCGTGTCTATACACGATTTGAGCGGTTACAGCACGTTCATGACATTTTTTTCCTACTTTCCGAATGTTCTGCTAACTGGGCAGTTACTGTACGAACTTATATAAGGCTGTCTTCTCTCTCACAGTAAGTGCACAAGTAATAGAACATAGAGTACATAAGTGTTTTTTAACACAAGTACAGAGTTCAGAATTTATTACGAATTCCTACAGACTTTGAGAGAGAAGAGTAGCGTTACACCAACGTCACTTAGCGCCGCAGGAGTCTGCTGCCATCCGTGGCGTCAGAAGAGCAGGGTGTTCCAGAGTTCTCCGACGAACTTGCTGGTTCTTGGAAGCTATTCGTGTGGGGTGAATTAAGCTTTGAGCAACGGTGATCATTCACCCCAGCAGGCCATCTTTAATCTTTTGCCTGTCATCGCTGCTATTGTTAACATTTCGATTCGTACCTTCTGTTTAGAAGTGCTACTGTCGTTTGCTACTATTACGAAATCTTTTTAGATTATCATAATCCGAAATCCTCCTAGGATCTCTATTGTGCACCTTCTTTGAAGTGTTACGTTGAAACATTATTTTTATAATTGTTTCATTTTCTCAGTTTTCTATCGAAAATTATACCCCAACAATAATAATCTCAAAGCTTAATTGCTACGATGAAAAACTTTCGTGCTTCGCTAGTCAATCCTAACTTCTCTAAGTTAGAACAATTTGATGGTGCACACTATCAAACATGGAAAAACAAGGTTTTTCTCAATATTCAGTTCTATGATGTTGATCACGTGCTATTTGAGGAGAAACCTACTGTTCCAAAAACTAGATCTGCAGCCGTAATCTCTACGGCTACTAAGAACCAGGCCAAGTGGAGAAGGGACAATAGCATTTGTAGGCTTATGATCCTAAATGCTATGGAAGATTCCCATGCCGAATCTTATTCAAAGAAGACTATTGCCAGAGAAATTTTAGAGTCTTTGGAGAAACTGTACGAGGATGATAAGAACCGTAGTAAGATATTTCTTGTTGAGAAATATCATAAGTGGTTCTTTGAGGACGAGAAGCCAATGCTGATGCAGGTGAAGGAGTTCCTAAAACTGCGACAAAAATTGGAAGACGAGGCGATGCCTCACCCCGACAAGTTTGTTATTGGAGGGATCGTTTCGAAGTTCCCTGCTGGGTGGAGCAAGTTCTATGCAAACATGCATAGGAAGAGTTGGAGGTCAGTCTCGACGATCTCCTGCAAAAAATCTACATTGAGGACCAGATGAGGGCTTAACTATAGGTGGACGCACTGTCCAGGCACTTGGCTAACGCCAATCTGGTTCATACCAGGGAACCAAGGGAAAAGCATGCGGCTTCCTACAGCAAGAAGAAGGACCCTAACAATCTGAACGTGAAGGAGACTTCCTTCAAGCAAAAGAAGGCAAAGTCTTAGATGCCTTATTTCAAGTGTGGCAAGAAGGGCCACTTCAAGAATGAATGCAAAGCAAAGACTAAACAATCAGAGCAAGGAGAGCCTAGCAAGGTATCTATGATCATTGACATTGTTGCTATGCTAATTGGTGGGTAGACACTGGAGCCACCAGCCATGTCTGCTCCAGCAAGGAGTGGTTCACCACCTATACACCAACTTCTGAAGTGGTTATGGTGGTGAACCAGGCACAAGCTGAAGTGCTCGGGATCGGGACGGTGGTTTTGAAGCTGACTTCGGAGAAGTCTCTGACGCTTTAAGGTGTGAAGCATGTACCTGCTATCGCAAAGAACCTGATCTCGGGAGGCCTACTCTACAATACAGGCCTCAGGATGGACATCAATGCTTGCCAGATGGTGATGTCCATAAAGGGAACATATTTTGGGAAAGCTTTTTGTACCGAAAGAATGTTCAAAATTCAGCTTATAAATCAGTCCAATGTAATTAATGAAATCACTCCTTCTGTTTATACTTTTGGGTAGTGGCATAATAGGCTAGGACATGTTCATTGTAAACGAACAAACAGAATGTCTAGTCTAGGACTTATCTCCAAATATGGGGTAAGGTAGAGAAATGTGAAGTTTGTGCTCAAACAAAAATCAGAAGGAAACCCTTTCCTCGGGTTAATCGAAGTACAGATCTTCTGGAGTTGGTACACTCTGATATCTGTGACTTCAAACAATTCTCTACAAAGGCCGAGATGAAGTATTTCATAACCTTCATCGTTGACTTCTCAAAGTATGCATTCGTCTACTTGCTGAAGGCTAAAGACGAGGCATTCGAGAAGTTCAAAGAGTTCAGGGCCGAAGCTGAGCGACAGACTGGACAACAACTCAAAAGAATAAGAAGTGATCGAGGTGGATAGTACAGGTCTCATGAATTCGTACCATTCTGCAAAGAACATGGAATTGTCAATGAGACTACGGCTCCATACTCTCCTCAATCAAACGAAGTAGCAGAGAGAAAGAACAAAACGTTGACAGAAGTGATTAACTCAATGCTGTTGACTGCGGGTCTTCCAAAGTGCTACTAAGGAGAAGCTACATTAACGGCCACTTTTATTCTGAATAGAGTGCCTCATGCAACTTCAGACATTACTCCTCATGAACTCTGGTTCAAGGTCAGACCTAACTTGAATATCATTCGAGTGTGGGGGTGTCTGGCATATGTCAAACTTTAAGATCTGAAGATTCAGAAGCTTGGGACAAGGACTAAAGACGATCTTCTTGGGGTATACCGAGAAAAGTGATGCTCAAAGATTTCTTGATATTGAGTCAAATCATATCATTGAATCTCGCGATGCAAAATATTTTGAAGACAAATTTGCAAGACACAAAAATATTGTTCTTGCGGATATTCCGGAGAACAATGAGGGTGCGCAAGAAACTAAAGTTTTCAATGAAGATGTAGTTCAAGAAGATGTTATTGTTGAAACAACGGTTGAACCAGAACTAGCTGAGCCGTCAGCTAAGCGTGTGAGGAGGTCGAAGGACTTCGGAAGTGACTTTGTCACCTATCATGTGGAAGTAGATCCTCTTACCTATAATGAGGCAATGAAGACCAGAGACGCAGTTTTCTGGAAGGAGGCAATTGACAATAAAATTGATTCCATCATCTCAAATAACACTTGGGTGTTGGTTGATCTTCCTGAAGGAGCAAAGCCCATCGGATGCAAATGGATCTTCAAGAAGAAGATGAAAGAAGATGCAACTATTGACAAGTTCAAGGCTAGGCTGGTAGCAAAAGGGTTTTGTCAGAAGCAGGGAATCGACTACTTTGACACATATGCTCCAGTAGCCTGGATGGCCACCATCAGGATATTGATTGCTCTCGCAGTAATACATAAGATGGTGATAAATCAGATAGTTGTGAAAATGGATTTCCTAAATGACGAGCTGACCAAAGAAATTTACAAGCAACAACCAGAGGGATTTGTCGTCAAGGGTCTTGAAGACAAAGTCTACAAGTTGGTCAAATCCTTGTACGATCTTAAACAGGCTCCCAAGATGTGGCATGAAAAGTTTGACAAGGTTATAAGGTCAAATGGCTACATGGTCAGCGAGACGGACAAGTGTGTATACACAAAGTTCGCTGATAGAAGATGTGCGATCGTTTGTCTGTATGTGGACACATGCTTATCCTAGGTACAAATATGGGCTGTGTCACAGAGACAAAGAAGTTCATCTTTAGCAAGTTCAATATGAAGGACTTAGGGGAAGCTGATGTGATCTTGGGTATCAAGATTATCCAGACAGATACTGGACTGGCGCTATCACAGTCTCATTATTGAGAATATGATCACACGTTATGGGTATTAGGATCTTCCAGGGATCAATACGCCGTACAAGAGTGATCTGAAGCTGAAGCCTAATTCAAGGGAAAGCGTCAGGCAGCTGGAGTACGCAAGCATAATCGGGAGTTTGATGTATGCTACTACTACCACAAGGCCTGATATAGCTTTCGTCGTGGGAATGCTGAGTCGTTTCACGAGCAACGCAGGCATTGAGCACTGGAAAGCTGTGAAACGGATTATAAGATATATCAAGAAAACTCACACATATGCACTGTACTACAGCGGAGATCCGCCGGTAGTAGAAGGCTTCAGTGATGCCAGCTAGTGCTCAGAAGTGAAGAGCGAGAGGTCCACAGATGGATACATTTTTATAATGGGTGGAGCTGCTATATCGTAGAAATCGAAAAAGTAGACTATGCTCTCACGGTCATCCATGGAATCTGAGTTCTTTGTACTTTATACCGCAGCGGAGGAAGCAGAATGGTTTTAGGAGCTCATGTATGATCTTTCAGTGGTTGGGGCACAAATATCGACGATACCAATATACTGCGACAACCAGGCGACTGCTACGGTGGCATCAAATGACCTCTTCAATGGTCTTGTGCGAGTTGATAGAGTCTTTTCCTCATGTCGAATCGTAGTTAGTGGTAGAGAGTTTCCCGCTAGATTGATAGAATTTTCGATGGCCAACTATGATGTGGTCATAGGAATTGATTGGTTGAAGGATCAATACACAAGAATAGAATGCCATGTTGGCAGGATTATTTTTGGTATTCCCGATGAAGAAGAGTTTTCATTTTCCAAAGGCGAAGTAGAACCTTCTCCAGCAGTCTTGCCGATGGCGGTAGCAGCATCAGTTCAATTTCCCAGAGTAGTAGAAGAATTTTCTGACATATTTCCCGAAGAGCTTCCATTCATGCTGCCGGAGAAAGAGATAGAGTTCACCATTGATTTGATTCCAGGGATGGCACCAG
Organism: Iris pallida; assembly: GCA_029216955.1. Lineage (NCBI taxonomy): Eukaryota > Viridiplantae > Streptophyta > Magnoliopsida > Asparagales > Iridaceae > Iris > Iris pallida. The sequence goes on along the minus strand of JANAVB010023800.1, from coordinate 24,678,049 downwards.
TGTCAAAGAGAGTCTATAGAATGGCACCATCTGAGTTGGAGATCCTGTACAAGATGATTGAAGAACTCAGAACCAAGGGATTCATTCATGCTAGTGGATCACCTTGGGGAGCCCCGATGCTTCTTGTGAAGAAGGATGGTACGTCAAGATTTTGTGTTGAATATAGTACCTTGAATTTTGTAACAATTAAGAATATATATCTCCTGTAATGACCCGCTCCGCCCTAGCAGAACGCCGATTCAAACGGCAAGTGCAACGACTCAAACGAGCCGTCGACCCGAAGAGTTGGCATCGACCTGAAGAAGAATCGATGCAAGGCTTACATTGGCCCATCAAGATGAATCCAGACTTAGACTTTCAAAGGCACGCTCGGAATATCGCTCGGCCGATGCGAACATCGCTAAGGTGGGTGGCTCCGATGAACCCGTCTTTGCTTAGCCTAGACACTTAACAATACGGACACTATCACGAGAATCGCTAGGCGATAACACCGTACATGTTAATAAATGACTCAACGCACCTAGCTAAGGGATTAATCCCACCTTGCATGCTTGTATAGAATATGGAAAGGAACATGGAAAATGTGAGAACTCTAGTACCGTGCTCCATGCTCGTGCTAGGCACAAGCTTACGTTCAAGTCCCTTACGCATTCAACAATGAAACAATGAATGGATTACAACAATGAAATGGAAAGACTATCAACATAGTCGTTCCAAGTAGAGTATAGCAACATTGAAAGATTATGGGACCTATGGGTCGCCAAGGCGACTCCCGCACGGGGAGTTGCATAATATGTGAATGAAAGAATGAATGGATAAGTGAATGAATGAGCCAACGAATGAAAGAATGAATACGTGAATGAATCAATGAATGAACAAACAAGTGAAAGAAAGAAAGAATGAATAAAAGATAAGAAGGAAAGGAATGGTTAGCGACAGGTATGACGGGCACGTGTAATGGTCTCGCTACCCGCGCTGCACGGACGCCAACCTAGTCGATAACGCATTATGGCTAAGGGTTAGCCTACGGCTCGGAGACAGTCGTTAAGTTAAAATGACAAATAATATGAAATGGTCGTGGACATTTCCCTCGTATACAGGAGGTGGGAGATATAAAGGATTTCTGCGGCATGATCAAAGGGAGGATCGTGGCCGGCCTAGACGAAAATTAAAGGGGGCTTACGGGCTGCCTGGGGGGCTTGGCTACCCGGGGTACGTAAGTGCATAGTATTTTCAAGACACTATCAACGTGTACCAGCCGCACGCTCTGAATATTTACGAAATACCAAGGAAAAAAAGGTCCAAAATGGCTTGTGATGCCAGCGACCGGTGCATATAGAGTTATATGGGCTTTGTTGGTGGCGATCCACGCGCAAGTCCTTGCATTGAACAAAGTGGTCTAAGTTAACTAAATGAAGTGCCTTCTGAAAAGGCTTGAAATATAACACACCAAAGGATAAAGAGTACTTCGTGAAATTGAGTTAGGAAACACGCCTACGAAGCGCTAGGTCTGAGGCAGGGACACTCCCTTGACATTGAATGCTTACGTAAATCACGATAAGTTATTACATATGAATTGTTGACTAACTTGGTTTACTTTGGACAGGGAAGGCCGGACGGTAAGTATGGATAAGTCGTACATGAAATTCCATGCGACACTTGTATTCGGCAACACAAGATAGGCTATGAAATATGCCATGTAAATCATCCTAAGGCAAGATTAGAAAGACAATGAATGCTAGACGGCACATAAAAGCAAATAGAACGAGTTTAGTAATGATAGCATTGTGGGCGAGCTAGCCTCCCTACCAGTGCATAATAATATACTGATAACCCCACAGTCTGCTTGCAGGATGCTGGAGACGCCGGCGGGTGCGGAGCTTCCATCGAACGTGTTAAGGCGCGGAGCCAACTCTGGGGCCTTGGAACGTTGCAAGAAGCTGAAGCACCCTATACAGGATATAATGTATCGGAACATCGCCATGAATCATTCCATCTTGTAAGCCACTTGGCACGCCCTTTTTATGTTTCAGAGAGAGAGAGCTTGAGCGATTTGTAATATCGGCCTAGCACCGCTTGTAAACTTCTTAAAAATCAATAAAGAGTTTGAATTCGCTTCAACTTGAGTTCATTTACTTTCTGCTGCAAATGGGAACACTCTGTGCGACTCTGTGGCCTAGCTAAAATCGGCCGTTTCTGGACATAGCCTTGCACGGGCGTACCTAGGCCCGTGCCGCATCACGCCTTAGCGAGGACGATCGCTCCTGCGGGAGCGGGGCGTGACAGATTGGTATCAGAGCACGACTTTACGTCCTTGGACTTCACGTCGATTTCTCAGTTTTGAAAGCTCGTCGTTGGTAAAAGAAGTGTACACTCTCTCTCGTTGTGCCTTGGGATGTTCCATATAATAAGTCTAAATATTTTTAAAAGCTCGTACGGGTACTCGGTTGGACGGGAGCGATAGGCGAAGGCCTTTGTGCCACCACGATGAACTTGAGTTGGAAGGAACCGATGCTAAGAGTTAGCAAACACAGTGCGTGCTTGAATAAGCTTACGCTGACAATAGCAAACGAAGTACACGAGACCGGAGTATAGTTCGAATATGATGATTATGCATGCAGCCATCTGGCTAAGTTGTACCGCGTGTCGCGCACCTCGACTTTTGGGTGCAATCGGGTTGCGAGCGATATCAAGTATCGCTCAATCGAGAACGGAGATACACTTTGAGTGTCTATCGATAGAAACGCTATCGAGTTAACGCTTAGGCGTACCCAAAAGATTGGCTTGGATTTTGTAGATTAGTGCGAACGACTTAGTACGTCGAGGAGACGTGAGCTATTACGCTAAAAATTCGTCTAATGAATCTGAAGGATGTTTTAGCGCATGACGCGAACGTGATTGAGGACTAGATCGTATAGCTTGAATCCGAGTGGTGTATGTGATAGGTTCGGAGAAGAATAAGAATGAGTGTCGACGACTAGTCGAGTGGCTCGAACCCTAAGTGGTGTATGGACGTTATAGAAATTGTTCGAGCGAGACTAAAGGAGTTACGGATCGTACGAGCATGTCGGCAAGCGATGCAATTGTGCAAAGCCTTAGAACGTGTCACGCTTAGTTGGCCGTGACTTCAAAAGTCCCGAACGAGATGTCGCTGGACAACTTGTCAATGGGAAACATGAGTTAGAAAATGGTTCGGAACGAAGAATGAAAATGAATGGTCTTGATCGAGGAAACTTAGAGGATCGCGCGTACGATTTCGGATTGATTCAAATGAATTATGACTTGAGTTTGAACAACGATCTTGAAACTAGCTTAAGGAATAGCAGTTGAACTTGATCTTGAATATTAAATAAAATTATGGAATATCCAACTCGGACAACAGCATCAACGCACGACTCAAAATTGGTTGCAAAGAAAGATCGTCAGGTTACACATATTGTCGATGGTATTGAGGCGTATCAAAGATCAATATGCGATAACTCGGGGGTACTCTGACTCGGCGAATGATGATCGTGCAAATGTCATTGTTCCGTTGGATGCTATACTTGGGATGTTAAAAATATATCGAGGAAAAGATAGACTTGGCTCGAGGATTTTTTAGTTGAACGCATGACGGTCAGACTGTCGAATTGATTTGGCTTGGATAAAAATAAGAATGCTTGGATTTGCTTCGTTGACAACCACAATGTTGACGTTCTTGTCTTATGCAAGCGCAACTCCAGCCTTGCACATGCGTTGCATCGGATTAGGACGATCACTCCGCGTGAGCGCTGATATGGTGATTCATACAGCGGGAGTGATTGAACTTGGATGGCGTTGCATTTTGATTGCTTCAACTTGTGGTTTGACGTGAAGGTAAACTCGAGAATGAAACAGTATGTTTGATGATTGAACTTGAGGATTGATTAGGTCCAATCCGCGTATCGAGAATGAGTTAGTCTAGTCTCAAACAAGAGTTACGCCCGATGAAAATAATTATTCCGCGGGAGCGTTGCATGATGATTCGTGAACCACCATGGATAATCAGACTCACGTGAGATTGGGGTGCAACATATTGTCAAAGCTAGACGACCTCGTGATCGAATACATGAATTGGTTAGAATTGGTGATTTGAATGGATTCGAATACGCACAATGAATATATTGATGCGAATAGGTGATCGTGCTCGATGTTTAGAAATCTGAGTAACGCGAGCTTGCGTAGAAAATCCTGTACTACCGACTTTGGATTGACCCTAGGATTGGGGTCAGTGTTGGTATTATTGTTGGAGAACTATGATTCCAATCCTGACATTGACTTAGCCTTGAAAAATGGCCTAGCGGATAGGCGGACGACCCTATGCCGAGTGATTGAACCTGTGCGATGGCATTTACAGTATCGTCTGGACGGACGATAGACTTGGGGCAATAAGACTTAGAGTAGGACGGAGAACAGGAGTGGGCGTGAATGACGACGAGATTGGCCCCAAACAAAAGCGAATGATAGGAATGGATGATGTGCAAGTAAAGTTGGGATAACGAATTGAATCATTGATTGGAAGACGTACTCGGTGATAGTACGATACTTGATCTTGAATTGGACGTAAATTACTTAGACTTGGTCGACCCCGCTAAGAAGAAGTCGTATTGATTTCATGGACAAGAATGCTTGAAAAGCGAATCGGGTCATCTCGATGACCGAGATGACGATAGTGAGATGCACACGAGTTCGGTTTTAAATCGAAGTTAGCAAACGATCGACAAATCAAAACTATCACGAGTAGCTTGTCCGACTTCGCTAATCGCTAAGCTTGGTTGAAATGTACATATTCGGGGGACGCCCTGAATATGTGCACGATCTAAACTCAGCGATGTGATGAACTCGAATGCAGCTGCGAGTGGATGTTGCGATGCGTATGGATGATGGAGTGAGTTTGCCTCAGCCTATGACCCTCGCGTTTGATGAATTTCGACGTGCCTCGTATGACTATTACAGCCCCGTAACAAGGCGCAATAGAAGTCGAAGAAATGCTTGAATTGAATAAGTACCATCAACTCTAAAATGAATAAAAAGTTATTCAATAAAAATCGACCAAACGTATGCGACATGAAACATGGAAAGGTACCGAGCATGGTTCGATGCCATCGAACGATAAAGCCATTCGATAAAGATTATCTAAGAAACGTGACGACACGAGTCAAGGAACGGTAGGATGACCTGCACTCAGGAAGTCTCGAGGACGAGACTTGTTTTGAGTGGTGTATTATGTAATGACCCGCTCCGCCCAAGCGGAACGCCGATTCAAACGGCAAGTACAACAACTCAAACGAGCCATCGACCCGAAGAGTTGGCATCGACCTGAAGAAGAATCGATGCAAGGCTTACATTGGCCCATCAAGATGAATCCAGACTTAGACTTTCAAAGGCACACTCGGAGTATCGCTCGGCCGATGTGAACATCGCTAAGGTGGGTGGCTCCGATGAACCCGTCTTTGCTTAGCCTAGACACTTAACAATGCGGACACTATCACGAGAATCGCTAGGCGATAATACCGTGCATGTTAATAAATGACTCAACGCACCTAGCTAAGGGATTAATCCCACCTTGCATGCTTGTATAGAATATAAAAAGGAACATGGAAAATATGAGAACTCTAGCACCGCGCTCCATGCTCGTGCTACGACCCAAGCTTACGTTCAAGTCCCTTACGCGTTCAACAATGAAACAATGAATGGATTACAACAATAAAACGGGAAGACTATCAACATAGTCGTTCTAAGTAGAGTATAGCAACATTGAAAGATTATGGGACCGATGGGTCGCCAAGGCGACTCCCGCACGGGAGTTGCATAATATGTGAATGAAAGAATGAATAGATAAGTGAATGAATGAGCCAACGAATGAAAGAATGAATACGTGAATGAATCAATGAACGAACAAACAAGTGAAAGAAAGAAAGAATGAATAAAAAATAAGAAGGAAAGGAATGGTTAGCGACAGGTTTAATGGGCACGTGCAACGGATCTCGCTACCCGCGCTGCACGGACGCCAACCTAGTCGATAACGCATTATGGCTAAGGGTTAGCCCACGGCTCGGAGACAGTCGTTAAGTTAAAATGACAAATAATACGAAATGGTCGTGGACAATCCCCTCGTATACGGGAGGTGAGAGATATAAGGGATTTCCGCGGCATGATCAAAGGAAGGATCGTGGCCGGCCTAGGCAAAAATCAAAGGGGGCTTTCGGGCTGCCTGGGGGGGGCTTGGCTACCCGGGGGACGTAAGTGTAGGGTATTTTCAAGACACTATCAACGTGTACCAGCCGCACGCTCTGAATAGTTGTGGAATACCAAGGGAAAAAAGGGTCCAAAATAGCTTATGATGCCAGCGACCGGTGCATATAGAGTTAACTGGGCTTTGCTGGTGGCGATCCACGCGCAAGTCCTTGCCTTGAACAAAGTGGTCTAAGTTAACTAAATAAAGTGCCTTCTGAATAGGCTTGAAATATAACACACCAAAGGATAAAGAGTACTTCGTGAAATTGAGTTAGGAAACACGCCTACGAAGCGCTAGGCCTGAGGCAGGGACACGCCCTTGACATTGAATGCTTACGTAAATTACGATAAGTTATTACATATAAATATTTGACTAACTTGGTTTACTTTGGACAGGAAAGGCCGGACGATAAGTATGGATAAGTCGTGCATGAAATTCCATGCGACACTTGTATTCGGCAACACAAGATAGGCTATAAAATATGCCATGTAAATCATCCTAAGGCAAGATTAGAAAGATAATGAATGATAGACGGTGCACAAAAGCAAATAGAACGTGTTTGGTAATGATAGCATTGTGGGCGAGCTAGCCTTCCTACCAGTGCATAACAATGTACTGATAACCCCACAGTCTGCTTGCAGGATGCAGGAGACGCCGGCGGGTACGGAGCTTCCATCGAACGTGTTAAGGCGCGGAGCCAACTCTGGGGCCTTGGAACGTTGCAAGAAGCTGAAGCACCCTATACATGACATAATGTATCGGAACATCGCCATGAATCATTCCATCTTGTAAGCCACTTGGCACGCCCTTTTTATGTTTCAGAGAGAGAGAGCTTGAGAGATTTGTAATATCGGCCTAGCGCCGCTTGTAAACTTCTTGAAAATCAATAAAGAGTTTGAATTTGCTTCAACTTGAGTTCATTTACTTTCTGCTGCAAATGGGAACACTCTGTGCGACTCTGTGGCCTAGCTAAAATCGGCCGTTTCTGGACATAGCCTTGCACGGGCGCACCTACGCCCGTGCGACATCACGCCTTAGCGAGGACGATCGCTCCTACTGGAGCGGGGCGTGACAGATTGGTATCAGAGCACGGCTTTACGTCCTTGGACTTCACGTCGATTTTTCAGTTTTGAAAGCTCGTCGTTGGAAAAAGAAGTGTATACTCTCTCTCGTTGTGCCTTAGGATATTCCATACAATAAGTCTAAATATTTTCAAAAGCTCGTACGGGTACTCGGTTGGACGGGAGCGATAGGCGAAGGCCTTTGTGCCACTACGATGAACTTGAGTTGGAAGGAACCGATGCTAAGAGTTAGCAAATGCAGTGCGTGCTTGAATAAGCTTGCGCTGACAATAGCAAACGAAGTACACGAGACCGGAGTATAGTTCGAACATGATGATTATGCATGCAGCCTTCTGGCTAAGTTGTGCCGCATGTCGCGCACCTCAACTTTTTGGTGCAATCGGGTTGCGAGCGATATCAAGTATCGCTCGATCGAGAACGGAGATACACTTTGAGTGTCTATCGATAGGAACGCTATCGAGTTAACGCTTAGGCGTACCCAAAAGATTGGCTTGGATTTTGTGGATTAGTGCGAACGACTTAGTACGTCGAGGAGACGTGAGCTATTACGCTAAAAATTCGTCGAATGAATCTGAAGGATGTCTTAGCGCATGACGCGAACGTGATTGAGGACTAGATCGTATAGCTTGAATCCGAGTGGTGTATGTGACAGGTTCGAAGAAGAATAAGAATGAGTGTCGACGACTAGTCGAGTGGCTCGAACCCTGAGTGGTGTATGGACGTCATAGAAATTGTTCGAACGAGACTAAAGGAGTTACGGATCGTACGAGTATGTCGGCAAGCGATGCAATCGTGCAAAGCCTTAGAACGTGTCACGCTTAGTTGGCTGTGACTTCAAAAGTCCCGAACGAGATATCGCTGGACAACTTGTCAATGGGCAATACGAGTTAGAAAATGGTTCGGAACGAAGAATGAAAATAAATGGTCTTGATCGAGTAAACTTAGAGGATCGCACGTACAATTTCGGATTGATTCAAATGAATTATGACTTGAGTTTGAATAACGATATTGAAACTAGCTTGAGGAATAGCATTTGAACTTGATCTTGAATATTAAATGAAATTGTGGAATATCTAACTCGGACAACAGCATCAACGCACGACTCGAAAGCGGTTGCAAAGGAAGATCGTCAGGTTACACATATCGTCGATGGTATTGAGGCGTATCAAAGATCAATATGCGATAACTCGGGGGTACTCTGACTCGGCGAATGACGATCGTGCAAATGTCATTGTTCCGTTGGATGCTATACTTGGGATGTTAAAAATATGTCGAGGAAAAGATAGACTTGGCTCGAGGATTTTTTAGTTGAACGCATGACGGTCAGACTGTCGAATTGATTTGGCTTGGATGAAAATAAGAATGCTTGGATTTGCTTCGTTGACATCCATAACGTTGACGTTCTTGTCTTATGCGAGCGTAACTCCAGCCTTGCACATGCGTCACGCCGGATTAGGACGATCACTCCGCGTGAGCGCTGATATGGTGATTCATACAGCGGGTGTGATTGAACTTGGATGGCGTGGCATTTTGATTGCTTCGACTTTTGGTTTGACGCGAAGGTAAACTCGAGAATGAATCAGTGTGTTTGATGATTGAACTTGAGGATTGAGTAGGTCCAATCCGCGTATCGAGAATGAGTTAGTCTAGACTCAAACAAGAGTTACGCCCCGATGAGAATGATTATTCCGCGGGAGCATTGCATGGTTATTCGTGAACCACCATGGATAATCGGACTCGCGTGAGATTGGGGTGCAACATATTGTCAAAGCAAGACGACCTTGTGATCGAATACATGAAATGGTTAGAATTGGTGATTTGAATGGATTCGAATACGCGCAATGAATACATTGATGCGAATAGGTGATCGTGCTCGATGTTTAGAAATTTGAGTGACGCGAGCTTGGGTAGAAAATCCTGTACTACGGACTTTGGATTGACCCTAGGATTGGGGTCAGTGTTGGTATTATTATTGGGCAACTATGATTCCAATCCTGACATTGACTTAGCCTTGAGAAATGGCCTAGCGGATAGGCGGACGACCCTATGCCGAGTGATTGAATCTGTGCGATGGCATTTACAGTATCGTCTGGACGAACGATAGAGTTGGGGCAACAAGACTTAGAGTAGGACAGGAAACATGAGTGTACGTGAAAGACGACGAGATTGGCCCCAAACAAAAGCGAATGATAGGAATGGATGATGCGCAAGTAAAGTTGGGATAACGAATTGAATCATTGATTGGAAGACATACTCGGTGATAGTGCGGTACTTGATCTTAAATTAGACGTAAGTTACTTAGACTTGGTCGACCTCGCTAAGAAGAAGTCGTGTTGATTTCATGGACAAGAATGCTTGAAAAGCGAATCGGGTCATCTCGTTGACCGAGATGACGATAGTGAGATGCACACGAGTTCGGTTTTAAATCGAAGTTAGCAAACGATCGACAAATCAAAACTATCATGAGTAGCTTGTCCGACTTTGCTAATCGCTAAGCTTGGTTGAAATGTACGTATTCGGGAGACGCCTTGAATATGTGCACGATCTAAACTCAGCGATGTGATGAACTCGAATGCAGCTGCGAGTGGATGTTACGATGCGTATGGATGATGGAGTGAGTTTGCCTCAGCCTACGACCCTCACGTTTGATAAATTTTGACGTACTTCGTGTGACTATTACAGCCCCGTAACAAGGCGCAATAGCAACCAAGTCGAAGAAATACTTGAATTGAATAAGTACTATCAACTCTAAAATGAATGAAAAGTTGTTCAATAAAAATCGACCAAACGTATGCGACACGGAACTTGGAAAGGTACCGAGCATGGTTCGATGCCATCGAACGATAAAGCCATTCGATAAGGATTGTCTAAGAAACGTGACGACACGAGTCAAGGAATGGAAGGATGACCTGCACTCAGGAAGTCTCGAGGACGAGACTTGTTTTGAGTGGTGTATTATGTAATGACCCGCTCCGTCCAAGCGGAACGCCGATTCAAACGGCAAGTGCAACGACTCAAACGAGCCATCGACCCGAAGAGTTGGCATCGACCTAAAGAAGAATCGATGCAAGGCTTACATTGGCCCATCAAGATGAATCCAGACTTAGACTTTCAAAGGCACACTCGGAGTATCGTTCGGCCGATGTGAACATCGCTAAGGTGGGTGGCTCCGATGAACCCGTCTTTGCTTAGCCTAGACACTTAACAATGCGGACACTATCACGAGAATCGCTAAGCGATAACACCGTGTATGTTAATAAATGACTCAACGCACCTAGCATAGGGATTAATCCCACCTTGCATGCTTGTATAGAATATGGAAAGGAACATGGAAAATATGAGAACTCTAGCACCGCGCTCCATGCTCATGCTACGGCACAAGCTTACGTTCAAGTCCCTTACGCGTTCAACAATGAAACAATGAATGGATTACAACAATGAAACGAGAAGACTATCAACATAGTCGTTTCAAGTAGAGTATAGCAACATTGAAAGATTATGGGACCGATGGGTCGCCAAGGCGACTCCCGTACGGGGAGTTGCATAATATGTGAATGAAAGAATGAATTAATATGTGAATGAATGAGCCAACGAATAAAAGAATGAATACATGAATGAATCAATGAACGAACAAACAAGTGAAAGAAAGAAAGAATGAATAAAATATAAGAAGGAAAGGAATGGTTAGCGACAGGTATGATGGGCACGTGCAACGGGTCTCGCTACCCGTGCTGCACGGACGCCAACCTAGTCGATAACACATTATGGCTAAGGGTTAGCCTACGGCTCGGAGACAGTCATTAAGTTAAAATGACAAATAATACGAAATGGTCGTGGACAATCCCCTTGTATACGGGAGGTAGGAGATATAAGGGATTTTTGCGGCATGATCAAAGGGAGGATGGTGGCCGGCCTAGGCGAAAATCAAAGGGGGATTACGGGCTGCCTGAGGGAGGCTTGGCTACCCGGGGGACGTAAGTGCAGGGTATTTTCAAGACACTATCAACGTGTACCAGCCGCACGCTCTGAATAGTTGCAAAATACCAAGGAAAAAAGGGTCCAAAATGGCTTGTGATGCCAGCGACCGGTGCATATAGAGTTAAGTGGGCTTTGCTGGTGGCGATCCACGCGCAAGTCCTTGCATTGAACAAAGTGGTCTAAGTTAACTAAATGAAGTGCCTTCTGAACAGGCTTAAAATATAACACACCAAAGGATAAAGTGTACTTCGTGAAATTGAGTTAGGAAACACGCCTACGAAGCACTAGGCCTGAGGCAGGGACACGCCCTTGACATTGAATGCTTACGTAAATCACGATAAGTTATTACATATGAATATTTGACTAACTTGGTTTACTTTGGACAGGGAAGGCCGGACGGTAAGTATGGGTAAGTCGTGCATGAAATTCCATGCGACACTTGTATTCGGCAACACAAGATAGGCTATAAAATATGCCATGTAAATCATCCTAAGGCAAGATTAGAAAGACAATAAATGATAGACAGTGCATAAAAGTAAATAGAACGTATTTGGTAATGATAGCATTATGGGCGAGCTAGCCTCCCCACCAGTGCATAACAATGTACTGATAACCCCACAGTCTACTTGCAGGATGTAGGAGGCGCCGGCGGGTACGGAGCTTCCATCGAACGTGTTAAGGCGCAGAGCCAACTCTGGGGCCTTGGAACGTTGCAAGAAGCTGAAGCACCCTATACAGGACATAATGTATCGGAATATCGCCATGAATCATTCCATCTTGTAAGCCACTTGGCACGTCCTTTTTATGTTTCAGAGAGAGAGAGAGAGCTTGAGGGATTTGTAATATCGGCCTAGCACTGCTTGTAAACTTCTTGAAAATCAATAAAGAGTTTGAATTCGCTTCAACTTGAGTTCATTTACTTTCCGCTGCAAATGGGAACACTCTGTGCGACTCTGTGGCCTAGCTAAAATTGGCCATTTCTGGACATAGCCTTGCACGGGCGCACCTAGGCCCGTGCGGCATCACGCCTTAGCGAGGACGATCGCTCCTGCAGGAGCGGGGCGTGACATCCCCTACCAAGGATAGATGATTTATTCGATCAACTCAGTGGAGTGGCAGTATTCTTAAAGATTGACTTGCAGTCGGGGTACCATCATATCAGAGTCAGAGAGCGAGACATCCCAATGGCGTCATTCAGATCTAGATATAGATATTGGAAGTTTCTCGTTATGCCATTCGGGGCGACCAATGCGCCAACAATATTCATGGATCTCATGAATCGTATCTTCATGCCTTATTTGGATCAGTTTGTGATAGTGTTTATAGACGACATCTTAGTTTATAGCAAGAATGAAGCAGAGCATTAGTAGCATCTCCGAATAGTCCTTCAGATTCTCAAAGAGCACCAGTTGTATGCGAAGTTCAGTAAGTACGAATTTTAGCTTGATCGCATTTTGTACTTAGGTCACATCACCACCAGAGGTGGAGTGGAAGTGGACCCCCAGAAGATAGTGTCTATAGAGACATGACCAGTACCTAGCACCTCATAGATGTTTGCAGTTTCCTAGGATTGGCCGGCTATTACCGACAATTTGTGTCATACTTTGCTCGAATTTTAGCACCATTGACGCAGTTGATCCGCAAGGATGTGCAGTTTGCTTGGACAATAGAGTGTCAAAGTTCAGTCGAGAAGTTAAATCAAGGATTGATGACGACACCCATTCTCATGCTTCAAGATAGCACTGGAGGATTTTCAGTTTATTGTGATGCTTCAGGCAGAGGATTAGGATGCGTCTTGATGCAACATGGCAAGGTAGTAGCTTATACATTACTGTCAGCTTCATGATCATGAGAGAAATTACCCAACCCATGACTTGGAGTTAGCAGCAGTGGTTTTCGCATTTAAGCCTTGGAGGCATTATTTGTATAGAGATCGGATAGAGATTTTTATCGACCACAAGAGTCTTAAGTATGTGTTTGCCCAGAAGGATCTTAACATGCATCAGAGAAGATGGCTAGAGCTATTGGTAGATTATGATATCAACCTGCAGTATCATCCTGGGAAGGCCAACGTATTTGTAGATGTGTTGAGTAGAAGAGCATGAGCTTATTTTCTAATAGCACAGCCATAGTTATTACCGGACCTTCAGAAGATGGGTATAGAGATAGTTCTCCATACCAATGTGGCATTGATGGCTAGTATGCAAGTTCAGTCTAGTATAGTTGAGAGGATCAAGATAGCTCAATCAACAAATTCTAAGCTTCAGTGGCTTAGGACAGAATGTGAAGCAGGACGAAGAGCAGAGTTATGTATTCACGAAGATGGAACGTTCCGACATCGAAGGCGTCTTTGTGTACCCAGTGGTGACATCAGGCAAGAGATCATTGCAGAAGCTCAAAGTTTATAGTATTCAATTCATTCTGGTGGTACAAAGATGTATCATGATATCCGTCAACATTTCTGGTGGAATGGCATAAAGAGGGAGATAGCTCGGTTTGTCTCCCATTGTTTAGTTTGCCAATAAGTCAAAGCTGAACATCAGAGACCAGATGGACTTCTTCAACCTTTACCGATCCTAAAATGGAAACGGGAGCATATTACCATAGATTTTGTAACTGGGTTACCTAAATTCTTAGCTGAAAGAGTTACTATATGGGTTATAGTTGACCGACTCACCAAGGTAGCTCATTTTCTCCCTTTCAGGATTGGTCAGCCAACGGATCAGCTAGCAGAGATGTACCTCAAGCAGATAGTCAGATTGCATGGAGTGCCAGCCTGTATCGTTTCACACAGAGATTCAAGATTTATGTCGCACTTTTGGCGGAGACTTCAAGATAGTTTGGGAACTCATCTCAAGTTTAGTTCAGTTTATCAACCACAGACAGATGGTCAGTCAGAGCGCACGATTCAAACTCTTGAAGATATATTGTGATCATGTATACTTGACTTTGGTGGTTCGTAGGAAGATCACCTACATCTAGTGGAGTTCTCCTACAATAACAATTTTCAGGCCAGTATCCAGATGGCCCCATTTGAGGCATTGTATGGAAGGAAGTGCAGATCACCTTTAGCCTGGGATGATGTAGGCGAGAGACAGATGCTTGGTCCAGAAATAGTTATGCAGACTATCGAGATGGTCAGACAAGTCCGAGATCATCTTCGAGTTGCACAAGATCGTCAGTGCCATTAGGCCAATTCTCATCGTCGTCCTCTTGAGTTTTCTATCCACGAGCATGTATTTCTCAGGATCTCGCCTACCCGTGGCGTCATTCGATTCGGCATGCGAGAAAAGCTTAGTCCCAGGTATATAGGGCCGTTTGATATTCTCTAGCGAGTAGATGATGTGTCCTATCGTCTCGCTCTTCCGCAATTGTTACGTGAGGTACATGACGTATTCTATTTATTCTAATTGCGATGGTATATTCCGGATCCGAGCCATATCCTTGATCATTCGAAATTGGTTATTGGTACCAACCTTTCGTATAAGGAAAGGCCCGTATCTATATTTGATCGAAGGGAGAAGATGCTCAAGAACAAGACTATTAGTTTAGTCCATGTTGCTTGGGGTCATCACTCTTTGGGTGAGTCAACTTGGGAACGTGAGGATGATATTCGATCACGATATCCACACTTGTTTGACTCGTATGGTATAATGTCCTTCTTATGCCTTATGCTTTTAATTCCTTGCTTGCATGAATGATTGCTTGATTGATTGCTAGTCATACATTGCCAGTATTAGTGTAACTTGTCCCGACACCTCTAGCCTCTTGATTAAATTCCAAGGACGGAATTATTCTAAGGTGGGTTGAGTTGTCACTCCCGTTTCTCGTCATACATATTTTCTGTATACGTGTACGGATTTCTAGCAATTGTTTGGTGGACCGTAGTTAGACTTGTCTTGCTTAGCTTGATCTTGGTTTAAACTTGCCTTGGTTTATTTGGTTTGGTTCAACATGACTTGGCTTGGCTTGGTTTGGTTTGAGATAGAGAGGTTTGGTATTTAAGTCAACTTCTCTCCCTCTCTCCTTTATAACTTTTATTTATTTCTGTAGAAGCATGGAAAAGATGGAGTTTATGCGGATTTTCCCCATACGACTTCGAGCCACAGAAAGAGGGCTTTCGAAGTTCCCATACGGCCAGGCTGACTCAAGCCACAGAAGCAAGGCTCTCGAAGAACCCATACGGATAAGAGAAACCAAGCTGCAGAAGGAATTCTCCTGAAGATCCCATGCGGCCAAGTGAAACTAAGCCGCAGAAGGAATGCTCCTGGAGACCCCATACGGCTAAGAAAACTCGAGCCGCAGAAGCAAGGCTCTCAAAGACCCCATGCGACTGAGTAGACTCGAGCCGCAGAAGCAAGGCTCTCGAAGATCCCATGCGGCCAAATGAAACCAAGCCGCAGAAGCAAGGCCCTCGAAGATCCCATGCGGCCAAGCGAAGTCGAGCCGCAGAAGCAAGGCTCCTAAGGTACTATAGGCCAAAATAATTCAGGCTCTACTTTGTGGGGGGATACACGGCAATTTGACCAAGTCTCAACCACCCAGATTTGCTACAATAAAGAAATCTCAACAACCCCCACCAGCTGGCAACCCAAGATCGAGTCTTCGTGTGCTGTTACAGACACGTGGCCATGTGGCCCTCTATGCGGCCCAAAATCTGCTTTATACAGGAATCACTATAAATAGCAGGGTACTACACCCATGCTAGAGATTGGCAATCAAGGGCTAGCAATTTTTTTAAGAGCAAAGACAGCGTCTGATAGTCTAAGGAGTAAGGCAAAGTTACTACACTTTCTCGAGCCTCCATCGTCACCCCCAGAATAAAAAACAATTATACTTAGGTTGTTTTCTAGGATTTCTTTCTAGGCTCTCTTTTGTACTTTCAAAGTTTGCAATCAAATCGAGTTTCAATATAATTTTTGTTTTGATATTTAATGGCAAACACGATGACAACTCTGCTGGGGACTTTTTTCTCCTCTGATGAGAAGTTGGTAACGCAATCCGACGCGTCCAAGCTCGGCTCTACGCAGCAAATACTTATGGTTTATTTTGACCAACAAGCATTCGAAGAAATGCTCTCTGAAGGGAGTGCCAGCTCATCACAAAAGCGAGCCAACCCGAAAAGAACCCGCAGGACGTCGAAGCACAAAACTGCTGCCCCTCGCCAGGTTCTCGAAGAAGCTCTTTCTGCGGCCCAAGACGGTGATCAAAGCTCTCCAGCGGCCTTGCTTCATACCGCTGAGAACCCCACTGTCCCCAAATCCAGCAGAGGAAAATACTACGATGTTGAGCTTTCGGGGACACAAAGGAAACCCATGCAGACGAAGAAGAGGCCTCATAAGAAAAATGGGCAGCTTGCCTATGCGGTAGCCAACTCTGGCCGCAGGCAGATGGCCTATGCGACAACCAACTCTGATCGCAGGCAGATGGCCTATGCGGCAGCCAATCCTGGCCGTAGATATGCTACCCTATACGGCCCTGTCAGAAGATCTATTTTTGACCGTCTCTCATGCGGACCCGACCCCATACGGCCCATTGAGAATGTAGAATATTCCAATCTGGACTCTTCTTACTACGCGCCTTCGGGTGCTAAGTCGAAGAAGTCTAGTACAGTACGGGCCCAACAAGCCCAGTCAACTGTCCAAGCTGCTGACCGTCAACGGACACCGTTAACTGTTATGCGGGCTTCTGATGGAAAGTTGTACAAAACCCCCCACGTCCAGCCCTCCGGGGCAAACGGACATGGTGGGTCCCAAAAGTCTTCCAATTATGAGCGAGAGCAAGTGTTTTTACTAGCCTCGGATCAAAGAGAAAACATGATACCTACGCACCCGTGTGCTGGGGATACCCGAGTCCACAAATTGGATACAAAGATAGATCAATTCGCTATCGACTTGCGAGAGGTGATTACTCACAAATACAAGGAGAAAGAAGCAACCTTGGCATGTGATGATCCCTTTTCAGGATATCATTGCACCCAAGTCATTATCAACTACTGCAATAACAAGACGACAACACCTGAAGATCGGCAGTCCGTTTTCTAACGATTGCACCAGCCAGCACCTGTTCGACGATAACTCGAAAAACATGTGTAAATTTCGGAAGACGAGGAATTTCCTTTCGCCTCCTGTAATTCAACTCAGAAGGTTCCTGCCGACAACGGAGGAAAGAAGACATGCTCCTCTAGCCCGGCAATCTCAGCCAGCACTGCAAGGAAACTCTCATTTGGAGGATTGTCGCCGACAACCACAGGGGGTTTCTACCTAGGCACCCGTTCCAGAAAGAAGCTTCCAATACCCGGGGGTGCATTCTCGAGTTCCCTGGGGGTGAATAAAGCTGGAGGTGGTAGTCCCCTGAACATATGAAACAACCCGGCGTTCCAAGAGGATACACAGGGGGTAGCGATCCACTGGAATTATGCAACAGACTTGGACGTCCCCGAGGGTGACCGCCTTCACCAAGACGATGCAGCTTCCTGTACAGGGGGTGGCACCCTTTCCGAATCCGAGGAGGACGACATTCTGACGTTCCCCGACAATTTCTCTGTACGAGGGTACGACACAAGAAGCACATCCTCTATGGTCCCATCTGTCTCTTCCCACCTGCGAACAATTTTTATGGCTGACGATGATCATGAAGGACTTACTGATCGACAACGTCTAGAAGTACTAGAAGCCATCCTCCTATTCCTGGTCAAGTCAGTAGACGAAATCAAAGCTGCCTTGCCGACTCAACCAGCAAAGATGCCTGGACAAACAAGATTGGGACCCGCAGTGAACGCAGACTCTAAAATGATCGCTCCTCCTTTGGGTGACAATCCTCTAGGAGCATCTGCTCCTTCAGCTGCAGATGAAGCCAGGAAGGCAAGAAGGAAAGTCTAGGAGCTTCGAGCGATGTTCAATGCCCGAGCCTCCTCCCGGGACCTCAGAATACGACAGCCGTATCCTGTTGTGTGGAGAGATGTTCCTTTTCTGCCACAGTACGAACCATTTTATATCGATTCGTATAACGGAAAGGCCTCTGCCAGCCGGTACATAACATATTTTGAGGTCATAATAGACCACTTGCCGAATAGTGACGCCATCCTCACATAATTATTTATCGGAGCATTAGAGGGAATCGCGTTCGACTGGTACCGCAACCTTCCGGACAACTGCATCCATTCCTTTGACGGCTTCAAACACATGTTCCTAGAAAGGTTCTATGAAGTGGGACATGATGTAATAATGTCATCTCTCATGGACGTTGTTCAAGGAGAAAGAGAGCTAACGAGGAACTATATCGAGCGGTTTTGCCAAACCGCGATGAGATTGCCCCAAGGCAATCACGAAAGCCCTTTGATTGAAATCTGCCAGAAGAAGTTGCTCCCCATAATCAGCCTCTGGATGGGCGAAGATCAATTCAGGGACTGGACGACCTTCATCATAAGCGCTACCAATATGGAGTTAAAGTTAAAGGAGGCTCGCCGGCTAGGATTACACATCCCAGACGGAGAAGATAAGGGCAAACATCCTGGTACCACCTCCACCAATAAAGTGGCGGCACCTCTAATAACTGGGACAATAACGGCAAACAGGCCATGGCTGCTGGTACAACAAAAAAGCCCAAACTGAAGTAAGCAGAAGTTCCGAAGCCCAAGGAGATGATATACTCTTTTGAAGATAGCCATTTCAAGCCTATCTTTAACATGCTCCTGAAGGCGGGTAGGATCCGGCTCGTGATGTAGAGCACGAGCCTCGACCAGCAGAGATCGAGGATCCGAAGTATTGTCACTTCTACCGCTATGTCCACCACCCTACGCAGGAGTGCTTCACATTAAAATGGTACATCCAGAACATTATCAACTCCAATGCCCTGTTGCTAGATTTCGAAGAGGTTACCGTGGCTGTAGACATGATATTTGTTCAGTTCGGTGACTTTCCTCCGACAAAAATTCAAGATGGAATAGTACCTGTTCCCTGGACAACGATGGAGGTTACTAATCTTCCACCTGTCCGGGACCAGACGACTGGGTTGGTGCCTCTCACCACGTCACGAAGAGAGGTCATGTGGGTGCACCCAGACTTAGTGCCTGAAGTTACCCAGGCGGTGCCATCTTCAACCAACAAAAAAAGGGCAAGAAGTCCGGATCCTGCCACACAATCTCAGCCGAAGCTGAGGAGACGGCGGCTATTATTACCCGGTCTGGTGCACAATTCCAGCCCACTCTGGGTAATTCAGTCGAAGACCCTCAACCGAAAACGCTACCTGCTACTGATGTTCCGGGGCCATCTTAACCTCCACCGGCGGACAGATCCAAACCGACGAAAACCCGCTTCGACATGCCGCTTCGTAAGGACGTACCTTACGGGCTGGAGAGACCTTACACCTTTGACATACTAGCACAACTGGCTAATATGCCAGCAAAGTTGTCGTTATACGAGCTCTTAAGGCTCTCCAAGGATCTTCGTGTCGTATTGAGCGAAGCACTCCAGAATGCCGACGCCTACTTAGCCCAGGTCAAACCTACAGGGAAAGACTCGTCAGCAGATCTCCAGGGCAACAATTTTACAGATGCAATGCCCAACATCGTATTCACCCCTTAGGATATGTTAATCATGACCAACTTACATGATCGCCCCTTGTACTATGCTGGATACATAGGCGATATCAAGGTGGATCGGATGCACATCGATCCTGGTTTGTCAATAAGCATCATCCGAAAAGCTTGCTTCAACTCCTGGGCATCCCTATGCACCGGCTAGCGGCGATCAACACTGCCATTAGCGGTTTCAACTCGGGAAGGAGCTATCCCCTGGGGAAAATATGCTTGAAATGTCAGATCGGTGATCTGAGGACGGAGGTTACCTGCTACGTCATAGACGCAAATACCTCCTACAATATCCTCTTAGGGCGTCCGTTGATACATGACTATATGATCGTGCCGTCCACGCTCCACCAGTGCTTCAAGTATGTCAGTAAGCACAGCCTCGTAAAGACAGAATTTGTCGACATACATCCCTTCACAGGGGTTAAGTCTTACTATTCCTCTGAGGCTTGTCTATATGAGGAATCCAAAAAACACATAACTGACGAACTGGGCCCAATAACAGCGTCATAGGAACCTCTAAAAATCTATCTCCAGGCCCGTAAACCGGGCAAAGCCGTACCCCTCGTCGCAACGTTACATAAAGAGGTGCCCGGTTCCTCTGCCCCAGCTGCGCAGTTGGAACCAATGGTCATCAGACTCCCGAGGTCTAGCCAGGAGCCAAAACTCGTCGAAGGACCGATGGTGATCCGATTTCCAAAATCCAATCAAAGGCGATCGGAAGATGCGAGGCCTTCTGTGGATCCAATCGTGATCCAGTTGCCAAAATCGAATCAAAGGCGATCGAAAGATACGAAGACCTCTGTCGAGCCGATGGTTATCCTCCTCTCCAAGACGAGCCGGCAGCCAAGTGTTGATCCGAGGCCCTCAAGCAAGCCGATACCACAAGCAGAACCCTTGGTGGTCAAGCTGCCCAAGACATCGTCCCAACCTTCGGTCACGCAGGGGGTAGCCGAAGAGGAGGCATAACTCGCAAAATATCTGGTTACACAGGTTGATAGTCCCTCTCCTGATGATGTAATTCCTGTAGAAAAAATTCTTATTTTATTAATAAAAGGCTACCTTTGAACTACCCTGAGCTTAATTTGATGTATGCTATGGAGCACGGTTTGGACATTAACCAGCACATACAGGTGAAAACCGTCCATACCGTAAACCGACTTACTCCCATTAGAGGTGACTACTTCCTAGTCCTAGGTAGAAGAAAAGGGGATCACACGATCATTTTCGTCCAAAAAGAAGGTCCTTAACCTTTTATGACAGAAGAATTCGATTTCGAACCCGACACTGGGAGGTTGCCGCTCTACCTGTATAGTCCCCAAGCTATGTACTTAATACAAAAGCTGGGGTACGACATGGAGAATACCCCAGGTCTAAATTATGGCAACGACCGGCGATCGCCTCTGCAGCTGTCAACCCCGGCTGGAAAACCTTAAGATTATTACAGCAAGTCCAGACACGGTCTCGGTTATGTTACACTAGCAACAACGTCTGAGATCTCCGATGAGGAATACGAGTGACATTCTCACTCGTCCGAGTCACACACTTGTGATTCTGATGACAACATTGGAGATATATTTAGGCGAACATTATCTATCAACATGGCATCCGCTAACATTGAAGAGGAAGATGAAGATCTACCTGAACCTCTTGAATTGGGGCCATAGGTCCAATAACTGGATGCACAATAGAAGAAGCACTTTGAACAATGAGACCCTCCCATTGAAGACGAGGTCATGCAAGTTGACCTCGGCGACGAATCCTCTCCAAAGCCAATCTTTTTCAGTAAAAGCCTGATGGACGATAAGCGGTAGTCGCTATTGCAACTTGTTAGAGAATATATCGACATCTTCGCTTGGAGATATGAAGACATACCAGGGCAAAACCTCGAGATCGCACTTCATAAGCTCAATATTCATCCTAATGCAAAACCAGTCAAACAATAGCAACGGCGGTTCCGTTCAGACATCATGAACTCCATTGAAGTGGAAGTAAACAAGCTTATAGCTAGCAATTTCATCCGCGAGGAGCAGCACCCATGTAACACCCAATTTTCTAGATGAGGGTAATTTTGAAATTTTGTAATTATAATTATTATTTATTGATATTTGTTTCACATTATGATTTTTGGTAATTTTTAATAATTTTTAAACTATTTAAAAACTGGTTTAAGTCATGACTTCTGATTTTGATGTGCTGCCAGTGAAACCCTAGAGACTGCATAACCTAGAGCCTAACCATATCATTAGGATGATTTTATTATCATTTTTAGCCTAGGGGTAATTTGGTCATTTTGACTTATTTGAATTATTTGGTGATTTATTGAATTGGTAAATTCTAGTTGACCTTGACTTGTTGAGACCTAGTGGACTAGCCTAGAAGCTAACCCTAGCCATGGTGACCCTAGTCTAACTTAGGTTAACCTACTTTTAGTCATTAGAAACTAATTTTGGATTAGGAGGATTGGTTTAATTGAATTTAAGTCATGGCTTGTGGTTTCATGAAATAACTTATGGCTTAATTATTTAATTGATCATGACTTAAGCCCATGGGCCATTTAGTGAACCCTAACCCTAATTTTTGAGCTTATGACCAGCCACATGGGGATCCCTACCCTATTTAAATACTTATTCATTAGGGCTTGCCTCTTTTTATCATTCCAACACTTGGAGAAAAGAAAGGTATTTTCCCCCCTTCCAAAAATTCCTATTTTATTTATTTGATCTCCTTTTTTATCCTAGTCTTTTGCATTGGGTTCTAATTGAAGTTTGTGGACTGTTGGTGGAGAGCTATTTCAGTTTGGGATCAATTTGGAGCATTTGGCCATCAAGAAGAACACCCCCATTTGAAGCCTTTTCTTGCAAATTTCACCTATAGGTAAAACCCTTTAAATTGCATTATTATTTTGATTTCTTTGCATATTAGGCTAGGTTTAGGTGTCCCCTAGCTATACCTCAAATTTGGTTGGATTTCGTGTCCGTTTGGTGTCTGTATCGGACACGTGTCATAGTATACGTATAGGTGTTCGATGAAATATCACAAAGGGAATTTATTTGCTATTTTAAAAAAGTATTTGAATGGAAATATTGATTTATATGTGTTTACTATTTTCCCCATGGACTGAGTTGATTTTCGAGCCATGTCCGTGTCCAAACAGGACACGAACACGCTCACAGCACATGCCGTACAGTCCTCTGCTGCCCGACACTTCTGTAGGACACGACACAAACTTTCAAGACCTAATTTTTGGCACAGAGGTCGGGGCAACCTCTGTCACCATCTTTCAAAAATTTGGGGTAGGTTGGTGCAGTGTGCGAGGAGTTCTCCTCCTCGTACTGGTCGTACTGGCCGCGCGTACGGGCTGTGCACGCGAGCATTTTGGCCACTGACATGCACATTTAAATTGGACACGGGGACACGAGGATGCGGTGCAGGGTGACACGATTGTAGCCCTATGTCGGGCAAACATGTGGGCACGAGCACGAGTCGTGTCGTGCCCTATGTCGTGCACGGGACACGCGTGCATGCGTGCACGACGTAGCGCACTGTCCTGTGCGTCTGTGAGTGTTTGAGTGGTTTTGACGCGCTCGTGTCCACTTGGTGGGACACTAACGAGTGTCACGACACGTGCACATGTTTGTTATGATTTACCAACCCTCATATTGGTGTATTAACATGTTTTAGTATTCGAAATTCGATTTTCCCATTATTGACTGATATGCAATTACTGTTCTTCATTTTTAAGTTTAATTCCTGTTTCAATTGATGTTAATTTGCCAATTTAATCCATGTACAGGTGTATTAGATTACTACAATGATGGTGTAACACCCAGTTTCCCAAATGAGGATAATTTTGAAATTTTGAAATTTTAATCTTTTAATAATGATATTTTAAATCGTGATATAATTTTTGGTAATTTTTAAATCATTTTAAAACTATTTTCAATCTTGACTTATGATTTTGGTGTTTTGATAGTGTAACACTAGAGACAGCTTAACCTAGAGCCTAGCCATGTGATTAGGGTGTTTCATTTATCATTTCCAGTTTGAGGGTATTTTTGTCATTTAGAATTTAATTGAATTTAATATATATTATTTGGAATTTAATGTATTATTAAGAATGGTGTGATTTTAATATTATTTAATTGATTGCCATGTTTTGTGATTAGCCTAACTTGGTTTGGACCTAACCTAGATTAGTCACAGCTAGTCTTAGCTAACCATGGTTAGTGATAGTTAGTATTAATTAAAATTATTAGAATTAATGTGATTTTTAGTGATTTTTAGTGATTTTTAGTATAATTGATTTTGGGCCTATAGTTGACTTTGACTAGTGTTGACTAAGAGACTAACCTAGGTCATGACCACTTGGTTAGGTTAAGTAACCTTAGCTTGACCTAAGTTAGTGATAATTAACCCATTAGAATTAATTTGGAGGAACTAGGATTTGAATTGATTTATAAATGGCTTGTGATTTCACAAGTCATGACTTGTGACTTAAGGCTTAATAGCCCATAGGCCCACACATGAACCAAACCTAACCCTAATCAGCCTATGGCAGCCACTATTGATCCCCTCTCCTCTATATAATCCCTCCTAGAAATTAGGGCTAGCCTCCATTGGGATTTGTGCAAGTTTAGAAAGAGGTGAGCCTCCATCTTCCCTAATCCCTAGAAAATCCATTTTAATTCATTTTTCCTCCAAACCAATTGCATTAGGACCTAATTTTACTGTTCTTGCTGTTGGTAATAAGTATTTTTAGCTTGGGAGCACATTAGAGGAGTTTGGCCATCAAGAGGAGCACCTCTCTTCGAAGCGTTTTGAGGATTTTGATACACATAGGTATATTCCAATCTACACCATAGAATTCTAAATTTCTTACATATTTAGGGAGCCTAGACCTAAACTAACTGTAGGAATAGGAAGACCTAAAATTCGTGTCCATTTCGTGTCCTATTTGGACACGTATCAGTGTATTGCTGGATGTGTTTGATGAAATGCCCAATGGACATTTCGAGTGAATTTTGGGATTATATTTGAATAGGAAATTAGATCTAAGTGTCGCTTATGTGTTTCCTATGTTTTTGTGTAGTCTTAGTGTCGTGTCGAGTCTACACGGACACGCGAACACGTGGTTGCGCGCGCGCGTGTACGGGCACTGTGCATGTCCGGTACTTCGGGGGACACAGCGCCTTGGATACGACACTTCGACATGTCAAATTTGACGTGTGGCATGGGGCCGACACTGACACGGGGCTCCCCAAATTTTAGAGCCCCACGTGTCGTGTCGGACACGTACGAGCGCGTGCACTGATTTGTGCACTACACAGTCGGCTGTCACTTTGAGCACTGATACGCGTGTCCTGTGTCACACACGCATATCGTGGACATGTGGCATGGTGTCCTAACTTTAGCCCTACACTAGGTTGACACTTGGACACAACCACGTGGGTTGTGTCTTTCGTGTCGTGTGCACGGACACCGTGAACACGTGCACGATAATTATCCTGTGTTGCACTATTTTTGCACTATTTTTGTATTTAATGTGATTGGACACGTTTGTGTCCACTTGGGTGGACACAAACACCTTGTATGGCACGTGCACAATTAGTTTATACATTACCAACCATTAGTTAGCATTTCAAATTGATTTTAATGTTGAATTCTCGAATTTCCCCAATTTCCTGAGATCCTTGTATCAGTCCTATTTTCCTTTTTTTTCAGATTTCAAAATTGAGTTTTGGCATCAATTTTTACCTATTATAAACTGATATTTGCATGATTTTAAACCTCTAATATGTGCACCTATATGAGTTTTAAGTGTGTGTCAAAATTTGGGGTCAAATTGATGTGGTTTGGTTCAATTTCTGTAAAGGCCAAGTGTTAGGCTGAAACTGGATTTTGGGGAGGGGGACTGTTAACTGATTTTGGGGTTCTTCTTTTTGAACTGAAATGTGTGGTACTTTAATGCATAAACCTGAGTTTGTTTTGAGACTAAAACTGAGTTTTGGGTTCCTATAAAGGACTGGATTATTTGGTCTTTCAATATGTGGACTGAACTGAAATTGTTTGAACTGAAATGATGTTGTTTAATTCCAGATTTCATTGTATATAATTCAATGATTTCCTTCTTAAATGTCAACTGGTAAGTCCAGATTTCATGGTGGATTGCCACTGTTTTCCCATTCACTGTTTCACTCTCTCACTCACTGTTTTGGCCTAATACTGTCACACTGTTTTCACTCTTGTCTCTCATCACACACACACACCACACTCCTTGACACTAGTATACACACATGCCTCACTTCACTCACACACACATTAGCATACCTGTATCACTCACCTCTCACACTCACATGTCTATGCATCACTAATACATATGTTTCCTCTCTCATATCACACACACTCTCACTATACACACACACACTCTTGTATTTGCACACATGCCTATGTCTAACACACACACACATGACACATGAGCACATGTGTCCCTCTCTCTCTCTCTCTCTCTATATATATATATATATATATATATATATATATATATATATATATATATATATATATATATATATATATGTATTAACATATGATGTTGTATACGGTATTGCATAGGAGCCTATATGCTATGTTTTCTTATTAGCTTATATAAATAGGTCAATATGTGTATTCCTATATAGATTATATTTATATAGTGATATGTGTATTGTTTTGATATAGATAATATTGGCATATGATATGATTTATGGTTGGCTTAGGCATGGTATTGCCTATTAGTCTATTAGCCTATGGCCTATGGTTGTGCCTGCTTGACTATGAGCTTAGATTAGACTTGTGTAGTCTTGTTAGACTTAGAATAGCCTTGTTAGCCTAGTGTAGACTAGTTGACTTAGGTTTGACTTGGTTGACCTAGTTTGACTTCTAGGGTTGACCAGAGTTGACCAAGAGTTGACTTTGGTCTAGATTGACCTAGATTCATGTAGAACGCGTTGTAGTGCATATTATTACCATTCTGGACTTGTTGTGACTTGTGCTGTTCTAAATAAGAGCCAGACACCACTCCTCGGACAGTACTTTTATCTTGGACATTCAGTTAGCAGGCGAGTACATTCTCTGATCTTTTCATACTTACCTGGATTATATTCTTGCTCTAGATTACTCTACTTGATGCTGACACGTATCTTCATGAATTAGTACTATATAGATCCTTTCCTGAGATGTTATCCCTCTATGGGTGCATCGGGTATTTTATGTTCATGTACTTTATCATGTGCGTCAGGTACTCCTTGTACTCGTACTAGTTCTTGTTTTTACATGTTCTTATGTGCTTTCACGTGCCTCATGTACTACTCATTACATGAGTTCACGTATCCTTAGCTGTATTCATGTGCTTATAACGTAACTTGAATGGATCCTTGTGTATTGATTGGGGCAGGGTGAGTAAAATTGGTTATGTGATCATTATCCCCAGTAGCTGTATAAATGTGCCTCTTATTTGTATTCATGTGCCCCTAAGCCGTTTACATAACCATATTGTACTCTAAATCACTTAGCCACTTACATTCTCTACTTATCATGTATTTACTTTCACTTACAAATATCTCCTGTTTACTCGTACTTCTTTTTCAGCACTTCCTGTATTTTACTCTATTACATGATTTATACTCCTAACCTGTTATGAACTGTTGAGAGATATGTGCTCGCTCCCGTCCTGACTGGACCTGTTGAAAATTTTACAGTGAATGATAAGGCTCTGGTGTACCCCTCTTGGTGCAGCATTAGATATCACTAGTGGCTTGGACCTACTAGCAGTTGATGATACTTCCCTAGATTAGGATGTCTTTATCTTTCTGGATTCTGTATTGAGTTTCTGAGATGTTATTTGGTTATGTACTTATTTAGACACTTAGAATTCTGGATCGTATCTCTGTGTTTCATTTCTGGATATTTATCTATCTTTCCTTCTATATTCTACCTTAGATGTGATTGCGATATATTCTGTTATGTTACCCCCATTCGGGGAGTATAACTGTTTATTACCCTTATCTGTTAGATGTTGTGACCTAGGACAGTGTTCTACCGTCGATACTGCGGCGTAGGCTGGACGTACCCATGTCTCGTGCCCTTACTCTTGGGTGCGGGTCGTGACAGATGGGTTACTGATTGGTGTGGGTTTTAGATTCCGAAATTGGAATTTCGATTATGGGTTGACTGATATACAGTTTCCGAAATAAAATTACTGAACTTGCATTCCTTTTAAAAACTGATTTCGTATGTTTATGGCCATGTTGATTCCATATACATTGTGTTTGTCACTATTAGGTTAATTCATGTTAGATTAGGACTTCACTTGAGAAATGGGGATTCGAATTTGGGCTCGTATTTTGGAATGTATCAACTGTCATATAGGACTGTACATTAAATTCCAGAGAACAGCTCTTCTTCACACACGCACAATGGATTATGGATATCCAGATTCGTATATGTATGTTCAGCCCCATCCTTTTTGTTCTGTCCATTAGAGATTGTCAACTGAATGCACTGAATTCCCTTTTGACACTCACACTCATTGTTGAGATTCACACACTGTCACAATTTCCTGAGATTTGCAGTCCTATAGTATCTCTCTTTATACTGTTCAGTCGAATTTGGCTTCATAGATCAAGTATTGATTGAGGACTTGATGTATATGGTGGTTAATTTATCTTGATTTCAGCCATTGACAACTACTAACTGTCATTACACACAATTTCCTGAGATTTGTTTCCTGTCATCTAATACCACACTAGCACACACACACTTTAACACCCTTGTGTCACCCTCTAATGTTCATGTCACACACACATCTTAGTTTTCAGATTATACACACACACATTTGTTTCCTGTCATATGTTTCTATATTCACACACTCAATTTCTCCCCTAACACTAAACTGTCACTTGTTCCTAACATTCCTTAGAACATGTAACATTGTACCACATGGACACCCCCACACACACTTTGTCACACACTCATGCCTTGACACTTACACCCTCACATGTACACCTAGACTTCACTTACACTATTTGACACACACACATGCCCTTCTCCATATAACTCTAGGCATATATATATATATATATATATATATATATATATATATATATATATATATATATATATATATATATATATATATATATTTGAACCCCAAAATTTTATTGATAATGAAGCAAAATCCAGTACAAAAGAGGACACTAGCTATGTCTACATCAGATTGTTGCCTTCCCCACTTGCCTATGTACTTCTGAAACCAACTTGTCGACAGTATATGAGTGATTCTCATATCTCCTTTTGTTTCTATCTTTCTACAGAACCCATAGCACTGCCGCTGCAGCAATCTCCTTCTTATGTTTTTTTCTTTTTCCTCCACCAATCTCGAAGTCGTTCGATAAGTGTCCGACCACGAGATCTAACTCCGTAACCTTGTTGAACAGCTCCCCAAACTTCCTTAGCCAAATCACTCTGGTTCAGCAGATGCTCCATTGACTTAGCCTTGCTTTCTGCACAACAATGACACTTTGAAGCCAAGCTATACCCAAGACGTATAATGTTATCATCTGTAGGTAGTTTATTGTGCATTATTCTCCAGAGCAGAACCGACCATTTGACTGGTATACAAGTACTCCAAATATGAGTGAAATTAGGCAATATAGTCCTGTGCACTCTTGCAATATCCCAAGCGGATGACAGAGTAAACTTGCCCGACTGAGTTTGTCCCCATCGCCAAGTATCATTGATATGAATAATTCTTTGATGAGCCATACCTTTCCCCGCTATGAATCGCTTCCAAACATGGGAAGCATTAGATGTAAGAGCTACATTAGAAGGACTAGTGTTCGAACAATACTTGGCATTGAAAAATTTGGTCCATAAGCTATCTTGGGTCAAAAATTTCCACCACAGCTTTATAGTGAAAGCATGCATCATATCCTCCAACCGTTTGATCCCAAGGCCGCCTTCATGTTTGGTTCTTGCAATTTGATCCCATCCAAGCCAGGTCTTCTTCGTAACACCATCTTGGCTGCCCCAAAAGAAGCTCGAAAACATGGCCTCCAGTCGAAGCAAGACTACAATAGGAGGATTACAAGCCGCTAATATGTACACAGGAATTGACGTTAGAACAGACTTGATCAACACAAGCTTCCCACTAGGAGAGAGAATTTTGTTGTGCCAACCTTCAACCTTGCTCCGAATACGGTTGAGTAACTCCTCATACATGCCCCCATTTCGACGTCCTGCTATTAGAGGACACCCGAGATAAGTAAATTGCGGGGAGCCAATGCTAAATACCGTTCTTTGAGCTAACTCTGAGCCTCTTTCCTGAATAACTATTTTCGATATGAAGATAGATGACTTTGACTTATTAATCAGTTGGCCCGAGGCAGCCTCATACCGTGCTAGGAGGTCAGTGATTTTAGTGATAGACCAAACATCACCAGCTGAGAAAAGAAGAATATCGTCTGCGTAAGCCAAATGCGTAATTGGAGGGCAACCACGAGGAGAGATGAATGCTGTAAATCCATCTAACTCGGGCAAAAGCTTCAGACTGTGCGAGAGTGCCTCTGCCACAATTATAAACAATGCTGGAGAGAGTGGATCTCCCTGACGAACTCCACGGAACGCCTGGAAGTACTCAGTCGATTCCCCGTTGATCAGAGGGGCATACCAAACATTGTTAACTAGCCGAAGCATCATATCGACCCATTTATTATGAAAACCAAATTTCCTGAGCACCTTCAATAGAAATCTCTAATCGACCCTGTCATAAGCCTTCATCATATCTAGTTTAATTGCAACATTCCCACCTCTGTTTTTCTTGTTCATTCGGGCCATCATCTCCTGAGCAAGGAGTATATTATCGACAATTTCTCTACCTTGACCAAACCCGCTCTGTTCAGGAGATATTAGACGGGGCAACAAAGGAGCTAAACGACGAGACAAAAGTTTAGAGATGACCTTGTTCATCACAGAGCACAAGCTAATTGGCCGATAATCTCCAAAATATTTGGCCTGCTTCACCTTCGGGATCAAGACCAGAGAGGTATTAGTGAAAGAACGAGGCAGTGCAAACCCGTCGACGAAAAGCCCCACTACCTCAGTCAAATCCTGTCCAATAATATCCCAGCAAGCAATGAAAAACAGCAGGGTAAACCTATCAGGCCCCGGTGCGCTATGTTTGTCGAGCGACTTAAGAGCATCAAGAATCTCTTCCGAAGAAGGTGTCGCAATCAACATATCATTCTCCTCTTCAGTCACCATACATGGAATGTTATCTACCATCTCTAAGTCCTCCTGGATATCACCTCTTTGATATAGAGTAGAGTACTCTTTAGCATAAGCATGTATCATGAGTTTGTCTTTCAAGATAGTCCCATCCTCTTTAGTGATAGAGTGAATCTGAAGTGAGCGCTTCCGATTAGTCACATACCCATGGAAATAGGTCGTGTTTTTATCGCCTTGCAAATCCTACTTCATCCTGGATTTCTGTTTTCAGTATGCTTCCTCTATGCTAACCCTTTGTTTGAGAATTGCGGTGGCCCTGGCTAACTGTTGACGACTTTCAACATTATTATGTCGTTCATGTAGAATTTTCGCAGCCAGTACATCATCTTCGGCAATCTTGACCTGTTGAAATATATCTCCATACGTATGTCGACTCCAGGTAGAAAGAACCTTTCTGCAAGCCTCATGCCGAAGGGATACTCTAGTAATACCAAGTCGATGATCTACTGAGGACCACACTTTTTGTATCAGAGACTTGAATTCTTCATGATCAACCCAAAAGTCTAAAAATCTAAACTGCTTTCTGCCCACTGCCATATTAGATTTAAATTTTGTCAGCAACGGTGCATGATCTGACTCAGCTCGATTAAGGTGCTCGACTGAAGAGATCGACGCCATATCTAACCAGGCATTATCAACCAGAATACGATCCAATCTAGATCCCCGACGGCCATCCTGCTTCGACATGATCCATGTATAACAACTACCCGAATATTGAAGCTCAACCATTCCTGTAGCAAGAATGAAGTTCGCAAACTCTTCAATAGAGAGGTGGTCAGGAGGCCGACCACCAATTTTCTTCCCTGACCGTAAAATGGCATTAAAATCTCCCCCTATAGACCAAGGAGATTGAATGGAGAGCTGCAACTGGGTAAGTCTATCCCATAACATCCGACGTCCCTCCTTAGTATTATCACCATGAACAATAGTGAAATATAGGAACAGGAAGCATATGATGTTGAAGAGAAATAGTCAGTGCTTAATCAAATGTATCATGGAGATAGACATCACAGTTAGATTTAGCCATGACCCAAATATTACCCCGCTCATTAGATAAAGCCTGAGCAAAACCTAACTTCAACTGGTAATGCAGAAGCTGACTTCTATCAACCTTTGGTTCTATGATGCCAATAAGCACAATCTTGTGAATTCTCACCAGAGACTTAATCCTTGTCAGAGTTATTTGATTTGCTATTCCCCGAACATTCCATATGAGCGTATTAAACATTAGAAGAGGACTTGGGTTTACCAGTGAGGGAGGGGTTTGCAGACCGTGTGACTCGATCGGAAGACGGGACCACCTTCTGATTCTTCCTCTTCTTTTGGGAAGCTTCTGTGTGTTGAGGATGCCCGGCTTCTGTGTGTTGAAGATGCTCGACTTCTGATCGGCTATCACCCGAACACCCATCGCCCGCCTCCATTCCCTCGTCGCGACGGTCATCCGGTGCACGCTCGACTTCATCCGCCCAGCTGCCAATGATAGAGGGAGGAGGAACCCCTACATCAGCTGGTTCATCAATCAGCTCACCCTCTTCGAGAGAGCGACCCTCGTCATGATGGTGGGTGACATACGCCGCCACTTGAGAACAATTAATTGCATTAACCGTCACTTCTAAACCTGTCTCAATGGGCGCAGTTCTCGACGGCTTTGATATGCCAATTGGCTCTATTGGCAGATCTTGCACTGGACTTTGTGCGTCATTAATAGCAGTGGGGTCCGGAGGAATTGATGACTCCATGTTTGGCAGGTTTGCATGAGTATTATCTTCATCTACCTGAACAGCTGCGGCAGAACTTGTACATGGATCCTGAGCAGGAGGGTTTGATGTCGTGGCAATTGTATGGGTTTGTGTGAGAGGGTCGTCTTGAACACTCCGTTCCTTATTAGTTCTTCGAAGAATGGATGTGACCTTCAATCCCATCGACCTTGGCTTTGACCCCACCACTACTTCCTCTTGTTGATGTTGCGATTCTTGGTGTATAACTTCTTTCCCTTTGTTCTTCAATTTGCAGGCTGACATTTGATGTCCTTGATGATGACAATGTGAACAGTATAAGAGGATGTACTCATATTCAATGTTTTGCCAAAAACTCCTACCACGCGATCGATTTATCCAAATACGATGTTGTATAGGTTTGCTCACATCGACCTCAACAAAGACCCGAGCCCTACTAGGTCAAGAAAGATCAGTCGTAGCTCTGTCAAGTTTTAGTGGTGTGCCAATCGCTGAAGTAATAGCAAACAATGCCTCCTTTGCATATAGATAATGAGGTAAATCATGAAGATCTACCCAAACTGGCATCAGCGATGATTCATACATTGGAGAGAAATCTGGTTCCCATTTGAATACCCACATCGTTGCTCGAGAGATGAACCATGTGTCTTTTGAAAGAAGTCGGAGAAAATCTTCCTCAAGAGAAGGCCGAATGAGGATATATTTACGATCTATGACGCCCGCTTTGATTTCTCCTTTAAACTGGAAACCAGAGAGGGCCTTCCGGATCACCTCGATGGTAGGCTTACTATGGTAAAACTTACCCACAAGAGCAAAACGAAGAGGGGACACCAAGGTCTGTTCCTCCTCGTCGGAGAAAGAGATAGCGGGAGCGCCTTTGTATGATGATACAGGTCGTACAGCCAGGCGAGGGGGTTCCTCAACCCGGCCAGCGACCATCGACAAAGGACTTAGCCATCCTTGGTTGACGCCAGCCCGGCCAAAGGCCTAGCCAGAGTCGGGAAGGGGCTGAAGGCTACCAGGATCTCCAGGCGCGGCGCTCTAGGGCAACAACACAATCTTCTATATATATATATATAATATATATATATATATATATATATATATATATATATATATATATATATATATATATATATATATATATGTGATATGTATATCAAGGTAGCTATAGATAATGTGTGTGCTATCTATATTAAAATTAGATAAATAGTTGGCGTTTGAGATGCCTAGTATTGAGTGACATATACATGTGCTATGCAAGTATAAGCCTATAGCCTATACAAGCCCAAGTGCACCTTGTGTATATGCCTTAGCCCTCACTAGGTATCTATGTAAACATGTATGTAAATGAATGTATATATATTGTATAATGTATCTACTTGGTATATAGCCTAGTTCTAGAGTGACCTATTGGTGGTTGTTTCGACTTGAGTTGACTGGCCTAGACCTAGTTTGACTAGAGAGTTGACCAAGGTTTGACCCAATAGTCCAAGATTGACTGGAGTTGACCAAAAGTCAAGATTGAGTCTAGATGTGACCACTTGACCTAGTTTAACTAGTGTAGTTGACTTGGGTTGACCCAGAGTTGACCAAGTTTGACCTTGACCTAGTTTGACCGAGACAGTTGACCAGAGTTGACCAAGTTTGACTTTGACCTAGATTGACCTAGAAATCATGTAGATTGTATCGTAGACTTCACTTATCTTATTTTAAACATATTATAACCCATATTACTCTGTTTAGGATATTGTGAATCCGGTGCAGACATATGATATTATACTACTCTTTTCAGAGTATCTGGCGAGTACATTCTCTGATAGTTCTCTCATTTATTTGCCAGTTACTGTATTTCAGTTCTATTTAGTTTTATGTGATTCTCTGATACCACACGTATGGATATTTCTGGATTCATGTATGCGACACCCATACTTACTTATCTGGCCTCTATTACTAGAATCACTAGAATCATTCTGGTATCTATTTCTGGAATCATCATATTTTGGCTGGACTTATCTCGATTCTCGTATTGAATTCTGGATTTATTTGTATTACGGGGCGGGAAAATATTGAGTAAGACATGTAGACATATCCTAAATCTGGAATCTCCAACTGGAATCTACTGGAAGCATAGCTATCTCTCGTCTGATCAGTGAGAGATGTGCCTGATTACCTACATCCATTTACATGTCGATCTCGGTATTTTAAAACACACTGTTAGAGTATAGCTGGTCTCACCTGGATTCTTGATCACTACCTAGAATCATCTTGTACTGGATTCATCTTGTATTAGATTCATCTCGTACTAGATTTATAGTAGTTTTACACTTGTTTTACATTTACTGCCTGGACTTATTATGTTACTTTAGTTCAGCTAGATTTATTTTACAGTCTTCATTGCGATCATTCTTCTCTTGTTTTAGTTACTTACTTTTCTTGTATCTTATCTGTTCTCCAAACCATCACCTGTATATAAACTGCCATATTCATTAATAAAACTGTCTATAACTGCTTTATAGTTCTCTGTCATTACTTGGGTTTTCTTGATGAGTTATACTCGTTCCTGTCCTGACTGGACCTGTTGTAAATTTTACAGATGATTTCCCTGAGGACACATGCCCTACATATTACTGACCAGGAGATGGCTTAGCTACCTATGGCCCCGACACTCAGGAGTGATCAGGAGTTTAGCTAGTTTGTCTTGTTTTAGCTATCATGTTTTAGAACTGGAGTTGTATATAAGTTGAGATTTGTAGTTGAGATTGTCTGATATTATATTATTAGTTGTTGGTTTTATTTCTGTTATTAGTCTTAGTTTTAATCTTCTGTGTTATCATATCGTGCTTAGACTGTGATTGAGATTATATTATATCTATACTTGTGCCCCGTTCGGAGTTGATATATTGACAAGTACATTATATAATTGCGTGATTGGTTGGTTAGATAGTGACCTAGAACATCGTTCTACCGTCGACACTGCGACGTAGACTGGGTGTTGTTACATGCTCGTACCCTCACATTTTTAGTGGTGGCCCATGCAGGTCAAGAGTCACATTAGTACGATATCGTGGTAGTACGGTGACTTAGTTGTACTGCCACGAGCCTGCGATAAGATTGAGAGATAGGCTTTAACGGAGAGGCGCTCAATCACAGTTAGGAAAAATTCTGCTTCAATTCATGCCATCTACATATCTTACTGATTGTCTTCTTTGAGATAAACTGTCCTCCTTTGATTTTATCGATTCCTGCTCAGTTTTGACTTCCTTTTCGATCTGTCTTCAGGATGGTGGAGACACGATCACGTCACTCTGGTACAGCAGCCGCTGTAGAGGGGTCTGCCACCTCTCGTCTTCAGCAGCCAGTTTCCGGTACCTCAGCCCCAGTCATGCCAGCTGGGGTAGGTGTTTCAGCAGCTTTCGGAGGAGCACCTCCACCAGCTGGAAGGCAGAGTCTGGTGCTTCCTGAGATCCTTCTACCGCAGCAGCCTCCACCTGCGAGGATGGTAGATGCTGCTCATCTATTCTCTTTCGTGGAAAGGATTCTAACGTCTCATCAGCAGCAGCAGCAGTAACAGACTATCGATTTCCGTTAGGGGATTGACGAGGCACATCAGCTAGTTCATACTACTGTGGAGATGGTGACTGCTCAGGGGGAGCAGCAGCAGCCTCGCCAGAAGGAGAAGAATATACAGGACTTTCAGAAGATGCATCCCAGAGTGTTTCTGGGCACTGAAGGTATTCATTATGAAGACGACTGGATAGAGCATATCGAAAAGATATTCAGGCTGGCAGTGATACCAGATCGACTCCATATCGAGACGACAGGCAGTCAGATGTAGGACTTAGCCAGTACGTGGTACCAGACAGATCCCAGGGTGGGAGTTGAGGGCCAGACTTGGGCCCAATTCAAGGAACTGTTCAAGGAGCAGTTCTTTCCTGATGTGGCCTTGGGAGGCATAGAG
Organism: Iris pallida; assembly: GCA_029216955.1. Taxonomy (NCBI): domain Eukaryota; kingdom Viridiplantae; phylum Streptophyta; class Magnoliopsida; order Asparagales; family Iridaceae; genus Iris; species Iris pallida. The sequence continues at coordinate 24,641,124 of JANAVB010023800.1, read as the reverse complement.
GCACAGTTTGAGGGTCTGGTTCAGGGAAACCAGACGGTAGCTGACTACACCGGGGAGTTTTGTCGTTTGGCCCGGTTCATAGATGACTTGACTGAGAAGACGAAGACGAGGAAGTTCTGCCGGGGTTTGATTAGAGAGGTTCGATCGCTGACTAAGAGTGACCGGAATGCTACCTTTACGGAGATATTTTCTGGAGGGATGGTAGTGGAGGACGACCTAAGGTTGAAGCTGAAGAGGGGTCGTGACTTCCAGAGTGGTAGCAGCAGCGGAGGCCAGGCCAAGTGGCCTCACGTACAGATTCAGCAGACCCGGGTACCAGTGATGGTTCAGCAGGTGCAGCATCAGTATCGGGGTCAGGACCCAAAAACGATCAGTTGTTCCTACTGCAGGAAGTTGGGACACACCAGGGAGCAGTGTAGGAAGAGGCTGAAGGTTTGCTATTCCTGTGGGTCTGAAGCCCACCAGAAGATAGACTGTCCCTTTGTACCTCCTTTTGAGGGAGCTAGGCCACCTGTAGCTCAGCACTAGAGGGATGGAGTTTTTGCGATGGCGGTCGAGGAGACCGATGCTGCAGGTGATAGGTTAGCAGGTTTGTCCTTCTCATTCTTCTTTTCCACTTTCCTGTATGATTCCATTAGTACCTGCCAGGATATTTTTTGATTGCTAGATAGTGTAGCTACCCTGTTCGAGACTGTGAAACCACGACCAGTAGGACTGTGTTGCGTGTTATCTTTGACTTTGATTTGCTGGGGGTTTGACCTAGTAGGGATACGATCATCTTAATTTTGAGGACAAAATTTCTCTAAGGGGGTAGGATTGTAACACCTAGTTTTCCAGATGAGGGTAATTTTGAATTTTTTTAATTATAATTATTATTTATTGATATTTATTTCATATTATGATTTTTTGTGATTTTTAATAATTTTTAAACTATTTAAAAACTGGTTTAAGTCATGACTTGTGATTTTGATGTGCTGCCAGTGAAACCCTAGAGACTGTATGACCTAGAGCCTAACCATATCATTAAGATGATTTAATTATCATTTTTAGCCTAGGGGTAATTTGGTCATTTTGACTTATTTGAATTATTTGGTGATTTGTTGAATTGGTGAATTCTAGTTGACCTTGACTTGTTGAGACCTAGTGGACTAGCCTAGAAGCTAACGCTAGCCATGGTGACCCTAGTCTAACTAAGGTTAACTTACTTTTAGTCATTAGAAACTAATTTTGGATTAGGAGGATTAGTTTAAGTGAATTTAAGTCATGGCTTGTGGTTTCTTGAAATGACTTATGGCTTAATTATTTAATTGATCATGACTTAAACCCATGGGCCATTTAGTGAACCCTAACCCTAATTTTTGAGCTTATGACCAGCCACATCGGGATCCCCACCCTATTTAAACACTTATTCATTAGGGCTTGCCTCTTTTTATCATTCCAACACTTGGAGAAAAGAAAGGTATTTTTCCCCCTTCCAAAAATTCCTATTTTATTTATTTGATCTCCTTTTTCATCCTAGTCTTTTGAATTGGGTTCTCATTGAAGTTTGTGGACTGTTGGTGGAGAGCTATTTCAGTTTGGGATCAATTTGGAGCATTTGGCCATCAAGAAGAACACCCCCCATTTGAAGCCTTTTCTTACAAATTGCACCTATAGGTAAAACCCTTTAAATTGCATTATTATTTTAATTTCTTTGCATATTAGGCTAGGTTTCGGTGTCCCCTAGCTGTACCTCGAATTTGGTTGGATTTCGTGTCCGTTTGGTGTCCTTATCGGACACGTGTCATAGTATACGTATAGGTGTTCGATGAAATGTCACAAAGGAAATTTATTTGCTATTTTTGAAAAGTATTTGAATGGAAATATTGATTTATATGTGTTTACTATTTTCCCCATGGACTGAGTTGATTTTCGAGCCGTGTTCGTGTCCAAACAGGACACGAACACGCTCGCAGCATATGCCATGCAGTCCCCTGCTGCCCGACACTTCTGTAGGACACGACACGGACTTTCAAGACCCAATTTTTGGCACAGAGGTCGGGGCAACCTCTGCCACCATCCTTCCAAAATTTGGGGTGGGTTGGTGCAGTGTGCGAGGAGTTCTCCTCCTCGTACTGGTCGTACTGGCCGCGCACGCGGGCTGTGCACACGAGCATTTTGGCCACTGACACGTACATTTAAATTGGACACGGGGACACGGGGACGCGGTGCAGGATGACACGATTGTAGCCCTATATCGGGCGAACACATGGGCATGAGCATGAGTCGTATTGTGCCCTGTGTCGCGTACGGGACATGCGTGCATGCGTGCACGACGCAGCGTACTGTCCCATGCGTCTGTGAGTGTTTGAGTGGTTTGGACACGCTCGTGTCCACTTGGTGGGACACAGACGAGTGTCACGACACGTGCACATGTTTGTTATGATTTACCAACCCTTACCTTGGTGTATTAACATGTTTTAGTATTCAAAATTCGATTTTCCTATTATTGACTGATACGCAATTACTGTTGTTCGTTTTTGAGTTTAATTCCTGTTTCAATTGATGTTAATTTGCCAATTTAATCCATGTACAGGTGTATTAGATTACTACAACGATGGGTTACTAATTGGTGTGGGTTTTAGATTTCGAAATTTGAATTTCGATTATGAGTTGACTGATATACAGTTTCCGAAATAAAATTACTGAACTTGCATTCCACTACCAAAATTTATCGTTTTAGCGACGGCCCTATCCGTCGCCAATCCGACGGTAATTACTATTAGCGTTCGATCACCGACGGATTTTGGCCAAAAAAATCCGTCGACAATCAGCTCGTCGCTAATAACGGTCCGTCGCTACGTAGTCGTCGAACGACGGAATAGCGACGGATTGTCGACATCACAATACGAAGCATAAGCGACGCATTTCCGACGGACTGTCGTCCATTTCAACTATTAAGTACTGAACTGTGTAGACAATAGTGACATAAAATACCGTTGGTAACCCGTCGTAATAGCGTACCAGAGCGTATCGTTCCGTCGCTCATCCATCGGTAGTCGTCGGTAACGAACAACGGATTAGCGACGGTGTGCTGACGGACTATCCGTAGATCAGTTTCTGGAAATGCTTGGCATTTCCAGCACCATGGCGACGGATTATTCGTCGTTATTCCATCGATATATGTCGACGGAATACGGACGGATTATCCGTCGAGCATGTTCTGGAAATTCTTGGTATTTACAGAACAAGGGCGACGGATAGGTCGTCGCTATTCCGTCGAACTATATACCATGCCGACGGATATTCCGTCGACCATCCGTCGCTACCTGGAAACATTTTCAAATCTCCAGTTAGCGACGGAATAGCCGTCGAAAAGTAGTCGAAAACTGGTAATAACCGTCGCTAAACGGTCACAAGTCCGTCGCTAACTGAGAAAATTTTGAAAAAAAATTACAGCGCTATCCCTGTTCGCAAAAATATGCATAAACCAAACCAATATACAATGCACACCAATTATCCAACAATCACATAAACCAAATATATAATGCACACCAATTATCCAAGAATCACATAGACCAAATATGCACATACGAATTTAATGCACATCAATTATCCAAGAATCATATAGACCAAACCAAATTAATATAAAATAGACATCAATTATCCGGATGAGTAACTTAATATCCATCGTTATAATCCAATCATAGCACAAATATTCCAAAATTTTCACAAATATTCCAAAACACATAGGAAAATCGACTTTGGCCTCAACAAAGACCACAAGTCAGACGATGAATCCTCACAGCCAGGGATCATAGTTGCGTGGATCATAGTTGCGTTGAGGCATGTACCATTCTATCAGCCACTTTGCATACGAAGGCTCAATCTGGTTGAGGTCTTCTGTAGGGACAGAAGGGTCGGTCCCGATGCTACTACTCTCTGACGGTGGCTCCTCCTTAACTTCAAGCTTGGGAGCAATCTCTTCCCTGATGGTCATCGGTTCTTCCTTGACCTCGACCTTTGGTAACACCTTCTCCTTAATAGTCACCGGCTCTTGTTTGACGACGGAGACTTCCTCCGTGTCGACCTCCAAGGGTTTCTTGCCTCGACCCCTTCCTCGACTAGCAGCACCACCTCGACGAGTCCTAGGAGGCATCTTTCTGACAACAGAAATTTTCATATAGGGTAAAGAAATTTACTCAAGTTATAAAAATTGTGACGTTGGTTTTTTGCGTTCATCATCATTAGAGGGAACAGCACTGGAAAAGTTGTGACGTTGGTAGCATGAGAGAGTAAAAATCTGTATCACAAGACTAACAGAATTACTATGTAATCATGTACTCACCAATAACCGGATGTAACTGGATTTATTGATCCTATCGTGCAGTAATTGGTGGATCCGCTGGTATAGGCCGGATGTACTTAGTATCTAGTGTATCAGATTAGTATCGGTCTATCGGTTTGGTATAGGACGTATCATATTGGTATTGGCCTTAACAAATTGGTATCGTCCTATATCCGATATGTACATGTATCGGCCGACTAGCTAGGATTCATATTGGCCTTATCGATTTGGTATCAGTCATATCCGATAGGTATCGGCCGTGTTGGATTAGTATAGACCATTTCAGATTAGTATCGTGGAAGGTTTAGTAACAACTGTACTTGGATTTCTCTCTTCTCGAGCTAGAATACCATTGCAAGAGAACCATCAGATCGTGATTGGCCAGTTACAGTAACATACATGCTTCCTTTTTCATCAAGAAAAGCGAGATTGAAAAGGAAGTATGTATGTTCTGTAACTGGCCAGTTACGCTATCGTGACTCTCTTGCAATGGTAATCTAGATCTAGAAGAGAGAAATCCAAGTACAGTTGTTACTAAACCTTCCACGATACTAATCCGAAATGGTCTATACTAATCCAACACGGTCGATACCTATCGGATATGACCGATACCAAATCGATAAGGCCAATATGAATCCTAGCTATACGGCCGATACATATCAGATAGGACGATACCAATTCGCAAAGACCAATACCAACCAATACGACCCTTACCAAAACGATAGATCGATAGTAATCCGATACGGCCAATACTTATAAGTACCTACGGTCCAGGAGGTTGATCCGCTAGTACATCCATGTACGATCAACGAAGTAACGATCCATTTCAATTTGGATGTAAAAATCTGTATCGTAAGACAAACTAAACATAATCAGTTCTATTTCACATGCTTAATTGCCAAGTATGAGAACGAATGGCTCAGAACACAACCTAAAATTCATTCTAGCATACATTAGTGTGAATCATCTATGTTCTGTACATATGGTGTAGTATATGTTCTTATCGTATCTAGTATCTGAAGGACGTAACAGAATCAAGATAAACTCACTAATGTAATACTAACAGAATCAAGATGAACTCATTATTTTTTCTGACAGCATGGTGGATGTGCTCCGTCAACAGATTCTTGCTCCGAGCCAAAACTTTTCCCCGAAGCTCAAGTGGACATCCTTCGTGTAGAGCTCGAGTGAGAGGTTCCTGACAGTATGGTGGTCTCCTTTGTCAAAGTATCCATTCTCGTCCCACAACCAATATGGGATGAGCACGGATACTTTGACAAAGGAGACCACCATGCTGTCAGGAACGTCTCACTCGAGCTCTACACCAAGGATGTCCACTTGAGCTCCGGAGCAAAGTTTTGGCTCGAAGAAGAAATCTGTTGAGGGAGCACATCCACCATGCCGTCAGAAAAAAATAATAACGGTGAGAGACCCATCTAAGTAGGACGTATACTCTGATAATATCTCCTTCAGCACTCAATCCCACTACTGATATCATTCTTGTAAAGGTGATCTCTCAGAGTATATGTCATACTCAGATGGATCTGTCAGAGTATTCTCTCTTGTTGGTTGTCGTATCATCATTGCCGAGGGATGAGGGTCGGAGGACAGTCAACTTTATCTACGGATACATAGTTTCAGCCTCGCTAGTCGAATGGCTGCAGGGACTATGTCCTGATCACCATGTCGTAGTCCAATATAATCCAGAGATTGACACAGTTCTAGTTCATATATGTAGTCCAATACAAATAGTCTAATACAAAAACAACTCAATACAAATAGTCCAATACAAATAAGTACTAATAGCTAATGAGAACCACGCTGCTCACGCAAACGATCAGTGATACGATCACGTAACCACCTCGAAAAAGCGAGATTTTTGGCGTGAGGAGAGATGTCGTCCCTTGCAAGGACTGCTTGAAGAGAACTCCTGGTCTCACTAGCTACCGGTGTTGGATGAATAGAACTCCCGGTCTCACTAGCAACCGGTGCCATTTTCTCCTTAACTGTAGGAGGAGCCACCTCAGCATTCACTGTTTTTCTCAAATGACGTACCGCTCCTCCGGTCATGGGTGCCATCTGGTAAAATTGATAGTCACAAATAATATAATTATAACATAAGCAAGCTAACTAAAGAAACCATCATGTAATTTGAGTACATTTTTGAAAGAAAATAAAGTATAAAAAATTTGATTTTTTTTGCCAAGTGTGAGAACGGATGGCTCAGAACACAACCCAAGATTCATTCAAACATACATTAGTGCGAATCATCTATGTTCTGTACATATGGTGTAGTATATGTTCTTATCGTTTCAAGTATCTGAAGAATGTAACAGAATCAAGATGAACTCACATAATGTAATACTAAGACATCATCTACTACTATATAAGATATAGTGATAGGTCGTCGTATCATCATTGCCGAGGGATGAGGGTCGAAAGACAGTCAACTTTATCTACGGCTATATAGTTTCTGCCTCGCCAGTCGAATGGCTGCAGGGACTATGTCCTGATCACCATGTCGTACCGTAGATTAATGCAAATAGAGCTGGAACTGGAGCCAAAATACAGTACTATTTCACCATGTCGTACCATTTTACTCTCTCTCTCTCTCTCCTTCCCCCTCCGGCGCTCTCACTCTCTCCGGCGCTCTCACACTACTACTTCCTATGTGTTTTAAGTGTGAGAACGGATGGCTCAGAACACAACCCAAAATTTATTCTATCATACATTAGTGTGAATCATCTACATTCTATATACATATCGTGTAGTATATGTTCTTATCGTATCTAGTATCTGAAGGATATAACAGAATCAAGATGAACTCACTTAATGTAATACGAAGACATCATCTACTACTATATAAGATATAGTGATAGGTTGTCGTATCATCATTGCCGAGGGATGAGGGTCGAAAGACAGTCAACTTTATCTACGGCTACATAGTTTCTGCCTCGCCAGTCGAATGGCTGCAGGGACTATGTCCTGATCACCATGTCGTACCGTAGATTAATGTAAATGGAGCTGGAAATATCCGTCGCTAACCGGTAACTAGTCCGTCACTAACTGAGATTGTCACATACACATATGTATATCACAGCTAGATGTATAGATATATACATCTATACAGAAGCACACAACTGATAGAACTCGCACTGTCCTTGAGACAGTGAACATATACACCATGAATCCAAATCCCATATTCACATTTACTAATCCAAACACCACCAAACTAATGGAACACCCAATATGGATAACACATTATTTAGCCAATATATAAACTCAGATGAACTTGAGAAGCAAAGCCACCCGCCGCCCCCGACCAAAGCCCGCCGCCCCAAGCCCGCCGCCCAGTAGTTCGGTTGCATATACATATGAAGAGTGCTTATGGCTGTGCGTCGGTTGCAAATAGCCCCGACACCCCCGCCCCAAGCCAGCCGCCCAGCCCCCGACACCGTCGCCCCAAGCCCACCGCCCAGCCCCCGACCCAAGCCAGCCACCCAGCCCCCGACGCCCCAGCCCCAAGCCCACCTCCCAGACCCCAACGCCCCCGCACCAAGCTAGCCGCCCAGCCCCCGATGCACCAGCCCAGCCCCCGACGCCGCCGCCCCAAGCCCACCGCCCAGCACCCGACCCAAGCCAGCCGCCCAGCCCCCAACGCCCCAGCCCCAAGCCCGCCTCCCAGACCCCGATGCCCCCGCTCCAAGCCCACCGCCCTGCCCCCGACCCAAGCCAGCCGCCCAGCCCCCGACGCCCCCGCCCCAAGCCAGCCGCCCTACCCGCGACGCCGCCGCTCCAAGCCTACCGTCCAGCCCCCGACCCAGGCTAGCCGCCCAGCCCCCGACGCCCCAACCCCAAGCCCGCCTTCTAGACCCCGACGCCCCCGCCCCAAGCCCACCGCCCAGACCCCGACCCAAGCCAGCCGCCCAGCCCCCGACGCCCCAGCCCCAAGCTCGCCGCCCAGCCCCCGACGCCCCCGCCCCAAGCCCACCGTCCAGCCCCTGACCCAAGCCAGCCGCCCAGCCCCGAACGGCCCAGTCCCAAGCACGCCGTCCAGCCCCTATACGACACCGCACGAGAGAGAGAGAGATCGAGAGAGAGAGAGAGAGGGGGTTACGTTCGGGAGAGAGAGGAGAGGATGCCAACGTCGACGACGACACCGACGCCGATCACCGAAGTCGACACCGACGAGAGAGAGAGAGAGAGAGAGAGGAGAGAGAGTGAATTTAGGGGGAATGCGAAAAGTTCTCCCCGCCGTTTCATTTAAAGTCTGGTACGTATATATAGCGATGGACTAGCGATGTAGAAAAACCCGTCGCCCAGTAGTCGCCCTATTTGATAAGTGCCGACTGAATATCCGTCGCTACGTAGTCGAAGAAATGTACCGACAAATTCCTACACAATTCTCGCCAAATAATCGACAACGTTGCGACGACTGGACATCCGTCGCTATAATTTTGACAGCCTAGCGACGGATATGCGACCTTTCCTCCCCCTAAAATTAAAATAAAAATGGCAAAGGCGTGTGGTCGGTAATCAGTCGGTGAGCGGCCACGAAGCCGTCGCTAACGTCGACGAAAAAATTCCGTCGCTAAATATCCGTCGCTAATTTAGTATATTTTGGTAGTGTTCCTTTTAAAAACTGATTTCGTATGTTTATGGCCATGTTTATTCCATATGCATTGTGTTTGTCACTATTAGGTTAATTTATGTTAGATTAGGACTTCACTTGAGAAATGGGGATTCGAATTTGGGCTCGGATTTTGGAATGTATCAACTGTCATATAGGACTGTACATTAAATTCCTGAGAACAGCTCTTCTTCACACACACACACAATGGATTATGGATATCCAGATTTGTATATGTATGTTCAGCCCCATCATTTTTGTTCTGTCCATTAGAGATTGTCAACTGAATGCACTGAATTCCCTTTTGACACTCAAACTCATTGTTGAGATTCACACACTGTCACAATTTTCTGAGATTTGCAGTCCTATTGCATCTCTATTCTTTATACTGTTCAGTCGAATTTGGCTTCATAGATCACGTATTGATTGAGGACTTGATGTATATAGTGGTTAATTTATCTTGATTTCAGCCATTGACAAATACTAACTGTCATTACACACAATTTCCTGAGATTTGTTTCCTGTCATCTAATACCACACTAGCACACACACTTTAACACCCTTGTGTCATCCTCTAATGTTCATGTCACACACGCATCTTAGTTTTCAGATTATACACACACACACATTTGTTTCCTGTCACATGTTCCTATATTCACACACTCAATTGCTCCCCTAACACTAAATTGTCACTTGTTCCTAACATTGCTGAGAACATGTAACATCGTACCACATGGACACCCCCACACACACTTTGTCACACACTCATGCCTTGACACTTACACCCTCACATGTACACCTAGACTTCACTTACACTATTTGACACACACACATGCCCTTCTCCTTATCACTCTAGGCATATATATATATATATATATATATATATATATATATATATATATATATATATATATATATATATATATTATATATATATATATATATATATATATATATATATATATATATATATATATATATATATCAAGGTAGCTATAGATAATGTGTGTGCTATCTATATTAAAATTAGATAAATAGTTGGTGTATGAGATGCCTAGTATTGAGTGACATATACATGTGCTATGCTTGTATAGGCCTATAGCCTATACAAGCCCAAGTGCACCTTGTGTATATGCCTTAGCCCTCACTAGGTATCTATGTAAACATGTATGTAAATGAATGTATATATATTGTATAATGTATCTACTTGGTATATAGCCTAGTGCTAGAGTGACCTATGGGTGGTTGTTTAGACTTGAGTTGACTGGCCTAGACCTAGTTTGACTAGAGAGTTGACCAAGGTTTGACCCAATAGTCCCGGATTGACTGGAGTTGACCAAAAGTCAAGATTGAGTCTAGATGTGACCACTTGACCTAGTTTAACTAGTGTAGTTGACTTGGGTTGACCCAGAGTTGACCAAGTTTGACCTTGACCTAGTTTGACCTAGACAGTTGACCAAGTTTGACTTTGACCTAGATTGACCTAGAAATCATGTAGATTACATCGTAGACTTCACTTATCTTATTTTAAATATATTATAACCCATATTACTCTGTTTAGGACATTGTGACTCCGGTGCAGACATCTGATATTACACTACTCTTTTCAGAGTATCAGGCGAGTACATTCTCTGATATTTCTCTCATTTATTTGCCAGTTACTGTATTTCAGTTCTATTTAGTTTTATGTGATTCTCTGATACCACACGTATGGATATTTCTGGATTCATGTATGCGACACACATACCTTACTTATCTGGCCTCTATTACTGGAATTACTAGAATCATTCCGGAATCTATTTCTGGAATCATCATATTTTGGCTGGACTCATCTCGATTTTCGTGTCGAATTCTGGATTCATTTGTATTACGGGGCGGGAAAATATTGAGTAAGACATGTAGACATACCCCAAATCTGGAATCTCCAACTAGAATCTACTAGAAGCATAGCCATCTCTCGCCTGATCAATGAGAGATGTGCCTGATTACCTACATCCGTTTATATGTCGATCTCGGTATTTTAAAACACACTGTTAGAGTATAGCTGGTCTCACCTGGATTCTTGATCACTACCTAGAATCATCTTGTACTGGATTCATCTTGTATTAGATTCATCTCGTACTGGATTTATAGTAGTTTTACACTTGTTTTACATTTACTTCCTGGACTTATTATGTTACTTTAGTTCAGCTAAATTTATTTTACAGTCTTTATTGCCATCATTCTTCTCTTGTTGTACCTTACCTGTTCTCCATACCATCACCTGTATATAAACTGCCATATTCATCAATAAAACTGTCTATAACTGCTTTATAGTTCTCTGTCATTATTTGGGTTTTCTTGTTGAGTTGTACTCGTTCCTGTCCTGACTGGACCTGTTGTAAATTTTACAGATGATTGCTCTGAGGACACATGCCCTATATATTACTGACCAGGAGATGGCTTAGCTACCTATGGCCCCGACACTCAGGAGTGATCGGGAGTTTAGCTAGTTTGTCTTGTTTTAGCTTTCATGTTTTAGAACTGGAGTTGTATATAAGTTGAGATTTGTAGTTGAGATTGTCTGAGATTATATTATTAGTTGTTGGTTTTATTTCTGTTATTAGTCTTAGTTTTAATCTTCTGTGTTATCATATCGTGCTTAGACTGTGATTGAGATTACATTATATCTATACTTGTCCTCCGTTCGGAGTTGATATATTGACAAGTACATTATATAATTGCGTGATTGGTTTGAGTGACCTAGAACAGCGTTCTACCGCCGACACTGCGGCATAGGCTGGACGTTGTTACGTGCTCGTACCCTCACAGTGGGTGCAGGTCATGACAACCCAGACTGGGTAGCTAATATAGTACCAGTCATTAAGAAGAACGAAAAGATCCGAATCTGTATCAACTTCCGCAATCTGAATGCGACATGTCCTAAGGATGAATTCCCTCTTTCGATCACTGACATAATAATCGATAATATGTATGGCTTCGAGTGCATGTCCTTTATGGATGACTTTTTGAGGTACAATCAAATCAAAATGCTTCCAGATGATGAGAAGCATACGTCATTTCGAACACCAATCGGCGTATATTGTTACACAGTCATGCCCTTCGATCTAAAGAACGTCGGTGGTATATATCAACGAGCTATGAGTGTCATCTTCAGAGATCACTTGCGCAAGATGGTAGAGTGTTACGTTGATGACATCGTCGTTAAAAGCCGCTCCAAGGATGATCATTTTTATGATTTGAGGACAGTGTTCGACCTTATGCGAGCGTATAATATGAAGATGAATCCCACCAAGTCCTTCCTGGGCGTGTCCAGCGGGAAATTCTTAGGCTTTGTTATTACTTCCCGGGCATTCACATAGACCCTGATACGAAAAAAGCAATCCTGGAGATGAGTCCACCGAGGAACCTCTACGAACTCCGAGGTCTTCAGGAAAGATTAGCCTACATCAGGAGGTTCATATCTAACCTCTCTGGACGATGTCAACCATTCACACAACTTATGAAGAAAGGCGTCCCTTTCATATGGAATGAAGAATGTCAACGCACCTTTGATGACATTAAGGAATACTTGTCGAATCCACCAGTTCTGATAGCCCCGGTCGTCGGAAAGCCCTTCATGCTCTATGTACGGGCAATGGAATACTCCCTCGATGCCTTGCTAGCTCAGAACAATAATGCGGGACATGAACAAGCCATCTACTATCTCAGTCGAATGATGGTGTGGCCAGAGCATAAGTACACCGCCGTGGAGATGGAATGCCTTGCCTTGGTGTTCGCCATTCAGAAAACACGACACTATGTGACAGGGCAGACCATCCATGTTGTCTCACGAGTTAACCCCCTCAGGGTTCTCATAACCTAGCCGGGTGCACTCAGTTCTCGTCTAGCCACCTAGGCGATATTGTTGTCCCCCTACGACATAGTTTTCGTTCCACAGAAGGCTGTCAAAGGTCAAGCCTGGGCCGACTTCTTAGCAGCCCATCCAGGCTAAAAAATGACCAGAATCTATTAAGAAATCCCAGACGAAGTTATTAATTCAAACATGACTTCACATGATGCTGTTTGGCAAATTTTCTTCGACGGTACTTCAAGAACGGGGCCCCAAGGTGATATCGTCACTGGAGTCAGGATAGTATTAATTACTTCCTTTGGATTGGTGGTCAATCGGACATATTCTCTCACAGAACCCTATTCAAACAACGTATCTGAATATAATGCTCTAGTCATCGGGCTCCGACTCACAAAAGAAGTGGGGGTCGAATACCTAGAAGCATATGGCGACTCGTAGTTGATTGTTAATCAAATCCGAGGCTCGTACAAGGTTCTCAACGAGGACCTGATTCCTTATCATAATGCAAAAATTGCCATCATTGCAAGCTTGGAGGGGTTCTTTATAGAGCATGCACCTTGGCTCCAAAATATTAAAGCCGACGCCCTAGCTGGCCTCACCTCTTCTTTGGCGGTTCCAAATCATGCTCATCATCTAGTCGACGTGATAGGCCATGAGCAGGTCTGTCCTAAAAACAATGTTCAACTGGGTACGAGTTACTCTGCCCAAATAACAAATAACGTGCAAGACTGGAGACTCCCGTTCATCAACTTTGCAGTCTACGGAATCCTGCCTGAGAATGTGAAAGAAGTAACTTCGATCAGAAGGCGTTCTCTCAGATTCTTCTATGATACAGAAACAAAAATGCTATATCGACGATCCTAAGATGGACTACTGCTACGCTGCTTATCAAATACAGAAGCAAAAGAAGCCCTACACGAGGCTCACAATGGCATTTGTGGGGCTCACCAACCTGGCCCGAAGTTGTAAGACCGTCTCCGTCGGATGGACTATTACTAGCCTATAATGGTAGCAGATGCAATCGATTATGCAAAGAAGTGTAAGGCTTGTCAGATCCACGCAGACTTCATACATCAATCATCCGAATTCTTGCACCCAACAGTGGCCTCTTGGCCATTTAAAGCATGGAGAATGGACATCATTAGCCCAATCACCCCGTCGTCGTCTAGGGGACACCGGTTTATACTTGCAATCACCGACTACTTTCCAAATGGGTGGAAGTTGTTCCTCTTACAGAGGTAAAGACATCAAACGTGATTAGTTTCATAAAATATCACGTTATCTACCATTTTGGACTGCCCCGGAGGATTATTCATGACAATGGTCCACAGTTTGCAAGCCATGCTTTCTATCGATTCTGTCATAAGAATCGGATCCAGAACGTGGCTTCAACAGTATACAACCCATCAAGTAATGGTCTAGCTGAAGCTTTTAATAAGACCCTAATCAAGCTTATCAAAAAGTTCGTGTCTTCAAACAAACGCGACTGGAATAAAATGCTGGGCGAATGCTTATGGGCGTACCGCACTATAATTCGGATGACTACAGGAAATACACCATTCTCTCTAGTGCACGGGAGCGAGGCAGTTTTCCCATTGGAGACCCAAATCCCCTCGCTTTGCGTGGCCCTTACTTACCGGTTGACGTCAAACGATAACTACCGCCGACGGCTACAAGAACTAGAAGCCTTAGACGAGAAGCGTTCGCAAGCTCAACAAAGCATCGAGCTCTATCAAGCACACATATCTCGAGCCTTCAATAAGAAAGTCAAGCAGAGGACGTTCCAAGTAGGCGATCTCGTCTTGGCCGTTCGCAGACTGATGGTCATGACTCAAAAAATTGCCGATAAATTCTAGCCCAAATAGGAGGGTCCACTCATCATCGAGACCGTATTCTCCAACGATGCATACCATCTCGTGAAACAGAATGGAGACTTGCTTATGATGCCCATAAACGGCAAGTTCTGGAAGAAATACTATATTTAAGGACATGCTGGTACTTCCTCAAACCACCAAATCTCCCAGACTGTCGAGTTATGTACACTATCTATCTCTGAACTTACACTCTATTAGCTCTGAGTGGATTCACATTGCATCCTCCTGGGTGACAAGTCATGTATACTAATACCTCTGAACTTCTACATTAATACTTTACCCCGCCGGAGTTTATCAGGCTTATTGCCATCTCCGAGCAAACTTTCTGGTCCTGATTATCGTATATCACGTCCATATTACCTCTGATACCGATATTCTCTTGACTTAATACCTGTACCCGATATGGGATAAAGTTATGGTGTTAAGACCACAAAACCTATCATGTCCATATTACCTCTGTCGGGTTTTGTCTCAAAATCTATTACTCGCACCACCAGTGTGCAGAAGAGTAATAGGTCAACAAAAAATTATTCATTTTTATTGTATGTCATGTCCATATTACCTCTGATATAGATAGTCTTCTCATCTAACACCTATACCCGATCTGGGATAAAGTCATGGTGTTAAGACCACAGAACCTATCACGTCCATATTACTTCTGTTAGGTTTTGTCTCAAAATCTATTACTCGCACCACCAGTGCGCAGAAGAGTAATAGGTCCACCAAAAATTATTCATGATTATCGTATGTCATGTCCATATTACCTCTGATATAGATAGTCTTCTCATCTAACACCTGTACCCAATCTGGGATAAAGTCATGGTGTTAAGACCACAGAACCTATCACGTCCATATTACCTTTGTTGGGTTTTGTCCCAAAATCTATTACTCGTACCACCAGTGCGCAGAAGAGTAATAGGTCCACCAAAAATTATTCATGATTATCGTATGTCACGTCCATATTACCTCTAATATAGATAGTCTTCTAATCTAACACCTGTACCTAATCTGGGATAAATTCATGGTGTTAAGACTACAGAACCTATCACGTCCATATTACCTCTGTTGGTTTTTGTCTCAAAATCTATTACTCGTACCACCAGTGCACAAAAGGGTAATAGGCCCACCAAAAATTATTTAAATCTATTACTCACGTCATAGGCACGCAAAAGGGTAGTAGATCCACCAAAAATTATTCAAATCTATTACTCACGCCATAGGCGCACAAAAGGGTAGTAGATCCACCAAAAATCATTCGAATCTATTACTCGTACCACCAGTGCACAAAAGGGTAATAGGTCCACAAAAATCGTTCAAATCTATTGCTCGCATTTCTAGATGCATAAAAGGGCAATAGGTCCACAAAAAGTCCCCCAAGTGGGATGTCCTTTACTAACCACAAATGCTGTATTAGGCCCCCTAGTACTAGCATTTCAGATATCACAAACGAGAAAAGAAGATAGACCCAAATCCAAAAAACAAAACCGAGCATTAAATGCAACAGTAACAGCATGACAGCCTGGACCAGATATCCCAGCGGCACGAGATCTTATGCGTATCCCATGTTTCTTATTTTGAAAGTATTTCAAAATTACAATTTGAAAACTTTGAAGGGAGTCTTGTAGAAGCATAGAAAAGATGGAGTTTATACGGATTTTCCCCCATGCGACTTCGAGCCGCAGAAAGAGGGCTCTCGAAGATCTTATGTGGCCAAGCTGACTCGAGCTGCTGAAGTAAGGCTCTCGAAAAAACCATGCGGCTAAGAGAAACCAAGCCACAAAAGAAATGCTCCTGAAGATCCCATGCGGCCAAGTAAAACTAAGCTACAAAATGCTCCTGGAGACCCCATACGGCTAAGAAGACTCGAGCCATAGAAGTAAGGCTCTCGAAGATCTCATGCGGCCAAGGGAAACCAAGCCGCAGAAGCAAGGCTCTCGAAGATCCCATACGGCCAAGCGAAGCCGAACCGCAGAAGCAAGGCTCTAAGGCCACCATGCGGCCAAAACGATTTAGGCTCTACCTTGTGGGAGGGGGGACACATGGCAATTTGACCAAGTTTCAACCACCCAGATTTGCTACAACAAAGAAATTTCAACAACCCCCACCAGCTGGAAGCCCAAGATCGAGTCTTCGTGTGCTGTTACAGACATGTGGCCATATGGCCCTCTATACGGCCCAAAGTTTCTTTGTCCAGAAATTACTATAAATAGCAGGGTACCACACCCATGCTAGAGGTTGAAAATCAAGGGCTGGTAATTTTCTTCAAGAGCAAAGACTGCGTCTGATAGTCCAAGGAGTAAGATAGAGTTGTTACACTTTTTCGAGCCTCGACTGTCAATTGTACTTAGGTTGTTTCTTAGAATTTCTTTCTAGGCTCTCTTTTGTACTTTCAAAGTTCACAATCAAATCGAGTTTCTCTGTAATTCTTGTTTTGATATTTAATGGCAAACAATTTCTTCTCATCTTCTTCATTTACTTCTCTCCACCTACACCCAAGAAACCCTAGGCAAGTGCAACTTGCTTCATGATGGATCTCAAATTTTATTGTTCTATTGTCTTTCTTGCTTGATTCTAAGCCTCTTTAGAACTTGGAGATTTTAGTTTTGATGGTTATATTTTTGTAGATATAAGTTTTAATCTTTTCTTGGTTTTGATATATTAAAACTTGATATTTTTGAAAACTAGTTGCTTCATGTTGTAGGGAATCTCGTTCTACCCAATTTTGACCTTTAAAAAGTTAGATTCTGACTTAATTTGAGGGATTTATGCCATTTGGAGTTCATGGGTTTCCATGAAGATTTATAGGCTGGTTGGAGAAGAAGAGCAGCACATGCTTGCGCATGCTGGTGCTGGCGCATGCTGGCACATACTGGCGCTGGCGCATGCTGGCCCAGGCACCTTTTGTCCTAGGCACATCCTGGCCCTGGTGCCTTTTGGCCCTGGCGCATCCTATCCTCGGCGCATGCTGACCCTGGCGTATGCTGTCCACGGTGCCCCTTTTGACCCTTGTGCCATTTCTTGTCATGTTAATTCTTGCTGCTTATATCCATGCTTGTTCTCATGGTTCTTAGTGTAATGTTGTGATCCTCGCTTGTACCATGTACTTGACTTGCCTGGTGATGACCCCACTTAATAACTTGTCAAGCATAATAGTGCTTGAACTTGATAAGATTTGACTGGACTTGAACTTGACTTGAACATGATAATATGAGCCTGTCTTGATAACTCTTGATAGTGGCTCGTCGAGGTGCACTCCAGACAAGTACTCTTGACATGACAAGTAAACCTAACATGAAATGTATATCTTGATTGCTGTTGCGACGGCTACTCCTGTCTTACTAGTGTAACTCTTGCCTTGACTTCGTGGTTGATTGTGCCTGTACAAGCTACATATCTTGTCTTATATCATGTTTAGGACATGGATTCCTGGTTACCACGGTCAGGGATTCATAAAAAATATGACTAGGTTAATTACTAGATTGATCAAGTAGTTCATATAGAGAGATTTCCCAATTACAGGCGATTCTGTTATCCCGGCCACACCTGTGGACTTGTAGCCTGCCGACGAGTAGGACACATTTTCAACACACTATCATGTGTTGCACTTCTTCAATCATAAGTACTAAAGTACACCAGTAATATTGATAACTCTTGTAACTCTTTCAACCCTTGCCTGGATAACCTGGATAGTCTGTAGGGCTTGTGACTACGGAATATCTCATTGCATCTTGTTAGTAACTAAGCTTGTGATAACACTAGCTAGCTAACAATAGCAAGCCGTAGGACTTGATTGGCCGTGCTTAAATGAATTGTCTCATGATTAACATGGGAAATATATTCCACCTCGTGTTCCTCCTACTACAAGCTTATGTTTTATGTTAACTCAGTCTTTTATGTTATTTAACTATGCTCTTTTATCAGTTCTTCTTTTATTATATGCTGGTTTTAGTTCCTAAGTGGAGCCTCCCTTGTGGTACTTGCTCTTTCTGGGGTCTGACCTAGCTGGTTTTTTATGGCCAGATTTTGGAGTAGTACCCGAGGATCTAACTGCTTTCCAGCCAGATGGTGAACACCAGACGTAATCCTGGCAACGAGTGGGTTTCTTATTTTGCTCTTCCACTCTATTATAAATTATTCTTTTGAGGTGTTTAGCCGCCGAGCAAGTGTTAGCTCGTGTTGAAACTTAATTTCTATTTTCCTAAGGGCTGTAACATGATTGACAAATCCTAGGATTGGTCATGGATGACTTAACTCTTACTAGTCTTCACATTTTGTATGACTAGCTTGATGATCATCTGAATATGTAATATTTGGGATGCCTTACTTTGTATGTCTGATGATCTAACATCTTGTAACATTTACTTGTTTGCTTGAGATGGAGACAATAGGTTTGTTCTTGACCATAAGAGACTGATGGCTTGTAGATAAACCCTCATACATCTTGACAGCCATAACCATATTACGAGGTATATTTTACTTTAATGTATGTAGCTGGCTGTGTCTATCCCCCGCTCTCCAGTATTCTGGTTCTGGAGCTTGACAAGTAGATAGTCAGGTTGTACAGTTTCCAGTGAGTATTGTCTCCTATAGGGATAACATATTCATATACCACTTTTGGAGGAGTTTGCATGCTAGCTTGGGTACACAGCTCAAGTTTAGCACTGCATACCACCCTCATATGGACGAACAGTCAGAGAGGACTATTTAGACGCTTGAGGATATACTGAGGACTTGTGTATTAGATTTCGATGGATCGTGGGAGGACCATCTCCACATGGTAGAGTTTGCATACAACAACAGCTACCTGACCGGTATAGAGATGTCTCCATTCGAGGCTCTGTACGAACGAAGATGCCGAACTCCATTATCTTAGGACGACGTAGGCGAGAGAGCACTTTTGGGACCAAAAATGGTAGTGGACGCTGCGGAGAAGGTGAAGCAGATTAGAGACCGGCTTCGCGTGGCTCAGGACAGAAAAATGCACTGGGCTGATAGCCATCGGAGATTGTTAGAGTTCGAGGTATAGATTTTCCTTATTGTAGATACGTGTATTATAGGGTACGTAATAATATCCTGTATGGTTCTAGGTCGGCGATTTAGTATTCTTGAAGATATCTCTAACACGTGGCACATTTCATTTCGATGGACATGGTAAGCTCAGCCGAAGACTTATCGGACCATTGTGTTTCCTTGAGAGGATTGGTGCAGTGGCATACCGATTGGCTTTGCTGCCTGCCTTATAAGTAGTACACAACGTGTTACACGTATCCCAAATACGACGATACGTAGCAGACCCTAGCCATGTATTAGATAATTCGGAGATCGAGGTGGGACTGAGCCTTAGCTATCAGGAACAGCCCGTGGAAATCGTGGATCGCAGAAAGAAGGTAATGCAAAACCAGACGATTTTATTAGTTTGCGTGCATGGAGACATCGCTCTCCGGGCGAGTCTACTAGAAGAGAGAGAGAGAGAGAGAGGATGAGATGCGAGAGCGATACTGCTATCTTTTTGCACCATGAGGTATGTCACATATCCTCGTCCGCCTTAAATTTCGAGGACAAAATTTTCTAAGGAGGGTAGATTTGTAAACCCTTGAACCCTAATTACTCCTTTTTTAATAAATAATCCAAATCTTAAAATTTAGTTATGGGTAGGAAATAGGGTTTTGTAAATTCATTTGGAAGAGGGGGGATATTGCAAATAGATACATTCAAATCCTTGAAGCAAGATTTGAACAGATTCCCTTTCAGCTCTATCTCAAACCGTATAAATCAATCTATTACCTCTATGTAAGCAAACTGCAATTGATAGTTTAAATTCAAAACTTGAGTACAACGAATTTGAACCTGATACTTGTGATTAGCTCCATACAAATCTAATTTGATAAGGGATGCATGTTTTAAACCATGTCCAATCTGATTAAGGATTCTAATCTCTGTTGAATTCAGATACAACCAAAACCTATACCTATATAAGAGAAGATTTGAACTAACTGACCCTTCCTATCTAACCATCGCCCTACTCTCGAGAGGCAGAAAAATACATGGCTCTGCGAATAGGCTACCAACTCCTTCGTGCCATCGCTGTTTTGGGATCACCATGAAAGACTTCCAACATGTGAGCAACTAACTTTGCTGATTTCTTAAGTTATGTAGAGAGTAGGTGTCTAAACCACTAAATGGTCGATGGATTGCCTATGAAGATGGTGTCCTAGGTTGATTGTGCGAGTGTTGTCTTCTTGTGTAGGCATCTATAAAAACATACCTTCATATAGGTATTAGATGGATTAAATCGCAGTTGTATAGTTGGTGTAAGTATAAGTCCACATGTATTCAAGTTAGAAACTACAAAGGTAATAGCAGGTTAAGAGGAACTGGGTTGTGCAGAAAGGAAAGGGTATCGGGGTTGTGGGTATCCATATCGAAATGGGGACTTCTTGTTACCAATGTGTTCAGAAGATATACCAACAATAGGGGAAAGGGTTATCTTGGTATTCAGAAAATAGATTCAGTTGGGAATAATTACAAATGCCGCAGATATTAGTAGGTGTACAGGAGGGAGATATCTCAGTTGGGGAATTATAGGATCCAGTGTACAGTTAGAATTTATGAGGGGTGTCCTTGTGTAGTTGCCTAGTAGTTGGGATATAAGATAGCCATTAACAGATGTGTGGGTACCTATAGCAGGGTATATGGGTATACAGGTGCCTGTATGGCTTAGAGGTAGGGGTCAATAACAGGGAATGAAGTTGTGTAGGTATTTTGGATACAATATGCAGTACAAACTAATGCACATTGCTATGTTCATAGATACATGTAACATAGATATGGGAAGGTGCAATCTGGTATTGACCAATGTAGTTAGTAGCAATCCTAGCACCCAACCATCTGTGCAAGAAAACTGTATTATAGGTACAGAGGTGGGAATAGATATGCCGACAACATAAGGTGTAGGATATACTGTGTGGATGTGTGTAGCAGCACATATTAGCCATAAATATTTTTCCTAATATCAAACAAAGGCACAGGTAAATGTAGATGGCCACTATGCTAGGCTTTGTACATGTGATTGTGATTATTGGTAGGCTAAGTGATTACTTGTGCAAATGCACAGATTTAGGACATTGATATGTACAGATAACCTATGTGCCACCGAGATAATAAGAGTGTGTGGGATGTAGTACACAAACAGGGTTTAATGCTTGGTCTACCAATACAAACTGTAGGTAAAGCCATGTCCTCATACATTCTGCATTAATAGCCTATACTCTGCATATTACAGGGTATCTAGGAGATACATATGGGTACGAGGGTATCCATATTACAGGATTGAAAGGTGTAGTGGCAGTAGCCACTTAAAAGGGAATGTCTAAACCTCTGTGTATTGTAATAGAGGCATGGGGTATATATTTGGGTAATAGAAAAAGTAGATATGTTATGGCGTATACAATTAGGTGAAGGGATAAAGGCAAAACTGGGTATCAACAAGATGTAACAGTATAATAGGTGTGAACTCTAGGCTACCACTTAGGAATATAGTAATATACGGGTATAGGTTCAACATACCAAGTAGGTAATAATTAACCAAATGATATACCAATCTAGTTAGGGTACATGTAGAGTTAGAAATGGCTTAGAAGCCTAATAAGTGAAAAGATAGGTCCTTGTTGCTTTAAGTTACTTATTGACACTATATATATATATATATATATATATATATATATATATATATATATATATATATATATATATACAACAGGTTACTTGGAATTTGACAAGGTACATGACCCGTGCCAGCAGCTCAGGATACCAGGCGAGTACATTTCTTGTTTGTTTTCAACATTATTAATTACTATAATTCATTATTTAGTTGTATGATATCTGACTCTTGACACGCTCGTTACACGGATAACACATCATGAATTTCTTCAAAACATGGCGTCTTTCTTGTATGTCATGTCGGGGCAGAAAAGTACCGAGTAGATATGTGATCAGAATCGTAGACCGTTCTTTACTTTATTTTTATGCTATTAGACCGTGAGGTTGCAAATCCTATGTAGACTATGCGATGTAGTGTCCCAACCGATCACATTTCGAAAGGAGTACTTCAACACACTTATATAGCTATATTTTCCTGTTTCACTCTTTACATGTCTCCATATATTTTCCTGTCTTGTGATAATTATATTTCCATGTTATAGATGATTCTCTCATCATGTATTTTATAACTAATCACTATTTTATAATCGTTATCATATACTTGAAATTGTACTCAATAAATAATACTCGTTCCATCCTGACCGGGTAAACATTTTAGGTGACTACTGTAAAACTCCTAAATTTCTACTATTTTTTATTAAATTTGGTACTGATTTAAGATTTTATATTTTACGTCGCGTAGTCGTATTATACGACGCGCACAAAATTTTACTTT
The DNA here is from genome assembly GCA_029216955.1 of Iris pallida. Taxonomy (NCBI): domain Eukaryota; kingdom Viridiplantae; phylum Streptophyta; class Magnoliopsida; order Asparagales; family Iridaceae; genus Iris; species Iris pallida. The sequence goes on along the minus strand of JANAVB010023800.1, from coordinate 24,618,006 downwards.
TCAAATTTTCTCGACGAGTGCGAATATGTGCGAGCGTACATATTTTAGAAAAACATTTTTTTTCTATTTTATTATACACTTTCAAAATATTATATAATTATTATTCTTGCTATAAAAAGCCTTTTGTTTTTAGCAGTTATTAATCATAAATAATATTTTATTGTATACTAGGAAAAGCATAATCATGTATGTATTATTTGTGCATACATATATTTTGTAATTATTTATTAGTCTATTTTAAATAAAAATATAACTTTCAAGATTTATTAATATTAATATTTTATTATTCAAAAAGATATTTAAAAATATTTATTATTTTTGAAATTATTATTATTGGTATTTTGAAAAATATATTTGGAAGTTATTGTGGCCATTGAAATCTTGATTTGATTTTTGCATTTATTTAAATAGATTAAATTAATATCCATAATTGGAATTTGAGTTATCTTATTTGATTTTAAAATAAAAGATAAGATTTAATTAGATTTAAATTGGATTTGTATTTGGATTTGATTGATTTTAAATTAAGTTGTGAGTTATCTAATTGGGTTTTAAATTATTCCTAATCCATATCCAATTGGGAATTCCCACATCCTATAAATAGGCAGGTACTCCTCCATATTATTTACTCCATAATTTCTCCACCCAAGTACTGTGCATCGTGTCCATGTTCGTTTCCCCTTCCCATCCAATATAAGTTTGTTATTACATTTACATGTACCAATCAACGTGTCTGACACCCCGGACACATCTCTACGTCCTCTTCCCCGTGTCGGATACAACCAACACCATCACAATTACACCCCGACACATCCCTAACCCTAACCCTAACTCTAGCACTCTGCCATTGCCCCGTTGTCTACCACCCACTAAACCCAGCCATTATCGACCACCTGACACCATCCCCGCCGTAGCCATCGTCTCCACCGCAGCCCCACCATGCGCTCGACCGACACCGATCCAAACCAGACCTACACCTCCACCACAACCACCACTATCCCCATCATCAACACCGTCGGATTTATCCCATAGCACCACTGCCGTCACCCCGACCAAACTCTGGTCAACCAGCCCCCTCACGACCACCACATTCACGCGATCACCGTCACACAATAGTTTTCCCAAAAAGAAATAAACAAACACCACCATCACCAACAAAATTAGATCGACACATCCTCACCTGACTTCCGGCCTCGTCCCGTCGACCGTCGCGTCGGCGAACCCCCTGAGTACCAGCCCTCACCAAACGCCGCCCCTCTCCGAACCTCGTCGGCCACACACACCTGACCGCCCCTGTCTCGATCAGCCGCCGCCGCGTCCCCAAACCCTCCTCCAGCCACGCCTACACCCACCTCCGCCGCGTCCGGCCTCGCCGAGCCCTGTGAGAAACCCACTTCGACCACTTTCCAACAACCGTCGCCACCTCTCCGTCTCTCCATTCGAAACCCTCCACCGCCGAGCCTCCCTGACTGACTCCGGCGCCGCCCGACTCAGCCTTCCGTCGACCGCTCCCTCTTCCTCTTCCGGCGCAGCTCCGCCCTCCGCCGACCAAAACCCCTGACTCTTTCCTCTTCAGCTTTCGCGCTAGCCCCCGCTTCCTCCGCCGCCCTACTTCGGCCGGCACGTGCGAGCTTCGCCATATCCCCTCTCTGCCACCACCGCGTCCAGCCCGGCAAACTACCGCCCGGCATCGCAGCTCCGCTCGCCCAGCCACTCCCCCTCTCTCAGCTCCTCTTCCCCCTCGCTCACTCGATCTCACTCTCTCATCTCGCTCGATCTCTCTCTCTCTTCCCTCACTGAGTCTTCTTTTTTTCTTTTTTTGTTTCTTACGGGTTTAAGCCCGCTGGTTGTTCTCCTCGAAAGAGGAGAACCATTGGGTTTTTTTTATTATTTCGTTGTATTTTTTAATTTATTTTATTTTTATTTTTGTTGTTTTGTTATGTTTTTGTTATTTATTATTATCATCATTATTTTTATTATTATTATTATTATTATTATTATTCTTATTATTATTATTGTTATTATTATTATTATTATTATTATTATTATTATTGTTTATTTTTATATGTACAAAATATGTTGTATGGTTACAACAGCTATATTACTATTATCATTAATGTTATTTTGATATTAATTAGGTATATTTGTTTGGCTTACTTATATTAATTTTTGTTAATTATTATTAATATATATCGTGATATTTTTGAGATATATTAGTGTATTATTTTTTTGATGATTCTAATATTTTCTACCTAGTTAAATTATAGCTTTGACATAAGAAAATAGTTTTTTTTATGACTTTCAAATATTTATTTAGAATATTTGAATAAAAGAAAAATATAGATTTTAATTATAATTCCAATTATAGTTTTCGGATATTGTAAGTAATTTTCTAATATAGTTATTAAATACTTTGACTAAATATAAGTAGTATGTTATCAATCATATTTATCATTACAAAACATAAAATTTTAGCCTAAATTGGTTTTCCATATTTTTATGTGTTTGTCAAATATTATTTTTACTAATAAATATAGTTTTCAAGGATTATAAATAGGTTTCTAAAATTTTATAAATTTTATTTCCTTTGATTATCCTCATGTACAAGACTAAGCCCAATCTTCCTATCCCTTGTCAATTCTTTCCTTCCACCTATTGACCCTAACTAAATTGACCGTCCTAGACTCGATGGAACCATCCGTGCCACCAACAGAGGTCCCCTTGTATAGTTGTTACACCGAAGTCGCAGTTCGTGCTACCTTGATCATTGCAGCACACCAGGCGTACTATCAGGCAAGATACCTTGCCATTTGCTATTTATTTATTTTAGCTCATATTTCATGCATTATTTATTTTTTTTATGTAAAATAAACTGTGATACATGGCATAACCTGTTAGAACTTACTGTTCATTTATATTTCCTGCTATGTATTATTTTTCTTACACATTAAACTTAGATTAAGGGACCACCTTGTGTGTTGCATTCATTGGCCTTGACACGTTGTACCACGAAATTGTGTGTCACATGTAGAATACGGACATGCGCGACTGGCTGGCCACCGGTGCGTATAAGCCGTGCAATAGGAATAACCGCTAATAGAGGTTGCATGCTAGTTTGACTTAGCGGTTATAGAGGTTTACTGTTGTGGATACAACATAGTAGGCATTGGGCGGGAAGGATAATTCCTTAGCATATGGGCTTCGATGCACTTTCCCTTGTGACCCGGACTCTCTGCTGGAGATATGGGGTTGATGGCCCATGATTACTGACGACCACTGACGATTCTACGGAACGTCATGCTCTTACTGATGGGGCCTCTAGTGCCCCAAGGAGGGACTATGCCGATCCTATTCAGCCAGGGCCCATGCGTGGGAAGGATTGTTCTTAACTACATATCACTTAGAACGGTAGGCTACCTTTATCCGTTAGGTACGAGTACTTTTGGTTTGAGTACTTGTATCTGACCGTGGCTTGGAACAATAACTTGTCGCGAAGTAGTTTGTCACATCTTGTCTTTGTTTGGTTGTAGGTGTGACTTACTACTTCGATGAGAAGGTATTGAACCTTGTTGGGGTCCGGATACCATATTGGATTCATAGCATGGAAAGATACGCCACCGTAAATTAGTTTGCCATCTCCTGTCCTTGTTTGGTTGGGGGGATGGTACGCTCGTTCAATAGGTGCATATTGGACCATGTTATAATTCAATTGACTTAATTATTTGAGCAATATTTATTCAGTTTATATGACATGATATTATGTGTCTTGTTACGTCCCTCTGAGGACCTGGTTATCTCTCCAGGTGTGCGCTGTTGTCTTTCGCAGGTGTTCTAGCTCTAGCCGTTATCATCGCTATTTCTTCGAGGATGATTGCATTTGGATCGTCTTCGCTTCGCTCGCCAAAATCTTTCTTTTGTTATGTATTTCTTTTCATAGTTGGTAGTGGATTTGTCTCCGCCCAACTACATGTACCAAATGATAATTTCATAGTTGATTATATGAGATCTTCTATTCATTTATTTTGTGTGGATGATATTAGTTATGGTACTACTGCATTTTACAGCTTATGTATCCATACGAGGCCCATGTACTTCGTATGAATACAGCTGGCATGTCTACGTTCCTAGTCCTACGTATTTTGGGACTGGGGCGTTACATGTTTTTGTGGTGGCCCATGCAGGTCAAGATAAATTGTTTGGTTACTTAACCGTACCAAACAAGCCTGCGAATAGGATTAGAAGTCTAGGATCTCATCCACATACTTGACATTTTTCCTCGATTCCATATTCGACCGACTCATCGATTGCATCTTGCTTGATTCCTCCTATCATTAATCTTCACTTCGTGCTTGCTAGAGATTGACCCTACTAGTTGGATGTCCCAAAACACCATTAGCTTAATTCTTTTAAGTTGGGTAGAACACCCCATGACCCGACACACTCTTGACCATTAAGGAGAATATAAATAGTATTATCTAGACCATAGAGACTAGAGGAATTTAACCCATTTGGTCAACCAAGCCTTGGTCAATAAAACCGTAGAATGATTGTATAGGAATAAACAAGACTTAGATTCTTATGACTCTTAGACTATTCATATTTGTTTTATTCATATACCATCGTGCCTATATTTTTACTATCTAGACTAATGATGCTAATGTAGCCTAGTTTTTGCAAGCTTATTCTTTTATCGAGCTTGATCATCACATGTTTTATTGGGTTCGCACCCACTAATATATTGTCTAATCAGAACCGGTGCATAATGGTCTGATCAACCAAGTGCACTTTGGTTCGCTTTTATCTATTATTCTACGTGGATGGAACATAATTAAACTTGGCCTTTAGAATCCCATCTACGACTGCCTTGACAATTCTTTTGAAATTATTCGGTCGTCTTTGAACCACGTATTCGTATTCGATATCATCGCCTTCGAACTCTTTATAGCTTTCGCCTTCACCTATTTTAGAGGGACGAAAGCGTTATACTAGAACTTCCTCGAGCCTTCCTAATGATTATAACCACTATCACTCGATATTGCTATATCTTTATCTTAAACTACTCGTCCTTTTTTGGCCCTATAATTACTCTCATGACCTTCTAATCACATAAGTTAGGAGTGACCCAAATCGCTCTCTCAATCGTGCCAGCAACCAACTCTTAAGAAACCATATCTTTAAGGTCTCTAATATATTTTCTCTAGATAACACACTAGCCTTCATTGCATATTTTAACTTTAAACCTTACTCATTTTCCTTCTTGAGCTAACCCATGGTTACCCTCGTCGTTACTGAAGTCGCGATTTCCTAATGCATGATTGCGTTGGACGTTGTGAATGATTATTCCTCACCGATACCCTTTGCACCTTTTACCCCCTACTAATTCTTAATTTCGAGGACGAAATTCTTTTAAGTTGGGTAGGATGTAAAACCCCTAAATTTCTACTATTTTTTTATTAAATTTGGTACTGATTTAAAATTTTGTATTTTACGTCGCGTAGTCGTATTATACGACGCACACGAAATTTTATTTTTCGAATTTGCTCGACGAGTGCGACTATGTGCGAGCGTACATATTTTAGAAAAACATTTTTTCTATTTTATTATACACTTTCAAAATATTATATAATTATTATTCTTGCTATAAAAAGGCTTTTATTTTTAGCAGTTATTAATCATAAATAATATTTTATTGTATACTAGGAAAAGCATAATCATGTATGCATTATTTGTGCATACATATATTTTGTAATTATTTATTAGTCTATTTTAAATAAAAATGTAATTTTCGAGATTTATTAATATTAATATTCTATTGTTCAAAAAGATATTTAAAAATATTTATTACTTTCAAAATTATTATTATTGATATTTTGAAAAATATATTTAGAAGTTATTGTGGCCATTTAAATCTTGATTTGATTTTTGGATTTATTTAAATAGATTAAATTAATATCCATAATTGTAATTTGAGTTATCTTATTTGATTTTAAAATAAAATATAAGATTTAATTAGATTTAAATTAGATTTGTATTGGATTTGGATTTGATTGATTTTAAATTAAGTTGTGAGTTATCTAATTGGGTTTTAAATTATTCCTAATCCATATCCAATTGGGAATTTCCACATCCTATAAATAGGTAGGTTCTCCTCCATATTATTTACTCCACAATTTCTCCACCCAAGTACTGTGCATCGTGTCCATGTCCGTTTTCCCTTTCCATCCAATATAAATTTGTTATTACATTTACATGTACCAATCATCGTGTCCGATACCCCGGACACATCTCTACGTCCTCTTTCCCGTGTCGAATACAACCAACACCATCCCAATTACACCTCGACACATCCCTAACCCTAACCCTAGCACACTGCCATTGTCCCGTTGTCTACCACCCACTAAACCCAGCCATTATCGACCACAGGACACCATCTCCGCCGTGGCCATCGTCTCCACCACAGCCCCACCATGCGCTCGACCGACACCGATCCAAACCCGACCTACACCACCACCGCAACCACCACTATCCCCATCATCGACACCGCCAGATTTCTTCCATGGCACCACTACCGTTACCCCGGCCAAACTCTGGTTAACCAGCCCCCTCACGACCACCACCTTCAGGCGATCACCATCACACAATAGTTTTCCCAAAAAGAAATAAACGAAAACCACCATCACCAACAAAATTAGATCCGACACATCCTCACCTGACTTCCGGCCTCGTCCCGTCGACCGTCGCGTCGGCGAACCCCCTGAGTACCAGCCCTCACCAAACGTCGCCCCTCTTCGAACCTCGCCGGCTACACACATCCGACCGCCCCTCTCTCGATCAGCCACCGCCGCGTCCCCAAACCCTCCTCCAGCCACGCCTACACCCGCCTCTGCCGCGTCCGGCCTCCCTGAGCCCTGTGAGAAACCCACTCAGACCACTTCGCAACAACCGCCGCCCCCTCTCCGTCTCCCCATTCGAAACCCTCCACCGTCGAGCCTTCCTGACTGACTCCAGCGCCGCCCGACTTAGCCCTCCGCCGACCGCTCCCTCTTCCTCTTCCGGCGCAGCTACGTCCTCCGTCGACCAAAACCCCCGACTCTTTCCTCTTCCGCTTCCGCGCTAGCCCCCGCTTCCTCCGCCGCCCTACTTCGGCCGCTGCGTACGAGCATCGCCATATACCCTCTCTGCCACCACCGCGTCCTGCCCGGCGAACCACCGCCCGACGTCGCAGCTCCGCTCGCCCAGCCTCTCCCCCTCTCTCAGCTCCTCTTCCCCCTCGCTCACTCGATCTCTCTCTCTCATCCCGCTCGATCTCTCTCTCTCTCTCTTCCCTCACTGAGTCTTCTCTTTTTCTTTTATTTTTTTTCTTACGGGTTTAAGCCCACTGGTTGTTCTCCTCGAAAGAGGAGAACCATTGGGTTTTATTATTATTTTGTTGTATTTTTTATTTTATTTTATTTTTGTTGTTTTGTTTTGTTTTTGTTATTTATTATCATCATCACTATTTATTATTATTATTATTATTATTATTATTATTATTATTATTATTATTATTATTATTATTATTATTATTATTGTTATTATTATTATTATTATTTATTTTATATGTACAAAATATGTTGTATGGTTACAACAGCTCTATTACTATTATCATTAATGTTATTTTGATATTAATTAAGTATATTTGTTTGGCTTACTTATATTAATTTTTGTTAATTATTATTAATATATATCGAGATATTTTTGAGATATATTAGTGTATTATTTTTTTGATGATTCTAATATTTTCTACCTAGTTAAATTATAGCTTCGACATAAGAAAATAGTTTTTTTTATGAATTTCAAATATTTATTTAGAATATTTTGAATAAAAGAAAAATATAGATTTTAATTATAATTCCAATTATAGTTTTCGGATATTGTAAGTAATTTTCTAATATAGTTATTAAATACTTTGACTAAATATAAGTAGTATGTTATCAATCATATTTATCATTACAAAACATAAAATTTTAGCCTAAATCGGTTTTCCATATTTTTATGTGTATGTCAAATATTATTTTTACTAATAAATATAGTTTTCAAGGATTATAAATAGGTTTCTAAAATTTTATATATTTTATTTCCTTTGATTATCCTCATGTCCAAGACTAAGCCCAATCTTCCTATCCCTTGCCAATTCATTCCTTCCACCTATTGACCCTAACTAAATTGACCGTCCTAGGCTCGATGGAACCATTCGTGTCACCAACCGAGGACCCCTTGCATAGTTTTTACACCGAAGTTGCAGTTCGTGCTACCTTGATCATTGCAGCACACCAGGCGTACTATCAGGCAAGACACCTTGCCATTTGCTGTTTATTTATTTTAGCTCATATTTCATATATTATTTATTTTCTTTATGCGAAATAAACTGTGATACATTGCATAACCTGTTAGAACTTACTGTTCATTTATATTTCCTGCTATGTATTATTTTTCTTACACATTAAACACTAGATTAAGGGACCACCTTGTGTGTTGCATTCATTGGCCTTGACACGTTGTACCACGAAGTTGTGTGTCGCATGTAGAACACGGACATGCGCGACTGGCTGGCCACCGGTGCGTATAAGCCATGCGATAGGAATAACCGCTAATAGAGGTTGCATGCTAGTTTGACTTAGCGATTATAGAGGTTTACTGTTGTGGATACAACATAGTAGGCATTGGGCGGGGAGGACAATTCCTTAGGGTATGGGCTTCGATGCACTTTTCCTTGTGACCCGGACTCTCTGCTGGAGTTACGGGGTTGATGACCCATGATTACTGACGGCCACTGACGATTCTGCGGAACGTCATGCTCTTACTGATGGGGCCTCTAGTGCCCCAAGGGGGGACTATGCCGATCCTATTTAGCCAGGGCCCAGGCATGGGAAGGATTGTTCTTAACTACATATCACTTAGAACGGTTGGCTACCTTTATCCGTTAGGTACGAGTACCTTTGGTTTGAGTACTTGTATCTGACCGTGGCTTGGAACAATAACTTGTCACGGAGTAGTTTGTCACATCTTGTCCTTGTTTGGTTGTAGGTGTGACTTACTACTTCGATAAGAAGGTATTGAACCTTGTTGGGGTCCGGATACCATATTGGATTCATAGCATGGAAAGATACGCCACCGTGAATTATTTACCATCTCTTGTCCTTGTTTGGTTGGGGGGATGGTACGCTCGTTCAATAGGTGCATATTGGACCATGTTATAATTCAATTGACTTAATTATTTTAGCAATATTTATTCAGTTTATATGGCATTATATTATGTGTCTTGTTACGTCCCTCTGAGGACCTGGTTATCTCTCCAGGTGTGTGCTATTGTCTTTCGCAGGTGTTCTAGCTCTAGCCGTTATCATTGCTATTTCTTCGAGGATGATTGCATTTGGATCGTCTTCGCTTCGCTCGCCAAAATCTTTCTTTAGTTATGTATTTCTTTTTATAGTTGGTAGTGGATTTGTCTCCGCCCAACTACATGTACCAAATGACAATTTCATAGTTGATTATATGAGATCTTCTATTCATTTATTTTGTGTGGATGAGATTAGTTATGGTTCTACTGCATTTTACAGCTTATGTATCCATACGAGGCCCATGTACTTCGTATGAATACAGCTGGCATGTCTACGTTTCTAGTCCTACGTATTTTGGGACTGGGGCGTTACAACTACGATGTGGACGGATGCACTACTCATTATGGTCTATTTGGAGAAAATATAGTCGAGCTTGACCGTACATTACATGAGGAGTTTGTAGCACCTGACTCAGCTACCAATACTTAGTTAGATTAGATTTAGTTTTGAGGTCGAATTTGTCTTTGGGTTTAGTGACTATTGTTATTTAACTTTGACTGGCCATGTAATTTTTGGAGTTTATCTATTTTATAGATTTATGACTTTATATTTCTTTTTCTCTATTCCATCTATTTAGAGCTGTGATTGAGTATTGGCTTGGTTCTATGTTATTGTCCTCTCAAGTGGAGTAAATATATATCGTGCATGGGTTGTTCATCATATTTTGATTATACAAAATTCAACTGTCGACACTGTGGTGTAGGATGGGTGTGCCCACGATTCGTGTCCAAATTCTGGATGCGGGTCGTGACAGGACTGATCAATGCCAATCTTAGTGTATTGAACTTCCCAAGCACGAGCACCTGAAAAGAGCGACCACAATGTGGGTCAGTACATTGTCGAGTACTGGCGAGCAGAACCATCCACTCGCCTAAACCAATACTAAGTAGTCATGTGAGCAAACATTTATTAAGAATGATCTTTCTATTTAGGGCCTAGCATCAATTTACAGTTCTTGTGCAGTAACATAGTGAAGCATGTAAACATATTATAATATTATTCATGTAAAGGCATCATTGTAGCATATTAGTGTTAACATATTCAGTAGGTTATACTAATACTCATGGAAAGGCGCATTGTAGCATACTGTATTTAACATGTTAAGTAGTAAAGTTGAATTAACATGTATGATAAACATATCACGTTTAAGTAATTTTTTAACGATAACCGACTCCCTCGTACCTGCATCAAATACATGTTATATGATATACTTACTCTGCGTGTACAAAACATTTATTAGCATGCATCCTGACTACATGATTACTGGTATTAATCCACCATTTATGACATTGCCATAAAGGACTTCAAAAGTAATGCGATGACTTCAAAGTAGGTTGCTAGCCTCTAAGAATGTCTCGCAAAACCTGTGCTACCAAAGAAATTCAATTTTTTCTCTCGGTTTGGATCGGCCCCAGCGCCCTAGGCATACCGTCCCAGAAAACTAATCTCAAACCTTATGCACAAGTTGTCTATGACCATGCGAATGCATGTCCGACTCGATCGTGAACATAATCGCATGGTAAAAATATTAAAAGTAAGTAAATGCAACATGCATCATATCATCTCATTCAAGTCGTATTCAACAACTTATTATTTCCATCATTACTATCATTCACTTGGTGATCTTATCGATCCCAAGACTCATCATTTCTCATTGCATCAATTCATTCATTTCTCATAGGGACTTCCAGCATTTCATTACTCATAGGAAACAAACAGCACTTCATATCTTTGTAACAGTTACACAGAGTAATTATGATTCAAGTGTTTCATTTATTTTATTGTCAATAGAATAACCAGTTCATTGTTATTCATTCAACAATGTGCAATGTATGCATCATTATCTAGCAATGATTTCAAGCATTACAGTTTAAGCGACATAAAATAGCAGCACAATATCCTATTTTATTAAGCATGAATGAGTAGAAGAGAAGGGACAATTCTACTCACTTTCACAAATGGTCTTCCTTTTTGGATCATATATATACTCAACGGGTCCTCGAGGGGTTGATTGACACGGGGCACGATGTTTTCCACTTGACATAGCCACACCAGAGGGCTATGTTTCATAACTTATCCCATCCAGCCAACATAGAAGACTTCATCAGTCTCAAATATCTTAATTTCCAACACAAGTTACGATCCAATATTCTGATCGCTTCCAACGAGCTGACCAAATGCCTCGAGTGGAGCGGGACATTACATAATATAGCACTCAAAAAGGTTTCGTCCACAAAACTTAAGGTAACAACTCATTCTACTAATTCACTTAGTCATAATAAGTTACTCATTCAGCTTCTTTTCAATATTCTAATTCGGCACACTCGACCATCTCGAGATTATTATCCAACTGTACCATTTATTTCATCAATGATTCAATCTGTCTTTCTTTTTTCTAAAAATAATTGTACTTCTTATTGACTCACCAAACATTCTTCCTGCAGTATTATCTTCGTTGCAACCTATCACTTTGTTTGGATTCATATACATACTTTATGTGTCCCCAAAATATATGTATTTCAGCAAACGTCCGTGCTAATGCGATTCGATAAGCCACATGTGCAACTTTCTTCCCCAAAAAATTTGACTTATATACATTAATTATCCAATTTCGGTCTAGACATTCTCAAAGTCTATCAAAATTCTTTAAATTTACTTATTGCTCTGTTCATTTGCCACAATTGCTATCTTTCAACCCACAAACACTCAACATCAGGGACTACTCAGATAAGTTACTTATCCAAGCACAATATTCCTAATATTCAAGCCAAGGGTCTAACTTGAAACCAACCATGCTAATATTTTACAATAATCAATATGCAATTTCATTCCTTCAAATTTCAATACAATCCTTCCATCTCTTGTAAGTATTATGACATACTATTGCAATGTTTCAATTCGTTAAAACATACTGTCAACATGGTAGTTTGTAGGGTTGACACTCACTAGTTTGTAGAGACACATTTTCATGTGTTAGGAAGGGTTAGTGTAACCCCTCTTCCCAAAATTTTGAAAAAAATGTTTTTTTATTAGTATTTATTTGAATTAAATAATAATTTTTGGAATTTCATAAATAAATAATTAAATATTTATTACGATGGAATACCTTAATCATGCTAAGATTTGGAGTACAAGATAACCAAGAATCATGGCACGGATAGTGTAGTTGCGTACTTTGACTAGTGTATTAACAATGGCAAGGAAGGCCAAGTCATAAGTGTGTCCTAACTAGGAAAACCAGGCCAAGTTGTGACATGACCCCTATAAATAATTTAATTATTTATTATTAAGATTCACAACTTTTAGAGGACCCGAGGCGTACCAAACAAGCCCAGACTGGACCCGCAAACCCAACCCCATGTAATCGTGCGGTGTGTCCAAGGACGACCATGTCGATACATATCTTGTGTGTGTGTCATATTTTATTTTAAATCTAATAAATATATCTTGGTAAGTAATTGTTAGATATGTATTATATATAGCAATATTATTTGATATTTAAGTGATAGTTATTTAAAAACATGATAAGTAATTTTCATAGATACTCTTGAGCATTTTGGGGAAGTTATGGGCTATGCATATACTTGCATGTGTATCGGATAGATAAATGCATATATATGAGTTATTGTTATTTATAAAGGATGGTAAAAAAATAGATATCATATATGTGTTATCGCTAATTATAGTAATATTTTAATTTATTGCTAATCATAGTAATATTTTATTTTTGAAATTTGATAGCGTGGCTAAATATTTTATTTCAGATTTTTCCTAATTTACTAGGCTAAAGTAGTATAAGGGTGGATGGTAGTGTGTGTATATATATATATATATATATATATATATATATATATATATATATATATTAGGCTTTATATAAATAATAGCGTTCTATTTAGAAGTTTAGTAAATAAAACTAATATAAATATTACAACCATTGTTATAAAAATTTATTCTTATAATATCCTCATAAAGATTTCTTGTATTTGTCTAAATAAGTATATACAGATAAATATATATGCAAAATTTTGTGTGTGTGTATATATATATATATATATATATATGTTATCAAAAAAGAAAAGAAAAGAAATAAAGTAAAAAGGGCTACTGTTTCCTACGGAACAGTAGGACTACTCAACCCGAGCAAAGCCCAGCATGGCCGAACCCCAACCCGATAGCATCTTCATATATATAGGAAGATGGAACGAAAGAGGGAGAGAATGAGAGAAACCCTAATCATTAGCTGCACACCCTACCTGCCCCGACAACGCACCACCTCCGGCCACTGCCGGCGGACCAGCAGGGCCGCGCGCGTGGCCAACAGTAGTGGAGCCACTTCACGACGTATTTTCTCTGCTCTCGTTCGTTCATTTTGTGAATGGATTTCACAGGTGTGTTCCCAACCTAACCCCCTGCAATTCCTTTTAAGTAGTTTGGTTTAGTTTGCATCGTGCGCAATGAAAAACGAGTTCCAAAATCGAGAAAAACTCAATTTTTTTAAAAATTAGAGCTGTCCCAACCACCCATGTTTGCGGTCGATTTGCGACCACGTTATTACAAATTTTAGGAAACCACTTGAATATAGTTTTAGATAACTTAACCGAGATCAAAACCCTATTTTTAGTTTTATTTCTAGATGTTTATTTTCTGTTTAAAATCAGTTTGAAATTGAGAAAAAACTATTTTTAAAACATAGAAAAACCCCGATACGGAGTCCGTCCCGACAATCCGGGCGACTTGGCCACGAACCAGTTGCATCGAAAGGTGCATATGGACTTTGTGCACGTATGGAGTTGACAAAAGTCGAATAGGTTGCGTGTGCACAACGAATTCGACGTGTATCCGTCAATTTTTCCTGTATTGATGATTTTCTAATTTAGCTAATTACTTTGTGCATGTTCGTCATCTCAAGACGAAACTTGCGCCAATAGGACTGTGTTATTTTTCTGGTCCTGTATGTTGGTCCGATTCTGAGAAGGTCAACCGGAACACTATTTTGGCGGACCCGTGCCCCGATCTAACGAGCAAATTTGTGCACGGCCCGTCAGAATCCAACTTTGGACATACGGTTTGGTTCGTATCGTCAAACCGAACCCATAGACATATAGTTTGACGACTTTATAGACCACAGGCTCTATCAAACTTTTTAGTGTAAAGCGGGTCCAATGGCGGATATCGTTTTGCCCAAAATTATGATTTTGCCCCTATATCCAGAATTGGACTTTTGGGTAAGCATTCTTAGATATTTGTTTTATACCAAACTCATTGGTGATGTCTATTTCAGCATCCAGAGACTGTTGCGCGAGTTGGACTTTTATGGCTCGCTGAGTAGTTAGGTATTATCGGTTTTACCAACAAAGGACCCCCAGGCATGTACATATACTGATTGCTTTCGATTCCTAGTCATGTTTATACATATGCTCTCCTGCTTGTTGACACATTGTTACACGGATTAGTATCATGGATCTCTACATACTATATTTCTTGATTATCATGTTTTCGTGTTTCGTGACTTGTTTGAGTCCATGAATACTAGTCGAGAGGAGAAATATCTTAGCAGATGTGTGAACTACCCAGAAACATCCCCCATGTCTTTCGTGGAGAATAGCAGCCGCACACTACACGTGCGGGGTGCTTGATTTACCCCTAGCCGTTCACACATCAAACACGATATTTCAAAACACGTAGATAGTTGTTATTTACTTGATTCTCTTTGTCTCTTCACCACATGCCATGTCACTCTATTTACATGCTTTTCTTCTAGTTGATCTATTCTGTTGTAGAGTACTTATTTCATTCTAGACATGCATGATTCATTTTGCTATATAGTTTTATTTTATATATGTTATTTTCGTGTCTTGCAAATTCTATTATGTTTTGAATAGCCTGTCGGTCTGTATGCTTGTTCCATTCCTGACTGGAAAACAACAATTTTTAGGTTAGTCGCGACTTCTCTTAGCATTTGGGAGACATGGGTATGCTGAGGTCAACCTAGAAGATTAGTTAGATAGATTAGTTATTTATTTCATTATGTGAGATCTGTAAATTCTTTAAATGTAAATCTTGTAATTGTTGTAATTAATTTAGAAATGTGAATGAGCAATAAAATTATCATTTATATGATTTTGAGCATCATGGTCTTGACAGCATTCTACCGTCAACTCTGCGACGTAGGTTGGCTTGCGCAAGCACTCGTATCCCGAAAAGCGGGTACGGGTCGTGACAAGTTTTTGTGGTGGCCCATATAGGTCAGTTTTTGCAAATTATGCGAACTCGTGATAGTACTTAGGTTAGTCGTACTATTGCGAGCCTGCGACTAGGAAATGCTCATTCATAATTAGGATTGAATTAAATTGGGAGGAGGACTAGGAATATGAGTCCCTTATTAACTTGACTATTGGGTAGTTAAGGATTGCTAGCCATGTGATTTATGTAGGGATTTATTAAATTCTACACCCTATTAGTTAACCTAGAAATTTTTTCCTAGAAGGATGTAGTGTTGTGTTTTGACACGATAGTAGGATCAAAAGGTGAGTAGTTTGTTCGCCTAGTAAATTAGAACTTGTTAGGGTTCAACTCTTACCCTTGATCAATTGTGCCATTTTATTTTCTCTCCTCTAATCATCATAGTCATATCATAATAGTTTATATTGCTTATTTAGTTTCCATTGGTCCTAGACATTATTTTCTAAGGGTAGATGTTCTATTTCCATCTATTAAATTTGAGCCTAACATGAACCGATTTTCCTATTTTTATTTTGAGTTAGTCTTTGTTGAAATTCAAGTTATATAGGTTTTTCCACTCGATCTTTTAATACTAAAGAAATAGAAATGTTATATTCTCCTATCTTCGACCATTTTTTTTTTCTAATCAATCGTTGATTTTCAAGATTGATACATAATCGATCGTCCGATTTTCAAAATTAATATCTTCAAGGACTGTTACTTATACTTTCACGATCGACTTGTTCGAATCTTTTGAAAGCTCCTTGAAAGTTTCTATGGATATAGTTGAAAGAATACTCGTTTTCTTACAACGGCAAGGCAACAGCGCATTGTCTCCATTTATTTGAATTATCGAGACTGCGGGTTCATTGCAGCCAGCAGCGCACTGGCGAGGCATGATCCCTAAGTTGAATTAATTTCGAGTAAGTGTAAGTTACCGAATGTGATTAAACTATGTCCTAGTTGCCCTATTTCGACCTTTGAGTTGTACGTTAATATTGGTAGAGCTAATAGAATATTCGATACAATATCCTACTTGAGTCATGAAACCAAAGGTTTATTGCAGCCAGATATACACTGGCGAGGCATAGATTCTCGGTGGAATGAATTTAGCTCTGCATACGGTTTTCGAATACCATAGGGGCTATATCTTTTATTGGCATTTGACTATTGATTTTTATAATCCGCAAATTGATTCTATACATCTTCTCAAAAAACCATGTTTCTTTTCTAGAATCGTCGTTCCTCCTAACAGTCACTTGAAAATCCACTATTGGACTTGACATCCCATTTCTTATTATCGCATTCTCAATAAACTGGTCGTTAATTCTTTCTTATCTTTCTTATTTAAAATCTATCATTTAATTTCTTCTTAGTAATCATTTAGAACCGATCATTATATTTGATTCTATTTTACTAGATTCATCATCATACTTAGATTTTTGAAACTATGATCGTGTTTAAACGATTTTAGTTTAGTAACGGATCGTGCCAAAGATTCTAATTGGATTATTCCTTAACGACTATCTGATTGTGATTAGACTATTTTGATTATATTCCGACCGAGTCAATTCACATATTTTGTAGATTTTGACTCAGTAATCGTGCCCAATTAATTTTGCCTAAATAGTTAATCAAGTTAATCGTGCCAATCAAAATTGAATTTGAGCGTTCCTAAACGACTTTGATCATGACCAAACTATAGTCATAGCCGTGCCTATATTTCAACTCTATTATTGCTAATTCTTAGATTTATTCCAATTTTGATCGTGATTATTTTGATCATAATCATACTCGTGCCAAATTTGATCATGCTTGAATGACTTGCATGATTACCCTTGATCGTGACTGCATCTTAGCTACATCTTAGTGACTTTAACCATGTTTAGACCTTGTCAAAATTTGATCGTGACTCAATCATAAAATATTTTGACCGTGCCAAATCGCAATTTTCTTTTGTTTATTATTTTGATTTTACTCGCGATTACGCGTGACTAAATTGATCAAGAATCATATCATTCTCTTGAATATATCGATTGTCGTTCTTATTTATATCGATTGAAATTTCGTTTCTTGATTATACCCTTAGTCATACCTAATCGTGGCCTTTGAAATTTCTAGGATGAATTTATTTCTAGGGTGGGTCGATCTGTAAGCCCACTTCCCGAGATTTTCAAGATTTTTATTTAATTCTTTTAGTTGTAGTTTTAAATATTTTTCTAATTGGGTAATAAAATTTATATTTTTAAAATTTTATTACAGATACTTTGAAAGGAAAGGATTTACAAAAAAAATAGAACTTATAGAAATATTTTTCAAATAGTTGGATGATATAAAATACTAATTTACATTATTATTGTAAGGCTAGATTTGAATTCATGTATGTATTTTTTTTATATACTATATAATCAGTTTGAATATTATTTTGAACTATCTTTGAATAACTATGCTGATCAAGAATAGATTTGATTGACCATAGATTGATTGATTTGCTTATATTTATGAAAATAATTATTTTAGATTTTTAATCCTTATCAATCTGGGAATCCCACCTAAATAAAGGGGAGGCTCCTTTTATTTCCTCCACAAATTCCTAGTCCCTAAAATCCCTAATCATCCAAATCCCTAACCCTAATTTCCAAAATTCCTAAACCAATTCCCTAATCTTAAATCTAAACCCCTAATTTCTGAAACCCTAATTCTAACCCAAAATTTCTTCCTTTTCTTCTCACCTAATTAATCAATGTGTATTATCCTAAAATTTTCCTATATTTGCACAAATCAACCAAGTCCGTCTATCCTAGTAGCCCTTAAATTTGTGGACATATTTATTTTTAAGGTGGGTAGATTTGTAACTCTTCTTCCAAAAATTTTGAAAAAATGTTTTTTATTAGTATTTATTTGAATTAAATAGTGATTTTTGGAATTTTATAAATAATAATTAAATAGTTATTACGATGGAAGACCTTAATTACGGCTAAGATTTGGAGTACAAGAGAACCAAGAATCATGGCACAGATAGTGTAGTTGCGAGCTTTGACTAGTGTATTAACCATGGAAGGGAAGACCGAGTCATAAGTGTGTACCAACTAGAAAAATCAGGCCAAGTTGTGACATGACCCCTATAAATACTTTAATTATTTATTATTAAGATTCACAATTATTAGAGGACCCGGGGCGTACCAAACTAGTCCAGACTGGACCCGAACCAAACCCAAGCCCATGTAATCGTGTGATGTGTCTAATGTTATCCATGTCGATACATATCTTATGTGTGTATGTCATATTTTATTTTAAATCTAATAAATATATCTTGGTAAGTAATTGTTATATATGTATTATGTATACCAATATTATTTGATATTCATGTGATAGTTATTTAAAAATAGGATAAGTAATTTTCTTAGATACTCTTGAGCATTTTGGGGAAGTTATAGGCTATGCATATACTTTCATGTGTATCGGATAGATAAATGCATATATATGAGTTATTGTTATTTATAAAGGTTGGTAAAAATAAAGATATCATATATGTGTTATCGCTAGTTATTGTAATATTTTAATTTATTGCTAATCATAGTAATATTTTATTTTTCAAATATCATAGCGTGGCTAAATATTTTATTTTAGATTTTTCCTAATTTACTAGGCTAAAGTAGTGTAAGGGTGGATGGTAGTATATATATATATATATATATATATATATATATATATATATATATATATATATATATATATATATATATTACACTATGGGACACCCTTATGGACGCCCACCTCCACCTTGACAACCTTCTGTGGCTCTGTCTCGGAGACATCAACTCGATCTCGCGCCGAGAGAAGAAGTCTGGAGGCAGCCCTTCCGTTCTCCGGTAACGCTTTCACTTGGTGTAACATGCAGGAAGGCGCCTGAAGATAATACTCCCGCCTGAATCGAGCCCTGGTCGACAACCGTTGGTCCGACTATGGATCTCGTCTCTAACCTCTCTCACCTTAAAACCATCGAATCGGATCACTCCCCTCTCCTAATCGAGATCAGCAGCAACTCCAACCTGATCAAGAAACCTTTCCATTTCCTGGACTTCTGGAGCTATCACCCACAATTCAGGAACATCGTAGCCGTAGCCTGGAGGTCGACGAGTAACCCCGACCCCCTTGTCCGAGTGGCAGCCAAGCTCAAAGCTACCAACGGTGCTCTATCGACTTGGAGCAAACTCGCTTTTGGCAATATTTTCCTAGCAATAAAGACTGCGGAGGATGACATCACTCGCGCCAAGATCATGTTCGCTTCGGACAGATCTCCGGAGGCCGGAGCCGCACTTAACCTAACCAAAGCCCTCCTCAAATCACGGCTGAAGGTTGAAACAAAATTATGGAAACAGAAAGCTAGATTGACCTGGGTTGCCGAGAGTGACAGAAATTTCGGCTTCTTCCACGCTTGCGTCAAAGGCCGCAGAAATCAGCTCAATCTGCACCAAATCTCCGACGACAACGATATCTTACTAAAAGACCAGCGGAGCATTAACGTGGCTGCCGCTGACTTCTACACCAAACTCTTCTCCAAAGAGGTCATCATTAAGGATGAGGATTTCTTGGCGAAGATCCCCAGCTTGATCAACGAGCGAGAGAACGTGTAGCTCTTGACCCCTCCCTCCTTGGAGGAAGTCAAGTCTGCAGTCTGGGCCCTAGACGAACACAGCATCCCCGGGCCTGATGGTTTCTCCGATGTCTTCTTTCGATCTTGCTCGAATATCGTCGAATCAGACTTTCTTGTGGCTGTTGTGGATTTCGTCCAAGGGGCGAGCTACCTGAAATCCATCACCCGTGCCAACCTTATCCTAATCCCAAAAAAAGAAAATTCGGAGACCTTCAAAGACTTCAGACCAATCAGCTTATGCACCTCCACCAATAAAATTATCTCCAAGATCATCGCGAACCGCATATCCGCACTTCTTTCCAAGATAATTTCCGAGGAACAAAGCGGCTTCGTCCCTGGGCGGAACATCACCGACAATATCCTGCTCGCTTAGGAGATGATTACTTGCATAAAATTCCTATCCAAGGGAAGAACGTCACCATCAAACTCGACATAGAGAAAGCTTATGACCGTCTAGACTGACAATTCAAGATTTGGGTGTTCAGGGCCTTCGGGTTCTCGGAGCAGTGGATAGACATCATCTTCAGATCATAAGCAACTCTTGGTTCTCTACTGTCATCAACGGACAAGCCGACGGTTTCTTCAAATCCAGCCGCGGAGTCCGACAGGGAGACCCTCTATCCTCTACCATCTTCATTATCGCAGCCGAAGCGCTCAGCAGAAACCTAAATAGCATGGCGAATACCCCCAGATTCTACCACTTTCACACCACCACAGGCTGCCCTTTAATTAAACATCTAGCCTATGCCGATGACATCTTAATCTTCCCATCCGGTAACATCGGGTCGGTGGAGGTGGTCAGCAGAACGCTTGAGAAATACACCAGATGCTTAGGCCAACGAATTAACTCAGATAAAAGCATCATCTACACCCATCACAAAGCCGACAGGAGCCACTCAACAACTCTCGCCAACCTGACCTCCTTCTCCGTAGCTTACCCGCCGTTTTCCTACCTAGGGTGCCCACTGGTGTATGGCAAATATAATTCAGGCATCTTCGATGGTGTAGTGAACAAAATCAAAAATAAAATCGAGGGATGGCACAACGCGATCCTCTCTCCGGGCGATAAGATGATCCTTATCAAGCATGTCCTATCCTCCATCCCTATTTACACCCTGGTCGTGTGCTCCCCTCTAAGAAGGCTTTATCCTCGTTAGAGTCCCTCTTTGCCAACTTCTTTTGGAGGCATCTCGACGACAAGGATAAGCACCATTGGGCCAGCTGGGACACAATGGCTAAACCAATCGATGCAGACGGACTCGGTTTTAGTAGAATAGCGCACATCATCGACGCCTGCTCAATAAAGTTGTGGTGGAAGCTCCGATCGGATAACTCCATATGGACAAGATTCATGAAGGCTAGATACTTCCGACATTCTTATCCTACGACATTCGTCCAAAACAATCGATCCTCTACATCCTGGTGCCATATCCTCCATGGCCGCCACCTCGCTGAACCCTTAATCCGTCTACAGCTTGGCAACGGCCGCTCGTCGCTGTGTCACGAGTATTGGGTCGACAATGTCGTCCTCCAGCTAACCTCGACCGCCATCATAGTTGCACAATTCGTGACTTATATGACCATAACTCTGGGTGGAGATAGGACCGGGTTAGAGATTGGCTGGGGCCGACGGCTTCGGTCGACCTTGCAGCCGCAGACGTCCAGCTCTACGAGACCCTCGACGTGGTCTCCCACGTCCGGTGGCACCTTCACGATGGCCTTTGCCAGGCTAGTGGTGAGAGGGACTGGCACGCCATTGCCGCTGATCGTACCTTTTTGGAACTCCTGCATCCCCAACAAATGGTCAATTCTCATCTAGAGAGCCTACCGTAGGAAGCTACCAACCGACGACTCCCTCACCTCTATCGGCTATAGCCTTGCTTCTAAATATCATTGCTGCACTTCGTACCATTCAGAAACTACTTAACACATCCTGCTCTCCGGCGACCTCGCCACTCAGTTGTGGACCAGCCTCTCTCATCGTTGCGGACAGGTTCACCGGGACGGGGGCTTCAACGATCTCCTCGCCAGCTGGGGTAACTCTCACGGCCATCAAATCATCGCAGCCGCTAAAATTTGGGTTCACTTGAAGAACCAGAACAAATATATGTATGAAGGACGCCAATACAACCTATCTCAGCTGAACGAAAAAGTCCTCCGAAAAGTCTCAAAATCAGCAGACGCTGCACACACGCACCAGAGCATTTTTAGAAGGCACTGACCAAGCCTGTGGTCCGGGTGTAACACCCCGGTCCTAAAGTACATAGGACCAAGTACGTGAACATGCCAGCTGCACATGTACGAAGAATACTCCAGTATATAGAATCCTTATACATGCACATAAGTTGTAAATAAAACAATCACAGGCCAGAATAATATAATATAATCTCATCACATCTTAACACAGAAGATGATAGAGTCTAAATAATAAATAAGTTTATCAAAAGATAGTCGGGTGAACATGCTCACTCCAAACAGCTATAAAAATAGTCTCACAAGATTGGAGTCCAACCTCCGCAAAATAGAAAGAAAAGAGATGTAAAAATAATGTCCACTAATTTCTCAAATAAAGAATAGACTAGAAATCAGTAGGAACTGCCTCGTCATCGATATAAGCTGAATCCAATGCCACTCCGTACTCCTACAGAAAGTCGTCTAATCCTGGAGAGATAACCAGATCCTCAGAGGGACGTAGCAAGATACAAGAAAATACCATGCCATATAAACTGTGATAATATAATAGAAAGAAAGGATGCATGCAATCGGGTTCCTGACCAATCTACTGTAAATATGCAGTTTTGATAAACAATCCTTCAACGCATGAGCCCTGGCTATAAATGGGATCAACTTAGTTCCCGTAAAGGGCACCAGGGGCCTACGTCCATAACGTCTGAAGATCGTTGTACAAGCATAGAAAATATGGGGGTTCATGCAGATCACAATTTGCCGCATATAAACTTTGGGCCAAACAGGTCCGCATAAAGGAAAGTTGCATGACAGATCACTACCTTTTGCGGACCATCGACAACCAGCTGCAGAAGAAAGATATGCAGCCAAGAGGATCAGTTCGTCTGATAAAGCTGACAAATTCTGTCAAAACTGACAAAAATGACAGCTCTGACACTTTGACAAAACGATAAGACGTGAGACGTCACCAAAAGTAGGGTTCGTACGCTATCATGCGGCCAGTAGGAGTGTCACCCAAGCCGAATGAACCTTATACGGCTCAAACATATGCGGCCCCAAAGTCTCCGAATTTCATGCGGCCAGGGGTGACTGTGACCTAAGCCGCATGAGCTTATGCGGCCAAAATATAGAATCTATGCGGCTTAAATCCTTAAGCTATATGTGGGCTAAGGACGTTTGCGACTTAAGTCGCATGAGTCTCATGCAGCCCTATATGGTCAAAAACTGAAAGACTCATGCGGCTCAAAATGATTCCTGCGACAGGACACGTGGCAGGATAACCAAGTCTTAACTACCCAGATTTACTGCAACAAAATTCTAACAAATCGACAGATGGCAGCCAAGGAGCGGGTCTTCATATGATAATTAGCCACATGGCCACAGGCCATCTATGCGGCTCAGCGTACATACTACTATAAATAGCAAGGTGCCACACCCCTGCAAAAGGCTGACAACCTTCAGAAAAAAAGCAATTTCTTCAAGAGCTAAGGATTGCGTCAGATTGTCCAAGGAGTAAGGCAGAGTTGATAGCACTTTCTCGAGCCTCTACCGTCACCCCCCCAGAATTAAAACTAAACATTTGTACTTACATTGTTTCTAGGATTTCATTCTGGGCTTTTCTTTGTACAAGCGAGTTTGCAATCAATTTCAGTGTTTCTGTAATACCTGTCTTTAATTTTTTATGGCAAATACGATGGTGCTCTGCTGGGGACGTCCTTCTCTTCTGATGAGAAGTTGGTGACGCAATCTGATGCGTCCAAGCTCGGCTCTACACAGCAGATACTTGTGGTTTATTTTGACCAACAAGCCTTCAAAGAATTGCTCTCTTAAGGGAGCGCCAGCCCGTCACTGAAGCGAGCCAACCCAAAGAGGACTCGCAGAACGTCGACGCGCAAAACTGTTGCCCCCGACCAAGTTTTCGAAGAAGCTCCTTCTGCAGCCCAAGACGGTGACCAAAGTGCTCCTGCGGCCTTGCTTCCCATCGCAGAGGACCCCACTGTCCCTAAATCCAGTAGAGAAAAACACTACAATGCTGAGTTTTTAGAGGCACAAGGGAAATCCATGCGGACAAAGAAGAAGCCGCATAAGAGAGATGGGCAGTCTGTCCATGCGGTAGCCAACTCTAGCCGCAGGCAGACAACACATGCGGCAACCAACTCTGGCCGCAGGCAGACAACTCATGCGGCAGCCAACTCTGGCCACAGAAACATGGCCCATGCGGCAGCCAACTCTGGCCGTAGGAAGATGGCCTATGCGGCAGCCAGCTCTGGCCGTAGGAAGATAGCCCATGCGGCAGTAAATCCTGGCCTCAGACAGGATATCTCATGCGTCCTTGTCTGAAGCTCTGTGTTCAACCGTCTCTCATGCGGGCCCGACTCCATACGGCTCATTGAGAATGTGGGATGTATCAATCTGGACTCTTTTTACTATACGACTAAGGGCGCTAAGTCAAAAAAAATTCTAGGGCAGTGCGGGCCTAACAAGCCCAGTCAACTGTCCAAGTTACTGACTGTCAGCGGGGCCCCGTTAACTGTTACACGGGCTCCTGAGAGAAAGTTGTACAGAACTACTCGTGTCTAGTCCCCCAGGGCTAACGGATAGGGTGAGTCTTTAAAGTCTCCCTCCAACAATCCAGAGCAAGTGCTTTTACTAGCCACGGATCAGGGAGCAAACATGATACCTAAGTACCCGTGCGCTCAGGATACCCGAGTCCACAAGTTTGGTGCAAAGGTAGATCAGCTTGCTACCGACTTGTGTGAGGTAGTAGCATTGGCATGCAATGAGTCCCTCTCGGGACGTCGTTGTACCCGAGTCATCATCAACTGCTGCTGCGACAAATCAACAGCACCTGAAGGTCGGCAGTCAGTTTTCCAACAACTGCAGCAGCCAGCCCTGTCTAACAACAACTCAAAAAACAGGTGCAAATTTTGGGGGACGAGGAGTTTCCTTTCGCCTCCTGCAATTCAATTCAAAAGGTTCCTCCTGGCAAGGGAGGAAAGAAGACAGGCTCTTCCGGCCCAGCAATCTCGGCCAGTATTATAAGGAGACCCTCATTTGAAGGGTTTCCACCGATAACCACAGGGGGTGTCTATTTAGGCACTCGATCCAAAAAGAAGCTTCCAGTACCCGGGGGTGTACCTTCGTCCTCCGTGAGAGTAGATAAAGCTGGGGTAGCAGTCCCCTCAATATATGCGATAACCCAATGTACCAAGAGCACACACAGGGGATAGAGGTCCTCCAGAACTGTGCAACAGACTTAGACTTCCCTGAGGGCCATCACCCTTACCAAGGTGATGCGGTTTCCTGCACAGGGGGTAGCACCCCTTCCGAGTCCGAGGAAGATGATATTCCGATATTCTCCGACGATTTCTTTGTATAAGGGTACGACACAGAGAGCACCTCTGCTGCGATCCCTTCCATCTCTACCTACGTGAGGACAGTCTTTATGGCTGACGATGATCATGAAGCGCCTTCTGACCGACAACGTCTAGAAGTACTTGAAGCCATGCTCCTGTCCTTGGTCAAGTCCTTGGACGAAATCAAAGCCTCCTTGCCAACCCAACCAGCAAGGACGCCCGGACAAACAAGCTTGGGACCCGCAGTCAACGCAGACTCCAACACGATCGCCCCTCATCTGGGTGATGATCCCTTAGGAGCATCCGTTCCTTCAGCTTCAGAAGAAGCCAAAGAGGCAAGGAGGGAAGTCCAGGAGCTTCGAGCAATGTTCAATGCCCGAGACTTCTCTCGGGACCTCAAAATACGGCAGCCATATCCCGTTGCATGGAGAGATGTGCCTTTTCCACCACAGTACAAGCCATTCCATATTGATTCTTATGACGGGAAGACCTCTGCTAGTCGGTACATGACTTACTTTGAAGTCACAACCGACGACTTGTCGCATAGTGACGCCATCTTCATATGATTATTCATCGGAGCATTGGAGGGAATCGCGTTCGACTGGTACCGCAACCTTCTCGACAACTGCATCCATTCTTTTGACGGCTTCAAGCACATATTCCTGGAAAGATTCTACGAAGTGGGGCATGATGTAATGATGGCATCTCTTATGGACGTCGTTCAGGAAGAGAGGGAGCTAACAAGGAACTAAATCGAGCGGTTCTGCCAAACCACAATGAGATTGCCCCAAGGCAATCCCAAAAGCTCCTTGATTGAAATCTGCCAGAAGAAGTTGCTCCCCGTAATTAGCCTCTGGATGGGTGACGATCAGTTCAGAGATTGGACGGCCATCATCTTAAGTGCTACCAATGCAGAGGCAAAATTGAAGAAGGCTCGCCAATTGGGATTATACATCCCAGACGGAGAGGATAAGGACAGACGTCCCGGCTCCACCTCCAACAACAACAACAGTGGCGCCACCTCCAATCGGGACAATAAGGGCAAACAGGCCATGGTCGCTGATGCGACCCAAAAGCCCGAACAAAAATAGGCGGGAGGTCAGTGGCCCAAGGGGAATTACTCATTTAAAGATAGTCATGTCAAACCTATCTTTGATATGCTCTTGTAAGTGGGTAGGATCCAGCTCCCTCCACCAAGGCGCGAGTCCCGAGCGGCAGAAATAGAGGACCCAAAATATTGTTACTTCCACCGTTATGTCCTTCATTCCACTCATGACTGCTTCCAATTAAAGAGGTACATTCAGAGTCTTATCGACTCTAAAACTCTGTCAATAGACTTTGAAGGGGTTACCGTAGCGGCGAACATGGTGTCAATACAGTTCGGCGACTTTCCTCCAACAAGCACTTCAGACGGGATAATACCTGTCCCTCGGGCAACGATGGAGGTTACTAATCTTCCATCCGTCCGGAGCCAGACATCTGGATTGGTACCTCTCACCACATCACTAGAAGAGATCATGTGGGTGCATCCAGACTTAGTGCCCGAAGTTACCCAGGAGGTGTCATCTCCTACCAACAAAAAAAAGGCATGAAGTCTAGATCCTGCCATACAATTTTAGCCGAGGCTAAGGAAGCTGTAGCCATTGTTACCCGGTCTGGAGCACAAGTCCAGCCTGTACGGGATAGTTCAGTCGAAGATCTTCAGCCGGAAACGTTGCCTCCCTCTGATGTTCCAAGGCCATCTCAGCCCATACTAGCGGATAAATCCAAGCCAAAAGAAATATGCTTCGACAGGCCACTCCGTAATGATATACCTCAGGGACTGGAGAGACCTTACAACTTTGACATACTCGCACAATTGGCTAATACACCAGCAAAGTTGTCGTTATACGAGCTCCTAAGGCTCTCCAAGGATCTTTGTGTCGCATTAAGCGAAGCACTCCAAAATACTGACGCCTACTTAGCTCAGGTCAAGCCTCCAGGGAAAGACCTGCCAGCAGATCTACAGGGCAGCGATAGCACAGATGCAATGCCCAACATCATATTTACTCGACAGGACATGTTGATCATGTCCAATTTGCATGATCGCCCCTTGTACTACACTGGATACATAGGCGACATCAAGGTGGATCAGATGCATATGGACCCTGGCTCGTCAATAACCATCATCCTAAAAAGCTCGCTCCAACTTCTTGGCATCCTTATGCATCGGCTAGCGGCGACCAACACTGCCATTAGCTGTTTTAACTCGGGAAAGAGCTATCCCCTAGGGAAGATCCAATTGAAATGTCAGATTGGTGACCTGAAGACGGAGGTTACCTGCTGCATCATAGATACAGATACCTCCTAAAACATCCCTCTGGGACGTCCGTGGATACATGACTATATAATCGTGCCATCCACCCTTCACCACTATTTCAAGTACGTCAGTAAGCACGGCTCCGTGAAAATTGAATTAGCCCACATCGATCCCTTCAAAGGGGTTGAATCTTATTACTCTTCGGAGGCTTGTCTATATGACGAATCTTGGAAACATATAACTGACGAACTGGAGGCCATAACAGGGCTAGAAGAACCTTTGAGAATTTGTCTCCAAGCCCGCAAACTGGGCAAGGCTGTACCCCTCGTCGCAACCTTGCATAAAAAGGTGCTCTGTTCTCCTACCTCACCTACGAAGTTGGAACCAATGGTCATCCGTCTCCCGAGATCCAGCCAGGAGCCAAAACCTGTCATAGGGCCAATGGTGATCCGACTGCCAAAATCCAGTAAAAGGCAACAGGAAGATGCAAGGCCCTCTGTAACACCGATGGTAATTCGATTGCCAAAATCCACTCAAAGGCAACCGGAAGAAGAAAAGTACCTTGCTGAGCCCATTGTCATCCGTCTTCTCAAGACGAGCCGGCAACCAAGTGTCGATCTAACACTCTCAAGCAAGTCAATACCTCAAGCTGAACCCTTGGTGGTCAAGTTGCCCAAAATAGTATCCCGACCTATAAGCTCGCATGGGGTGGCCGAAGAGGATGATGAACTCACCAAATACTTGGTTACACAGGTGTATAGCCCCTCTCCTGATGATGTAATCCCTGTGGACAAAATTCTTTATTTCATCAATAAGAGGCTGCCATTAGACTATTCTGAGTATGATAAGCCTAATCTAATATATGTTGTACGGGACTGCCTAGACGTTAGCCTGTACACACGGGTGACAACCGTCCATACCCAAATCAACTTGCTCCCATTAAAGGTGCTTACTTCCTGGTCCCAGACAGAAGATGATAGGATCACACGATCATCTTTGTCCGAAAAAAAGGTCCTCAATCTTTCACGCCACAAGAGTCCGATCTCGGACTCGACGCTGGAAGATTACCGCTCTACCTGTATAGTCCTCAAGCCAAGTACTTCATGTGAAAGTAGGGGTACGACATGAAGGCTACCCCTGGTCTGAATCACGGCAGTGGTCGGCGATTGCATGTATTCAAAGTCTTAACTACCCCGGGTCTGAATCATAATTCAGGCTGACCAAGTCTTAACTACCCAGATTGACATATCTCCATGCTTCTTATTCAAAGTATTCAAAATTTACAATTTGGAAACTTTGAAGGGGGTCTTGTAGAAGCATAGAAAATATGGGGGTTCATGCGGATCACAATTTACTGCATATGAACTTTGGGCCAAACAGATTCGTATAAAGGAAAGCCGTATGACAGATCATTGCCTTATGCGGACCGTCGACAACCAGCTACAGAAGAAAGATTTGCGGCCAAGAGGATCAGTTCGTCTGATAAAGCTGACAAATTCTGTCAAAACAGAAAAAAAAATGACATCTATGACACTTTGACAAAAAGATATGACGTGAGACATCACCAAAAGCAGGGTTCATACGCTTTCATGCGGCCAGAAGGAGTGTCATCCAAGCCGCATGAACCTTATGCGGCTCAAACATATGTGGCCCTAAAGTCTTCGAACTTCATACGGCCAGGGATGACTGTGACCCAAGCCGTATGAGCTTTATGCGGCCAAAATATAGAATCTATGCGACTTAAATCCTTAAGCTATATGTGGGCTAAGGAAGTTTGCGACTTAAACCGCATGAGTCTCATGCGGCCCCATATGGTCGAAAACTGAGAGACTCATACGGCTCAACATGATTCCTGTGACAGGACACGTGACAGGCTGACCAAGTCTTAACTACCCAGATTTGCTGCAACAAAATCGCAACAAATCGACAGATGGCAGCCAAAGAGCGAGTCTTCACATGCTAATTAGCCACGTGGCCACAGGCCATCTATGCGGCTCAGCATATATACTACTATAAATAGAAAATATGGGGGTTCATGCGGATCATAATTTACTCCATGCTTCCATTAAAGGTGCTTACTTTCTGGTCCCAGACAGAAGAGGATGGGATCCCACGATCATCTTTGGCCGAAAAAAAGGCCCTCAATCTTTCACGCCACAAGAGTCCGATCTCGGACCCGACGCTGGAAGATTACCACTCTACCTGTATAGTCCTCAAGCCAAGTACTTCACGTGAAAGTAGGGGTACGACATGGAGGTAACCCGGGTCTGAATCACGGCAGTGGTCGGCTTGACCTATCTCCATGCTTCTTATTCAAAGTATTCAAAATTTACAATTTGAAAACTTTGAAGGGGGGTCTTGTAGAAGCATAGAAAATATAGAGGTTCATGCGGATCACAATTTATTGTATGTGAACTTTGGGCCAAACAGGTTCGTATAAAGGAAAGCCGCATGACAGAACATTGCCTTATACGGACCGTCGACAACCAGCTGCAGAAGAAAGATATGCGGCCAAGAGGATCAGTTCGTCTGATAAAGCTGACAAATTCTATCAAAACTGACAAAAATGACAGCTATGACACTTTGACAAAAAGATATGACGTGAGACGCCACCAAAAGCCAGGTTCATACGCTTTCATGCAGCCAGAAGGAGTGTCACCCAAGCTGCATGAACCTTATGCGGCTCAAACATATGTGGCCCTAAAGTCTCCGAACTTCATGCGGCCAGGAGTGACTGTGACCCAAGCCGCATGAGCTTTATGCGGCCAAAATACAGAATCTATGCGACTTAAATCCTTAAGCTATATGTGGGCTAAGAAAGTTTGCAACTTAAGCCGCATAAGTCTCATGCGGCCCGACATGGTCGAAAACTGAAAGACTCATACGGCTCAACATGATTTCCGTGACAGGACACGTGGCAGGCTGACCAAGTCTTAACTACCCAGATTTGCTGTAACAAAATTACAACAAATTGACAGATGGCAGCCAAAGAGCGAGTCTTCGCATGCTAATTAGCCACGTGGCCACATGCCATCTATGCGGCTCAGCATACATACTACTATAAATAGCATGGTGCTACACCCCTGCAAAAAGCTGGCAACCTTCAAAAAAAAGGAATTTCTTCAAGAGGTAAGGACAGCGTCAGATAGTCCAAGGAGTAAGGCAGAGTTAATAGTACTTTTCCGAGCCTCTACCGTCACTTCCCAGAATCAAAACTAAATAATTGTACTTAGATTGTTTCCTAGGATTTTTTTCTAGGCTTTTCTTTGTACAAGCAAGTCTACAATCAATTTCATTATTTCTGTAATACATGTCTTTAATTTTTTTATGGCAAACAATCTTCAGAGGGCATCATGTGCAAGGGGCTCCGTCCATAACGCTCTGGAAAGCGTCAGAGGGCACCTGGGGCCTGCGTCTCCGGGGGAGCGCACAGGTAATCAAGGAAGTGCAAAGAAGCCCTTACATTAGGTATTGTTCTCCCCACCCAATGCCTAGTATCATTATCTCCATGACTGATATGAACCTCTAGTAACCGCCAAGTCTTCTAACATGCAATTCTATTGGCAGTTACTCCTATCTGTCGCACGCTCCATACGTATCGGTGGCCAGCCGACTACGTAGGTACATATCCTACATGTGACTTACAACACATGGTAAAGGAAGTGTCAAGGCCATATGAGATATACTAATACCTCATCATCAATGGGTGGTCACTAGACTAAGTCAATGCAAGAGAAATAAATAAAAACGAGAAAAACGACCGATAGAGTCGCTTGCACCCAAGTGTGACTTGGACGTACAGTTTGATAATAACCACAAATAAAATAATGAAAATAATAACTAAAAAATAAGAATATGTAAGTCACAGAGTAAGGTGGCAAGGTATCTTGCCTGATGGTGCAAAGTGACAGGTCCAGGAAATCACAATGTCAGCCAAGAAACGTCACAATCTCCAAACAACTCCGGATGCTGAAACAAACATCAAAACTATACTTGGTATAAAAAATATACCTAAGAAATGCCTGTCCAAAAGTCAAATTCTAGAACAGGAGGAAAATCGTAATTTTGGGTTAAAACGATATCCGCCGTTGGACCCGCTTTGCACCGAAATGCATGCCAAAGTCTATGGTCTCTAAAGTTGTCAAACTACATGTCTACGGATTCAGTTTGAGGAGAGAAACTCAACGGTATGTCCAGTTTTGGATTCCGATTAGCGGCGTACAAAATTGCCCATTTGAGTGGGTCGCGGGCCCACCAAAAAGGGGTTCCGGTCGACCTTCTTAGAATCGAACCAAACTTGGCACATAGGACTAGAATTTTGATACGGACCTGTTGGTGCAAGTTTCGTCTCAATTTGACGACTGTACACGAAGTTAGGGCAAAGTTTGCAAATTGACGATACAGACTGATTTCGTCGCCCACACACGACGAAACAGAGTTCCGTTAGTTCCTACATGTCAGCAACATCCATACGCGTCTTTCAATGCATATAGCGCGCGACCACGTCGCCCGGTTTGTCGGGGTGCACGTCGTATCGAGAAAAATTTTAGAATTTTATATAAGTTTAACATAGTTTTTCCTCCAACTTCAACATCAATTTACTTTTTACACGTTAATCGAAACGACGATCCAGAAGATGCGTTGCGATCTCGGTTATGTTGTCTTTTACTATTTTTAATTAGTTTCTACTAGTTTTTAATGTACAGCAAGAAAATTGGCCAATAAGTTGTCGTTTAGAATTGGTTTTAATAGTCCATAAAATCTGATTTTTTTTGCTAACTTCGGTTCAAATTTTCGAACCAGTTAGATGGTCATGTCGAAATGCATCTGGAGGATCTCGAAGAGGGTCAAGTCTACCTTCTAGAAAATCTTACCGATCAAAAATCGGTGTTACGAGTAAAAAGTTACGTCATCGGAAAGTAGGGTACCTTGAGTGGGAAAACTGCTCCGTGGATGACGAGGGGCTGATTTTCGATGCTCCATTCTTCGTGCACACAACTCCGTTGCTGGTGAAACAAACGCATAGACGAAGAGGGTATGTTCTGCCACATTTTTTGTTTTGGGAGTCTAGTATTTTGAGGTCTGTGGAGGAAGATATATATATATATATATATATATATATATATATATATATATATATATATATATATATATATATATATATATATATATTTTAAACAGACTTCATTTATTCATATCAAAGAGATCCAAAAGTTACAATACATCTATCCCCATTCAGAGACCTCACCATGGGAACATTTAACCAGAGCTTTTTTCAACTGTCTGCGCACTTCGAAAATGAGAAGATCTGTAGCATAGGAATATGATTCATATCTCCATTTGTTCCGATTTTTCCACAATACCCAACATATAGCTCCAACAATAAGTTGTTTGATATGTTTCTGTCTACGTCGCCACCAGCATTTCATGCGCTGCAGAATGTCAGTTCTATTCGATCTAATCCCAAACAAAACTTGAAAGTGATTCCATACTGCCACTGCCAACTCTCCTTCACTAAAAATATGAACAATAGATTCACTAGACCGCTCCTTACAGCAATGGCAAGCCGAAGCCATCGAAAAACCCAACTTGACAATATTATCATCAGTCGGTAGCTTGTTGAGAATAATTCTCCAAAGAAGAATGGACCATTTAGTTGGCATACACTTATTCCATATGTTTTTAAAGTAAACATGCTGAGAGTAATGCGTACGAATATGATTCCATGCAGAAGAAAGAGAAAAAGAACCTGACTGATTAAGGGACCAGGAGCATACACCCAACTCATCTTCATGAATGTGAGCTTCACCAAGGTTCCGACCCCTTAGTAGTCTTTTCCACACATGAGATACAGCCGAAGTAATATCGACTTCAGATGGATGAGAAAGTGTACAATATTTTGCCTTGAAGAAATTAGTCCAAAGGGAGTTTGTCGAACGAAATTTCCACCAAAGCTTCACTGTCATAGCATCCATGACGTCCGAAAGACGTCGAACTCCAAGTCCTCCTTCTGGAACTGTCCTGGCCACCCTATCCCATCTGATCCACGAGCGCTTAGGAAAGCCTCCCTTAGATCCCCACAGAAAGCTATCAAATAAACTTTCAATACGATTTAGAACAGTAATGGGAGGATTACTCGCAGATAAACAATGAACCGGAATCGATGTAAGGATAGATTTAATCAGAACTAATCTACCACCATAAGATAAGATTTTATTGTTCCATCCCGATATACGAGCTCTGATTTTCCCAACCAATTCTTCAAACATGCCAGCATTGCGCCTACCCGAAGTAATCGGACATCCCAAATACACCATGTTACTCTGCATAAGTTGAAATCCAGTAATACGTTGGATCTCATCCGCTTTTGCTGTAGAAATTTTAGCCGATAAAACCATGGATGACTTTGAAGCATTAACTCGCTGCCCCGAGTTCATTTCATAAGAACGAATGACATCCATAAGTCGATGAACCGAACGCTTTTCCGCTCCAGAGAAAATAAGCAAATCATCAGCATAGGCAAGATGGGAAACTCTTGGGCATCCACGAGGAGAATAATAACCAGAAAAGCTATTCGATTCATTGAGATGAATAATATGACGGCTAAAAGCTTCTGCAGCAATGATAAAAAGAGCTGGAGAAATCGGATCGCCTTGCCTAATACCACACTGCCCATGGAAAAAAACCAGAAGTCCTGCCGTTGATCAAAGTCGAGAACCAAATATTATCGATGAGATGAAGAATCAAAGTACACCATTCATTGCAAAAACCAAACTTTTTCATAACCCGCAGCAAGAAAGCCCAGCAGACCCGATCATAGGCCTTGCTCATATCCAGTTTAATAGCCATGTTGCCACCCCTATGCTTATGATCAAGAACGGAGATCAATTCCTGAGCCAAAACAATATTATCCACAATTTCACGACCCTTCACAAATCCACTTTGTTCTTGAGATATAATCCGAGGAAGTATATCAATGAGACGCCGCGCTAACAATTTAGAAATGATTTTATTCACAAAATTGCATAAACTGATCGGGCGAAAATCATTAAGTGACCGAGGATGTTTTTGTTTAGGAATAGGAAGAAGATGAGTACTCGTAAAGGAGCGAGGCAACGCAAACCCATCCATAAATAGATTGACAGCTTCAAGAATATCCGATCCGATAATTTGCCAGCAAGTAATGAAAAAGGATCCCGTAAATCCATCCGGGCCCGAGGAGCTACTATGATCCATGCATTTAACCGTAGCAATAAGTTCCTCCATTGTTACTTTAGCAATAAGGAGATCATTGTCCTCTTGAGTAATGATACTAGGAATATGCGAGAAATAGTTATCATCAATCACAGAATGAGAGGGAGTAAATACCTTACTATAGTAGTCATTAGCCTCCTGTTGAATATCCGATAAAGAGGAGAGGGTCCTGCCATCCGAAGTCAGAATACTATGAATATGTAATCTATTCCGCTTGGAAGAGACACACGAGTGATAGAATTTAGTATTCCTGTCACCCTCAAAATCCCACTTCAGCCGAGCTTTTTGCTTCCAATATGCATCCTCAATGCGCAAGCGCTGTTTCAAATGCGCACGAGCAAGTAGCCATTGAGGTCGCAAAGCATTATCTGCTTCACAGGCCAATTCAAGAGAAGTAACAGCGTCTTCAGCTTTCTTAACTTCCTGGAAAATATCACCAAAAGTGGCTCTACTCCAAACCGATAGAGCCTTGCGAGTTGCAGCAAGACGAAGACCCACCCGAGTTAAACTATTGACGTGATTCACAGATTGCCACGCCATATCTACAGTCGGCAGAAAGGAGTCATGATCCTTCCAAAAATGAAGAAAACGGAATGGGCGAGGGGCATTAGGTTTTTCACTTTCAATAGATAAAAGAACAGGAGCATGATCAGATTCCGATCGATTCAAATGAGAAGAAGCAGACAAAGGGGCCCATTCAAGCCATTTAGAATCGAAAAGAACCCTGTCCAGACGAGAGCCTTGCTTAGGGGATCCATACTGCCTATCCACCCATGTGAAGCAGCTGCCAGTGTACGGTACCTCAGATAAGCCCGCAGCAATCTGGAACTCAGCAAAGTCCTTCATAGATGTAAAGCAAGGAGGAAGGCCTCCAAACTTTTCCTCCTGACTCATGATTGCATTAAAGTCTCCAGCGACCATCCAAGGGAAGTGATATTTCGATTGTACTAATAGAAGGTGGTCCCAAAGAAAGCGTCTGCCCTCCTTGGTGTTGCTACCATGTACAGCCGACAGAATAGCAGTAGAAGGAATCATAGAAGATGATACAGATACTGTAAGACTTTGATCAAAAGACTCGAGTACAGAGACATTCATATCATTTCTGGCCATAATCTATATGTTGCCACGCTGATTAGCGAAGGAACACTGAAAACCTAGTTTTAACTGATAGGACAGTAGCTTAGCAACCTGAACCTTAGGTTCAATAATTATCACAAGAGGAGTTTTATTTGTTCTGCAGAGAGACTTCAGTCTTTTCAGAGCCATCGGGTTAGCAATGCCTCTTATATTCCAACATAATACTTTAAACATTAGAGGAGGGCGGGGGAGGAATTTGGGTAGGTTTAACTGCTGATCGGAGCACACAAGTGAGGGCGGGTGGAGGGGCCTTTTTCTTTTTCTGGAGTTGTGATAAGTTTGGGGGGCGATCCGATCCATCATAAACCAATGAAGCTTCAGCATCCGAAGGGGGATGGTTATTGACTGGAACAATAACAGTCGAGGATTCAATGTTCCCAGGAAGTGGAGGAGGGCTAACCTCAGAGGGTTTATCAGCCAACACAGTGGTAAGAAGCTCTTCGGCTTCAATTTCATCCGCCCACGATCGAAGTTCACCTTCCTCAAGTGGCTCATCCACAGAAGGAAGCAAAGTTGTGTCCAAAGCCTGGGTAGTCGGAAGTGATGGGCGAGGAGAAGACGGCTTGGACAAGTTGCCATGAGAAGTAGTTACTGCGTGAATGAGTGTAGTATTGGAAACTTGGGCTGCTGTAGTTGGCTCTTCCCCTGCAACGATGGGAAGTTGCAAAGAAACTGGCTGTTGGTCATTAATGACCGTATTGATCACCTCCACTGCCGGATTGGACGTCTCCCCAAGTTCGACATTAATAGATCCCGGAATAGGAGAAATAGCAGTAGTATTAGTGAGAACTTCTTTCTGTTTAAGTTGTTGGGGCACTTTATTAGTAGCATGAACCTTGCAAGAATCCCGAGAATGGCCTTGGTGTTTACATAAAGAACAAAACCGAGGAATATGTTCGTATTCAATTTTCTGAGAGAAAATACGACCATTAGGCAGATTGATACGCACAAACGGGGGAAGAGTTTTACTCGCATCCACCTCCACGAATACACGAGCTGTGCTAGGCCTAGAAAAATCCTCAGTCGCCTTGTCCAATTTAAGGGGGGTCCCAATACCCATGACAATCGAAAAGAGAGCATTCTTCTCAAACAGTTGATGAGGAAGACCCGGAAGAGAAACCCACGTAGTCGCTAAAGGAGATTCTTGAGAAGGGGAGAAATCCTTCGACCAGCGAAACACACGCATAGGAGCCTTTGCAACATACCAGATCTCACGAGCCCGAAGACGAAGAAAATCAATCTCAAGGCTAGGCCGGATGATGATGTGTTTAGGATCAATCACCCCAACCTTCACCTCACCAGCGAATTGAAACCCCATGAAGGATTTTCTAATCACGTCGATCGAAGGTCGGGCATGGGAAAACTTCCCAATCAAAGCGAACTTGAAGGGTTGAATCAGGATCTCTTCATCTGCCTCAAAAAAGGAGATAACCGGGATCCCCTTCGAGAAGGAAGGAGCTCTCAAAGGGATCGATGAAAGCGGCGGAGCAGCCCCAACCGCCTCTGCGAACGATTTGGATGCCATGAATCGTCAAAGAAGAAGATCACGAAGGTCAAATGAGCCGGACGTGAGAGGGACGCCGGCCCGGCCAGAGGCCAAGCCGGAATCGTAGGGTTTAGGGTTCAGAAGCACGGCGCTCTCCCCAGAGAAGAGAGAACGCGGAAAAAAGATGATATGATATATATGCAGATCGAGTCGTGGTGTACTGGTAACACCACCGTGCACCGGGAGTGAGGGCCGGGTTGAACTCCAAGGGTCGACGACGATATATATGAAGCTTGAGGAAGGTGAACTTCGATCGTGGGCGGATGAAATTGAAGCCGAAGAGCTTCTTACCACTGTGTTGGCTGATAAACCCTCTGAGGTTAGCCCTCCTCCACTTCCTGGGAACATTGAATCCTCGACTGTTATTGTTCCAGTCAATAACCATCCCCCTTCGGATGCTGAAGCTTCATTGGTTTATGATGGATCGGATCGCCCCCCAAACTTTTCATATATATGAAGCTTCAAGAACACATGGTCGCCCTCTTTGAACTCCAAGGGTCGACGACGATTATCTACCCACTACTTCTGATGACCCTGTGCTGCTCGCAAGTGGCCCTAAATTTTTTCACTGTCTCCACTGTGCTCAAGACTAACTCGGGACCCGATAGCTGTCGTTCTCCTATGTCGCTCCAACAAACAGGAGACCGACACTTCTTACCATACAACGCTTCAAATGGAGCCATTTGAATGCT
Source organism: Iris pallida (assembly GCA_029216955.1). Taxonomy (NCBI): domain Eukaryota; kingdom Viridiplantae; phylum Streptophyta; class Magnoliopsida; order Asparagales; family Iridaceae; genus Iris; species Iris pallida. Next base: position 24,579,273 of record JANAVB010023800.1, on the reverse strand, counting down.
CGCTTAATAGCTATTGTCGTAGGAAAACTCAACAAGATGAAGATGGTCCTCCCATGATCCGCCAAAGTGAAACATGCACGCTCTCAACATATCCTCTAACGTCTGAATGGTACGCTATGACTGGCCGTCTGTCTGCGGATGGTATGCCGTGCTAAACTTCAACCGTGTGCCTAAACTCTCTTGCATGCTCCTCCAAAAGTGTGAGGTGAATCTCGAGTCATGGTCCGACACAATACTAACAGGCACACCGTGTAATCTTATAATCTGTTCCATATACATCTCTGCCAATACCTTTTTCGACTGGCCCACTCTAAAAGGTAAGATATGGGTTGACTTTGTAAGTCTATCAACAATCACCCATACCGTATCACGTCCCCTAGGACTTCGAGGAAAACCCATGAAAAAATCTATAGTAATGTGCTCCCACTTCCACTCGGGAATAGGTAACGGCTACAATAATCCGGCCGTCCTCTAGTGCTCGGCCTTCACTTGTTGGCATACCAAACACTTGGCCACGAAATGAGCTATCTCTCGCTTCATTCTATGCCACCAATAATACTGCCGTAAGTCCCGGTACATCTTAGTTCCTTTGGGATGAATAGAGTAAGTCGAACTGTGAGCCTCTGCCATTAGCTCCTACCGTAGCTCACCATTGGGAACATAAATACAATCACCACATCGTAACGTCCCATCAGGATAAATCCTTAATCCCGTCTGCTCTCCTGCTTCAGTCCTCTCTTTGAGCCATCAAAATCTAGCATCAGTAGGCAATGCTGCCTTGATGCGCTCTACCAATGATGATTGCACTTGGAGGTTGGCTAATACGCCATCTGCTGCAGGCAATACTACCTTAATACTAAGCCGCTGCAAGTCTCGGATCAACTCCTTCTACGTAGTCAAGAAGTGTGCCATGGGCTTACGGCTTAATGCGTCTGCCACGACATTAGCCTTACCCGGGTGATAATGTAGCTCGATCTCGTAATCCTTCATCAACTCCAACCAACGTCGTTGTCGCATATTCAACTTTTTTTGTGTGAACACGTACTTGAGGCTCTTATGATCAGTGTAGATATCAACCGTCTCGTCGTACAAGTAGTGTCTCCATAGCTTCAAAGCAAAGATAACTGCTACAAGCACTAGATCGTGGGTTGGATAATTCTTCTCGTGCACTCTCAACTGTCTCGATGCATATTCTACTACGCGACCGTGCTGCATCAATACGCATCCTAATCTTTTTTTGGATGCGTCGCTGTAGATCACATATCCTCCCGGGCTCGATGGTAGTGTCAAGATCGGTGCTGTGGTCAATCATTTCTTCAACTTGTCAAAAGTGGCTTGACACTCATCTGTCCATACAAACTCCTAATCCGTACAAGTTAATCGAGTCATAGGCCCCGCTATTCGATAGAAATCTTCCACGAACCTTCGGTAGTAACCCGTAAGTCCGAGGAAACTTCTCACCTCAGAAGCTAATATGGGAGTGGCCATAATTTGACTGCTGTGATCTTCTTTGGGTCAACTGATATACTATCACACGTAACAACATGACCAAAAAATGATACCTCCTTGAGAAAGAAATCACACTTGCTAAGCTTCGCAAAAAGTCGTTCATTCCTCAACGTTCCCAAAATTATCCGTAGATGCTGCTCATGCTCCTCTTTACTCTTGGAGTAAATCAAGATATCATGTATAAAGGCTACTACAAATTTGTCCAAGTACTGGTGAAAGATCTTGTTCATTAAATTCATGAAGACTGCGGAAGCATTGGTCAAACCGAAAGATATGACCAATAACTCATAGTGTCCATACCTCGATCGAAATGCCATCTTCGGAATGTCTTCTTTCCGAACCTTCAGTTGGTGATAGCCCGATCGTAAGTTAATCTTGGAGAATAGTTTTGCTCCACTCAGTTGATCAAATAGATCGTCTATACGCGGCAACGGATACTTGTTCTTCACCGTCACTGCATTCAAAGCTCTGTAATCAATACATATGCGTACTGTCCCGTCTTTCTTAGGCACAAAAAGAATGGATGCTCTACTTGGTGACGTACTGGCACGAATAAAGCCCTTCTCCAATAAGTCATCAATCTGCGTCTTTATCTTCTCCAACTCCTTGGACGTCAGATGATATACTCGAGATGAAATAGGCTCAACTCCGGGAATAAGCTCAATAGAAAACTCAATGTCTCGGTTGGGTGGCGGTCCTGACAAATCCTCAGGGAATACATCCTCGAACTCGGTGATGATTGGGTGCTGAGGGGTGTCCGGCATCATCATGTGAGTCCCTAATGTGGGTGCATCACAACTCCCTTCGTCTTCTTTGGTAAAATCAAACTCCGTCGCATTCGGTGGTCTAAAGACAATACTGCCCCTATGGCAGTCTATGAGAGCGAAATGCTGGCTCAACCAGTCCATTCCAAGAACCACGTCGAATGTCGGCATAAGAAATACAAGGAGTTGTGCTATCATCTCTGCCGTATATCACTATAGGGCAAAATCTACAAACACCACTAACGGGTACCACTCCTCCTCCAGTGAGGATTCTAATATTCTTAGATAAGGGTGTGATGGTAATATTGTGTCTAGTGGCAAAACTAGTGGCTATGAATGAATGAGTGGCTCCAGTGTCAACAATGTAATGGCAGAAAATGAAGCAACTAAAACCATACCTACTATGACCTCTACCTTTGTCTCTATATCCTCAATAACAAGTGCGAATACCTGCCCATAATTCTGTCCTGGGCCCTGAGCTCTGGCCTTGTTGTACTGTACGCCTTGGGAAGGCAATGGTGGGCGAGGTGCTCCTGCTACGTGCCGTAGTGCTGGAAGAGCTGGGGCTGTAGGCCTCGGGTTCTGCCGAGCATATACTATCGCCTGTTATTTCGAACAGTCCGTGAGCATGTGCTGGTTGGATCCACATCTCAAGCACAATCCAAGGCGAGTCCTGCAATCATTCTGGAGATGTCCTTGCTTTCCGCAGTAATGACAAATAGGCTTCTGATATGGTGAGGGCCTCTGCTGGTGCTGTCTTGTGGGCCTTCTGATAGGTTCTTCCTAAGTAGCTCGGGCTGGTGTAATTGCTGGGGTATGGTGTCTCGACGTCTGCTGCTGCTTCTTACAAAAAATCTTCTGAGCACGAGCTTCTTCCAAGACAGCTGAATGGAAGACTCGAGACTGGGTAGTCGTATAAGACGAGCTCTGGTGTAAGCCCCTGGTGAAATCTCTTTGCCTTCTCCAACTCTGTCGAAATTTATCCTGCACCAAATCTACTCAGGCGATTGAACTCTGAGTCATACTCATCAACTGTCATATTTCCTTGCTTCAGGTGAAGGAACTGGTCGTATAGACTGTCTCGAACATGAATAGGGAAGAATCTCTCATAAAATGCATCATAGAACTGCTTCCAGGTGATCTTAGTGCCTAGTCGTCTCTCTTCTCCCTTCCACCAGTGTTGAGCATTATCTTCTAACAGTAGGTCCACTGCTGTCATCCAATCTCGAGCTGGGAACTGATTAGCCTTCAGTAGCTTCTCTGTACTAATAATCCATTGTGACACCTCTAGTGGCTTCTCCGTTCCTCTGAAGGCCTTAGGGTTTACATATGTAAAATTCTTGATAGAGCCTTCATAAGGATGCAGAGCCGTTACTGGTACTGGTACTGGAGGTGGTGGATGTCTAGCCAATGATGCCATTATTGTCTGTCTCATCAGCTCAGTCTGCTGCTACTGAGCCTGCATCATGGCGTACATAAACTGGGAAATAGGGCCCCCATCAGTCGGTGGTGGAGGCATCTGAGGTCCCGACTGTGGTGGAAACAGCTGAGGAAATGGTGGTGGTGGAGGCAGTGGTATATTCCCTTCCGATGGCATGGTAGTGGTCTGCCCAGCCTGGCTGACTGGGGGTGCTACAATCTCTGGGTGTACCATCGTCGGTGTCGTAGTAGGCTGCGACTGTCCTGGTTGGTATGGTGTCACCGGAGTCATTGGAGTATTCTGTCCCTCCGGGGTAGTCTCTTCACTAAATGTGAGGGCTAAGGCAGATGTGTGTCCGCTTCTGAGATTCATACTGTTGGCACGGGGAAGAATAGGACATTATTAGGAAATGTTACATGTGAGGTAAATCAATTAATCGAAGGAATTGGAAAAGAAGTTTGGATGTCAAGGGGCGTAGTAGTTATGGATGAGATATTCCTATTCCTATATGCAGGTTTCTTGGGTACAGTCATGTAACCCAATAATATTTACGTAGACCTACATAGGCCACCACAAAAACATGTAACGCCCCAGTCCCAAAGTACATAGGACCAAGCACGTGAACATGCCAGCTGCACATGTATGAAGAACACTCCAATAAATAGAATCCTCATGTATGCACATAAGCTGTAAATAAAACAATCCCAGGCCAGAATAATAAAATCTAATCTCATCACAGCTCAACACAGAAGATGATAGAGTCCAAATAATAAATAAGTGTATCAAAAGATAGCCGGGTGAACATGCTCACTCCAAATAGCTATGAAAATAGTATCACAATATCGGAGTCCAACCTCCGCAAAATAGAGAGGAAAGAGATATAAAAATAATGTCCACTAATGTCTCAAATAAAGAATAGACTAGAAATCAGTAGGAACTGCCTTGTCATCGATATAAGCTGATTCCAATGCCACTCCGTACTCCTGTAAAAAGTTATCCAATCCTGGAGAGATAACCAGGTCTTTAAAGGGACGTAGCAAGATACAAGAAAACACCATGCCATATAAACTGTGATAATATAATAGAAAGAAAGGATGCATGCAATCGGGTTCCAGACCAATCTACTGTGAATATGCAGTTTTGAGAAACAATCCTTCGACGCATGATCCCTGGCTGTAAATGAGATCGACATTGTTTCCGTAAAGGGCACCAGGGGCCTACGTCCATAACGTCCGAAGATCGTCAGAGGGCATCATGTACAAGGGGCTACGTCCATAACGCTCTGGAAAGTGTCAGTGGGCACATGGGAACTCGTCTCTGGGGAGCGCACAGGTAATCAAAGAAGTGCAAAGAAGCCCATACGTCAGGTATTGTTCTTCCTACCCAATACAAAGAATCCCATACATCATCTCCATGAATGATATGAACCTCTAGTAACCGCCAAGTCTTCTAACATACAATTCTATTGGCAGTTACTCCTATCCGTCGTACACTCTATACGTATCGGTGGCCAGCCGACTACTCAGGTATGTGTCCTACATGTGACTCACAATACGTGGTAAAGCAAGTGTTAAGGCCATATGAGATATACCAATACCTCATCAACAATGGGTGGTCACTAGACTAAGTCAATGCATGAGAAATAAATAAAAGCGAGAAAAACGACCGATAGAGTCGCTTGCACCCAAGTGTGACTTGGACGCACAGTTTGATAATAAACACAAATAAAAGGCTGAAAATAATAACTGAAAAATAAGAATATGTAAGTCACAGAGTAAGGTGGCAAGGTATCTTGCCTGATGGTACAAAGTGGTAATTCCAGAAAATCACAATATCAGCCAAGAAACGTCACAATCTCCAAACCACTCCGGACGCTGAAACAAACATAAAAAATATACTCGGTGTAAAAGATATACCTAAGAAAAGCCTGTCCAAAAGTCAAATTCTGGAATAGGGGCAAAATCGTAATTTTGGGTCAAAACGATATCCTCCGTTGGACCCGTTTTGCACCGAAATGCATGCCAAAGTCTATGGTCTCTAAAGTCATCAAACTATATGTCTACAGATTCAGTTTAAGGAGAGGAACTCAATGTTATGTCCAATTTTGGATTCCGATGAGCCGCGTACAAAATCGCCCGTTTGAGTGGATCGTAGGCCTGCCAAAAAGGGGTTCCGGTCGACCTTCTTAGAATCGAACCAAACTTGGAACATAGGACCAGAATTTTGATTCGGACCTGTTGGCACAAGTTTCATCTCAATTTGACGACTGTACACAAAGTTAGGGATAATTTTGCAAATTGGCGATACGGGGGTATCTTGACGGTTACGGACTAATTTCGTCGCGCACAAACGACAAAACTGAGTTCCGTTAGTTCCCACATGTCAGCAACGTCCATATGCGCCTTTATATGCATATAGCGTACGACCACGTCGCCCGATTTGTCGGGACGCACGCCGTATCGAAGAAAATTTTAGAATTTTATATAAGTTTAACACAGTTTTTCCTCCAACTTCAACATCAATTTACTTTTTACACGTTAATCGAGACGACGATCCAGAAATGTGTTGCAATCTCGGTTATGTTGTCTTTTACTGTTTTTAATTAGTTTCCACTAGTTTCTAATATACAGCAAGAAAATTGGCCGACAAGTTGTCGTTTAGAATTGGTTATAACAGTCCAGAAAATCTGATTGTTTTGCTAACTTCAGTTTGATTTTTCGAACCAGTTAGATGGTCATGTCGGAATCCATCTAGAGAATATTGAAGAGGGTCAAGTCTACTTTCCAGAAAATCCTACGGATCGAAAATCGATGTTACGAGTAAAAAGTTAGGTCGTCGGGAAGTAGGGTACCTTGAGTGGAAAAGCTGCTCCGTAGATGACGAGGGGCTGACTTTCGATGCTCCGTTCGTCGTGCACACAATTCCGTTGCTGGTGAAATGAACTCGTAGACGAAGATGGTATGTTCTACAGCAATTTTTGTTTTGGGAGTCTAGGGTTTTGAGGTATGTGGAGGAAGATATATATATAACAAGTTGGATGAAAACCTAATACTACTAGGCTTACTAAATAAGCTATTTTGGGCTTTCACGGGTTATGTGGGTTGGTGCTCATGTTGATGCTGCTACAGCAGCTTGTGTACGGGAGAGGGGGGCCCGCCCACTTATGTGGGTGGATGAATCTTTTTTTTCTCCTTTTCTTATCTTTTTCTTTTTTTATTTCTTTTTCTTTTTATTTAAAATCTATTTCTCAATTCTATTTTTCTATTATTACTCTATTTAAATCTAAATTCAATTTTTATTTATTAATTCTAATTAAAAACTCTTTTCAATAATTTAATATTTTAGATATATTTATATACACATATATTCCCACATATATGTATATATAAATATGTATACCTTAATAAATCAACACATACACACATACATATATACATATAAATATATCATATAAACTTACACCCGTACTATGCATTAACTTAACTATTTGCTCTTACTATTATTTCACACTCCAATATTATGCATATATATATTTTAGCACCAATTTCTACACAAAAATAAAATTAAATATTTTAATGAATTAGGGTGGTTTACACCGGGCCAGCGAGCCTATTTTGTTATTACTGGCCTCTTTTGGTTTCTGTTGTCTTTTCGCGCTTGTAGCGTTTACTTGTATAGGCTTCGGCATTTTGTGCCTGATACATCAATAAAGTTCCTTTGCTATATATATATATATATATATATATATATATATATATATATATATATATATATATAAATATATATATATATATATATATATATATATATATATATATATATATATATATATATATATATATATATTAGGCTTTATATAAGCCAGATTGAGATGGGATCTGGAAGGAGATAAGAATACTCATTTTTTCCATGAGTGCACCAGGAGCAGGCATAGGAAGGCGAGTATTCAGAAAATTATTCGGACTGACGGATCAGAAACTGGGTCTACCGCGGAGGTTGCGACGGAGGCGTCTTTATTCTTCTCGAAGCTGTTTAGAGCTGAGCCTATTTCTGATGAGGACGCCTTCCTCGATGTCATCCCTAGCATTATTTCTATGGAGGATAATTCTGATCTTATTCGCTGCCCTGACAGAACGGAGCTATTGGAGATTGTTCGGGGGATGGACCCGGCTAGTGGCGTCGGACCGGATGGCTTTTCTGGGAGATTCTTCTCATTTTGTTGGGATATTATTGCTGCTGACGTGGAGGAAGCCGTTGGTTCATTTTTCTTGGGTGTACGCCTTCCGGTTTCAGTTTTGGATACCTTCTTATTTCTTATCCCCAAAGTCGAGCACCCGAGGAACCTTTCTGATTTTCGCCCTATTAGCCTTTGCAATTTCTGTAACAAAATTATTTTCAAGTTTATTGCTTGTAGGTTGCGGGAATACCTTCCCAAAATTATTTCTCCGGAACAAAGTGCTTTTGTTCAGGGGAGAGAGATTATGGACAACATCATTATTGCTTAGGATATGGTGGCTTCTATGAGGGAACCCAACCATGGTGGAAACGTTGCTATTAAGCTGGACATGTAGAAGGCCTATGACAGAGTTAACTGGCAATTCCTCCTGAGGGTTCTTCGGAGATTTGGTTTTAATGCGGTCTTCTGTGATCTTATTTATCGTCTCCTGGCGGATACCCGGTATGCGGTCCTTCTCAATGGCGCTCCGACAGATTTTTTTTCAGCGTCTAGAGGGATCCGCCCGGGGGATCCTCTATCCCCGGCTCTCTTCATTATTGCTGCTGAGGTACTCTCTCGGAACCTCAAGTTTCTTCAAGATTCCAATAGGAGATCTTTATTTCACACTCCGATTGGGGGACCGCGTATCTCGCACTTGGCGTATACGGATGATGTTCTTATCTTTACTTTGGGGGATATTACTGGTCTACGTGCTCTCCAGCAAGTTCTGTATAGGTATGAGGCTGTTTCTGGACAGAAGATCAATTATTCTAAATCTGCCTTTTATACTGCGTCACCATTGGGTGTGGATCGTGCTCGGACTATTTCTAATCTCTTCGGATTTAGTACCGGTACCTTGCCATTCTCTTATTTAGGCTGTCCATTATCTTGCAGGAGAAGGAATGCGGGGATGTTTAGCTATTTGCTGGATAAAATCCGTTCGAAGCTGACGGATTGGCAGAACAAGATACTTTCTCCTGGGGGTAAGTTGGTCTTTATTAAGAATGTACTTTCATCTATCCCTATGTACACATTGGCTGCATGTTGTCCTCCCCGGGCCGTTCTCAGGACGATTGAGAGGATGTTTGCGGCTTTTTTCTGGGGTAGCAAGGATGGGGTGGCTAAGAGGAGTTGGCTGGCATGATGGTTCGTTACTCGGACTAAGTCCGAAGGAGGCCTCGGGATCAAGTGCCTGAATGATATTATGGATGCCTTTTCTATGAAGCTGTGGTGGAAGTTGAGGCATGGGAAGGGCCTTTGGGTGGAGCTTCTTAAATCGAAATATTTTCGTAAGCGTCATCCTTGTGATGCGATTATGACTTCCAAGTGCTCCCATATTTGGCGACGAATTTTATGGGGGAGGAAATTGGCAGAACCGTTTATCTCGTTTAGACTTGGGCGTGGTGAGGGTTCAGCGAGGTGTGAGGCTTGGATTCCGGGGGATCCTCGGTTGGATAGTGTTACTTTTACACCGACTGACGGACTGACTTCTGGGACCAGGCGCGGAACGGGGAGACAGACTCGGAGGCGGAGTCGAACACAGGCGAGGGAGTCTGCTGATGTCGGCCGAATGGGTCTTGTGGCCAGCATGGGGGACCGGGTTGGAGGGGAGGGTGCTGATTCGACGGCTTCACATCGCTTGGGCACTGGGGAGCTTTGGAGGTCGGCTAGATTGGCCGAAAGAAGGGTGGTTCTTCCCCCACGTACGGTGATTGTTCGGGCTCTTTCGGATAGGGGAAGAAAGATCAGAGATTCTAAGGCGAGGAATTCTGATAATGGTGGTCCGGCTATTCGATCTTTTTGGACAGCCACTGGTTGGGATCTGTCTTTGTTTTTGGATCAGTTTGGAGTAGAGGCAGCGGGGCGGCTCAGAGAGGCGAATCTGACATGTACTTCGGATCCCGATTCTCTGGTTTGGGGTGAGCAGAAAGGTTCTTTCACGCTGGCTGCGGCTTGGAGATGTTGTCGCATTGCTTACCCTACATCATCACTCTTTTCTAATATTTGGGGCAAATGTATTCCGGCGAAGTAGAGCATTCTGATGTGGCGGGTCTGTCACAACCGGCTTCCTACTTATGACATTCTTCAGAAGATTGGCTTCCATCTGGCTTCCAGGTGTCATTGCTGTCAGGTTGGGCATGGGGAGAACCTTCAGCATATATTTTTTCACGGGAATCTTGCTATGACGGTTTGGTTTGCTTTCCGGGGTTTCTTCAAGGCACGGATGCATAGTGACTTTCTGGTCTTTCTTCAAAGGTGGTGGCGGGGTCCGGGCAGTCATCATCGGAGGATTGGCTGGTGCGATCATTTGGGTGCTTTGGAAGAACAGGAACAAGCATCGATATGAAGGACGTGGTGCTAGATCGGACTTCTTGGTTTGGGAGGTGAAGCGACAGTTTCGGAAGTCGCTTTCGAGTTGTCGTCATCTTCCGTCTATTCCTTATTGGGCTTTAGAGTAGTGCTTTTAGTCCTTTTTATTTTCTTCCTTTGTTCTTGTTACCATGAGGTCGGATGTACTCATTACCCTCTTTATCAATAAAGGTAACGGTTGTTTTAAAAAAAATGTTAGGCTTTATATAAATAATAGAGTTCTATTTAGAAGTTTAGTAAATAGAACTAATATAAATATTACAACCATTGTTATAAAAATTTATTCTTATAATATCTTTATAAAGATTTCTTGTATTTGTCTAAATTAGTATATATAGATAAATATATATACGAAATTATGTGTACATATAGGTATATATATATATATATATATATATATATATATATATATATATATATATATATATATATATATAGAGGATGATGGAGGTGAGGTGCGACCCTATGGAGGGTGTCTACTTGTCACCCTCCACATGCTATCATCATGCACCCATGTGCTTGATGATAGCATGGGGGGGTGACAAGTAGACACCCTCCCATGAGGTGCCACCCTACCTCCCTTATTATATATATATATATATGTTATCAAAAAAGAAAAGAAAATAAAAAAAATAAAGTAAAAAGGGCTACTGTTTCCTATGGAACAGTAGAACTCCTCAACCCGAGCAAAGCCCAGCATGGCCGAACCCCAACCAGTTTGCATCTTCATATATATATACGAAGATGGAACGAAAGAGGGAGAGAATGAGAGAAACCCTAATCCTTAGCTGTACACCCCACCTGCCCCGACAACGCTGTAGGAACGAAATCGTAAAGCAGAATACTCTAGAGGGGGGGTGAATAGAGTACGCAGCGGAATATTGCTAATTAAAAACTTGTTAGCAGTTAGATCACAGATATAATAATAATCACAAAAAATAAATGACAGAAATTAAAAGTGATCAGAAGGCAAACGCAAACACCGAGATTTATACTGGTTTCCCTCTTATGAGGACTAGTCCAGTCGGAAGAACTCTAGCTTCGAGTTGAATCCACTATTGGAAAATCCCACAAGTTTTCATACGAAGTCTTTGCAACTTCTACAGACGCGAGCTTTGATACGAAGAACTCAACCAACTTCAATTGTGAAGAGTTGAATCTTCTATCAAGCCTCTGATTACAATCGCTCTGAAACTTCTAGGCCGTACCGCACTGGCAAATCGACTAGAGGATTGTAACTGGCTTGGGATTTGAAAATAAAAGCTTTTAGAACTCTTTGGAAGAATGTAAGCTCAGGAAGAGAAGAGATTGAAAGTGAATTGGTGATTTGAAATGATCGAAATACTTCTCTATTTATAGTTTTTCCAAAAACAGAACTCGACAGAATTCGAGCAGAATTCGGACAGAACTCTTTGTAACAAACCGTAACTGAAGGATGACCAAGTTCAAAAATCCAACGTTCACTAACATTCCAAATGGCCGAACTCTAGCCGAACTCTGGCCGAACTCGGGCCGAGTTCTCCTTGGGTTCTACCAGTTCATTTTTGGAGAAAATAAATTTTTGGCTTTTTGAAAAAATCCTTCAGAAGCTTTTTATAAAAAGAATGTTTTTCAAAAACGTAGATCATTTGTAAAGGAATAGAATGGTTTTGAAAAACTTTTTCGGATAGCCTATTTGCCAGTACGACTCGGTGTACAATGTATTCCTACACTCAATAAAATGAACAATTATATTGCTTAACAGGAAGTACATTCTGAATGGCAAACGGCTTCAGTCTTGAACATTGTTGAGCAGTGTCCAAAACGTCGTAGGTAAACATCTGAGTTGACTTGCATTTATATCGAGACTGAGTTTGATCAATTATTAAAATCAGGTTTGACCATGACCAATGGGCCAACAATCTCCCCCATTTTGATAATTGACAAACCTTACTTATATAACATCTAAGCTTGGAATCAATTCAAAATAGTAATCAAAAGAAATTGTTCATAACCTGTATTCACAAAAATGTTAGATCCTTATTTCTTCTCCGTTGTCACTTAGCAAAATAATTGCAAAAGAGAAAGCTCTCCCGCAATAAATGCATAAGTAACATACAGTGAGGAAACACAATAAAAAATATAGAAATAATCTTTACAAGCATGGTATAAACAGTAAAAGAAAACAGATAGTCTAGAGAACACAACACAGACATGTATTTGTCACAGGCAGTATTTAATAAAGTGCTAGAATAAAAACTGAAACAAATAAAGTGCTGAATAATAGATTAAGATACCAAAACTGAGGCATAATCAAAAACCATGTCTATGAATAGTCACATAATAAAAAAATGCTGATAATAACTAAAAAGTACTGATAAAATCTTGGAATGTCGGAGCATTTCCAAGTAAACATAAGACAAAAGTAACAGTCTCAATATCTAACATCTCAAACCTCATCATCATCATCATCAACGTCATCAGCTGCAGCTCCAACATGTCCAGAAGGACCAGCTCTAGAAGTACCAGCGCCAGAAGTGTGAAGATTGGCGCCAGCGGTACAATACCAATCATATGCATTCCCTGGCTGGAACAGAGAGTGGACCGCCTCATCATCAATACGGTAGCCAAAAACAGAAAGGTCTCGAGGTAGAGAGCTAGCAGAATGACACGTCTGCACAAACCTCAGATCGACGAAGGAGTTGGCAATCGCCTGGAACCGAGTAACATCACGAAACTCGTGTTCCCTAGAGGTCTCAACATAAAAAGACTGCAGATCTGATAAGTGTTGATGTATACCCTCAAATGTCATAGGATAAGAATGAGGAGGAACAGGTGCTGTGGGAGCTGTGGGAGTAGATGTAGGAGGAGTAGGTGCAGTAGGTGGAGGAACAGATGCAATGTTGCGACGAAATAGTTTGAGAAACTTGGGCTCGGGGTCGACAGCACAAGTAGATAGATCAATATCAAATCTCTGAAAGATGCAAGGAATAAGCATCGCATAAGATAGGTTACGGTCTCTTCTGCGACATCTACCCATCATCTGAATAGTAGTCTTAGGGGCAGAAAAAGGAATCCCCTTAAAAATATGATAAAGTGCAGAAAGCTCAAGTGCAGTGACATCATCTTTGGAAGTGGATTTTGGAGTAAGGTAGAATAGATGATGCGATGTAATTCGTAGTTAAAAAAGTTCAAGTTATTAGTCTTGAACTTTCCAGGATGAACGCATGCGGGCGCACAAAGTTCATTCTTGAAACTAACGAGTGTCGTGCCATCGAGGAAATCAAAATCAGTGATGTCATCGAGCGTGGCACCTTCGTTTGGGATACCAAGGATTTCCGCTAACATTTCATCAGTGAATTTGATATCAATTCCTTCGACACGTGTCCTCGCTGTAAAAGTGTCTAGCACGAAATTACAATAGAATAATCTAATGGCATTATTGGCAATTGGAAATTGTAAGGTGGCAAAATGTTGTAACCCTAATGTCTCAAAGTAAGGGCGGTGATATGGAAAGACAGTCCACTTAATCGGCGACCCGGTGCAAATAGTACGCATGATAAAATCGGCGTACCACAATAAAGTTTGATCGGAAGTTTTAAAGTAAAACTCATCCGACGTACCATCGTCCGATTAGACCGAAGAAAATAGGCAATTTGTATGCGGATCTGAAGAATATGCCTCTTCACTGGCATTGGTCTTCTTCCTCTTGAAGGGATTGAACTTAGGCATTCTTTTCCAAAATATTCTAGAAATCCTAAGTATTGAAAAGTGGAGGAAAGAAGGGATTATACCTTCCAAGAATTGGATATGTTGTATTGGATGACGATCTCCGCACGAATCCAAAGTTTGGACGAGAAACTCCACACGGATTGGAAAAACAATGATGGAGAAGAAGCTAGGATTTCGGAGGCGCGCTGCTGCTGTTATGAGGATGTGGGGAAGAATGAAGAAGAATTCGGATTGGTGTTGGTATATATATATATATCCAGCCGAACTCTGGCCGAATTCGGACCGAATTCGGGCCGAATTCGCCAAGGGTTGCCTGGCTATATATATATCAAAAAAATATTTCAAATGAGGCCACATTCTTTTTCATTAATTCGTTTCAAACGCTTATTTCAAAGTTTAGTAATTTTAAATCTTAAAGTAATATAATTAATATTATTCTACAATTAATATTATTTATTCAGCATCTGTTTCAGATTAGTTGTAGGAGTACTGTCCCAGCTAACAGAGGTTCACCGGGGAACTCGTAAATACCGCTTCGCTTCGACCGTAGTCGTGGTGACAGACAGACTCTTTTTAGGCTTGTCTCAAAAACAGTTTATGAGTATCGAATAAATAATTAATAAAACAAAATTAATTAATATTATTGATATCTAAAATTTCTAATTCTCGACGTAAATAATTAAAATGATCTTTTTCGCTAAAGGTTTTGTGAGTATGTCAGCTAATTGATTCTGTGTGTCTATGTATACAAGGTCTATATCCCCATTTTGTTGATGATCTCAAAGAAAATGATGTCGAATCTCGATATATTTAGTACGAGAGTGACATACTGGATTCTTAGTCAAATTAATAGAACTAGTGTTGTCACAGAAAATGGGTATGTGTGTAAAATGCAATCCATAGTCTTCTAATGTTTGTTTCATCTACAAAATTTGTGCAGAACAACATCCTGCGGCGATATACTCAGCCTCGGTTGTTGATAATGTAACAGAATTTTACTTTTTACTAAACCAAGAGACTAGAGCTTTTTCTTGGAAATGACATGTGCTGCTAGTGCTTTTTCTATCTACTTTGCATCCTGTAAAATCAGCATCGGAATAACCGGTTAGGTCAAATGATGTAGTTTTAGGATACCATAAGCCGACAGAAGAAGTGCTTTTAAGGTATTAAAAGATACGCTTAACTGCGCACAAATGTGATTCCTTAGGATTAGCTTGAAAACGTGCACATAAGAAAACACTAAACATAATGTCTGGTCGACTAGCACTTAAATATAGTAAGCTACCGATCATACCTCGATACTTACTTATGTCGACAGGTTTGCCTTGTTCATCAATATCAAGCTTGGTTGAAGTCGCCATTGGAGTGCTAAGTTATTTTGCGGCTTCCATGTTGTACTTCTTTAATAGATCCTTTGTGTACTTTGCTTGATTTATGAACGTCCCATTGTTGGTTTGCTTGATTTACAGTCCGAGAAAGAATTTCAGCTCTCCCATCATGCTCATCTCAAACTCATTCTGTATACACTTTAAAAATTCTTGACAAAGAGATTCATCAGTAGATCCAAAGATAATATCATCTATATAGACTTGAATCAAAAGAATATTATTATTCAAAGACTTTATAAACAAAGTAGTGTCAACCTTTCCCTTTGAAAAACCGTTATCAAGTAGAAAAGTGCTTAGATGATCGTACCAAGCACGAGGGGCTTGTTTCAAAACGTATAAAGCTTTCTTCAACTTGAAAATATATTCAGGAAATTTGAAATCAGTAAAACCGGGTGGTTGAGCTACATAAATGTCTTCTTTTATAAAACCATTTAAAAATGCGCTTTTGACATCCATTTGAAATAATTTAAAATTATGAAAACATGCAAATGCACATAACATGCGAATGGATTCTAATCTCGCAACTGGGACATAAGTCTCATCGTAGTCGATACCTTCTTCCTGATTATATCCTTGAGCTACGAGTCGAGCCTTATTACGAGTCACTAAACCATTCTCGTTCAATTTATTTCGGAATACCCATCGGGTGCTAATGACCGGATGATCAATAGGCTTGGGAACAAGTTCCCAAACTTGATTCCGTTCGAATTGGTTTAATTCCTCTTGCATAGCATCTAACCAAAAATTATTACTACATGCTTCATCAATATTTTTGAGTTCAAACTGCGAGACAAAAGCAACACAAGAAGCTATATCTTTATTGGAGGAACGAGTACTTACACCCTTGGTAATCTCACCAATTACCAAGTCCTTTGGATGACTAGCCAAGAATCTCATCTCTTTTGGTGTAGTCTCAGGATTGCTAGTTCCAGCTTCTTTGCTTGGAGGTTTTTCTGATGCCTGATGTGATAGATCTGCATCTTTATGTGAAGGTTTTGCAGTAGCACTACTTGGTGCCATTATGTCTTAATTGTCGTCATCGTCTAAGTGTTGATTTAGCTCATCAAACTTGACGTTGATAGATTCTTCAATGATCATGGTTCTTTTGTTGAAGACTCTATATCCTTTGCTCTTTGCTGCATAACCTAAAAATATAACTTCATCGGCCTTTTCATTAAATTTACTCAAATTATCTTTGGTATTCAGAATAAAATATTTACAACCAAAGATTTTGAAATAAGAAACATTTGGTGTTCTATCAAACCATAATTCATAGGGAGTCTTCTTCGATATAGGTCGAATTAGAACCCTATTGAGAATATAGCATGATGTATTTACAGCTTCAGCCTATAAATATCTAGGTAGACTAAACTGGTTTAACATAACTTTAGCCATTTCAGATAGAGTTCTGTTCTTACGTTCCACAACTCCATTTTGTTGTGGAGTCCTAGGGCAAGAGAATTCATGCAGATAACCGTGTGTGTCACAAAATTACTTGAATTTTGCATTCTCAAATTCGCCGCCATGATCACTACGAATGCGAGTAATCATGAACCCTTTTTCATTCTGTACTTTCTTGCAAAAGGTGACGAATTCTGATAATGTATCGTTCTTGCGTGCAAGAAAATAAACCTATGTATATCTAGAAAAGTCATCTATAATGACAAATGCATATAACTTACCACCTAGACTAGCAATTCTGCTGGGTCCAAATAAGTCCATATGCAACAATTGTAAAGGTCTAATGGTACTTACAGCGTTCCTGGATTTGAACACGGATTTGGTAGCTTTGTTCTTTTCACATTCACTACATACCGTATCCTTCTTGAAAGAAATATCCGATAAGCCGCGTACCAACTTTTTCGTAGATAATCTTGAAATTGTATCCATGTTTCCATGACCGAGTCTCATATGCCATAGTTGAATCTCAATACTTTTGGCCATCAAACATCTACCTGTTGTGTTAGCATCTTCTAACAAATAGAATACATATATATTGTCTTTTCAAATACCTTCAAAAATAGTACTGCCAGTTGAACTATCAATAATAGTAAATTTATCTTTTACGAAGTTAATGCCATAACCGTGATCAGCTAAATGGCTTATGCTGAGCAGATTATATTTTAACTCGGTAACAAGACAAACATCTTTAATCACTGGATAGGGAGCCTTACCAATGTTACCGATATCGATTATGTACCCTCTCAAATTATTACCGAAGGAGACGTATCCTTCTTTATTCCTATTCGACAGTGTTGCAGATAAATGAAGCATCACCGGTCATGTGCCGTGAGCAACCGCTGTCGAGGATCCATTTGCTCCTAGCATGTGAAGGATGTCCCACCTACAAAATAATTTGTAGATAAAACTTTTGGTACCCATTTCTTGTAGGGTCCTGACTGGTTAGTTTTCGGTATCCATGCATAAATATTTAAATCTACTAACTTTCTGATTCTACATGCAGAAGATATATGACCAATGTGGCCACAATAATGACATTTAGCATGTTGAGTGTTGAAAGTAGTGTGAGGTACATGATTGGTAGGTTTTGGTTTTCTAGTATAGAAGAATGCATGCTTATTAGTCTTCTTGGGCATAGTCTTGGTATGGTTTGGTCTGACAGTGTTGGGCGTGTTCCGATTATTCGGTAATTGACACATGTTAGAATAGGAAGCAGCAACTTCAGGCCGTTTTTCTAAACTAATTTCCAACTTTTTGGAAGTGTCATATAATCTAGTATAGTCAGATGTGAGTGATTCTAATCTGACCTATGCACACTGGAGACTCTTTCTCTCCTTAGATAGGCCTTCCTTTAACTGAATAATAGTTTGGTCTTTTTCTTCGGATAGCTTAACAGTCTCGTGTAACAACAATTTAATAGAAGAAAGCTCACCAGACTCATTTGAAGAGTCATTATCTCTAACCTGATCTAGTAGGTCGGTAAGTCTTCCTATTTTACCTTTCTAATCTTTGAGTACCTTCTTAGAGGTTTCATATTTACTATGCAGTTTCCTGTAATCATCTAACAGTTCGCTGAAAGCCTCTCCTAGTTGCTCCAAGGTAAAATCATCATAAGGGTCAAATAGAGGATTAGTGATTACCTGATCGCAAGCCATCAAGCACACATATGCAGCGTCATCTGATTGTTCATCTTCTGAGTCACTGGCTTTACTTTCATGCCATATGCTTGTGTTAGCATACTTTCTTGATGTCGATTTCTTCAGGTAGCCTTTGTCATATTTGCTATTTTTCTTTGATGATGATGCTGAGGGACAATCTTTCTTTATGTGTCCTTTTTTCTTACATCCGTAACAAATAGGATCTTCCTCGTTGTTGTTGTTGTTGCTGTCTTTTGTTCTCCTGTTAAATCTCATGAACTTCTTGAACTTTCTTACCAGAAGAGCTTAATCTTCAGAGTCGGAGTCGCTGTCATCAGAATCATCTTCGATGGTTCTTCTATGTTGAGCCTTGAGAGCGATCATCTTCTCTGACTTTTCCTTTGGTGTAGCATCTTCAAAGTCTTGAAGTTCTAACTCGTGAGTGAGTAGCTTACCCATGAGTATTTCTAGAGACATTGTTGAGAGGTCGTTCCCTTCAATAATTGCTGTAGCCTTTGGAATCCAGTTCTTTGTAAGGGCTCGTAGAAATTTACGAATCTTCTCATGGTTACTGTAATCCTTGCCTAGTGAGGACAGAGGATTTACAATATCCAAGAATCTTGTAAACATCTGAGTGACTGATTCACTTGGCTTCATTTTTAATGCCTCATACTCCTGAGTAAGTCTGCTGATCTTTGACTCCTTGACTTGTGTTGTTCCTTCATGGGTTACTTCGAGAAGTTTCCACACTTCGTTTGATGTTGTGCAAGTAGACGCCCTGTTGAATTCAGTTCTGTTACGTGCGTCAAGACTGGACTTTTTCTTTTCTTCCTCTGTATATTTGTCATGGGGTTTTTTAGCTAAAACACCGTTAACATAAATACGAGGTAGCTTTTTATAGCCATCAATAACTACAGACCATAAGTCAAAATCAAGAGATTTCAGAAAGAAACTCATACGTGTTTTCCAATAAGTGTAGTTTGTGCCGTCAAACAGTGGAGGTCTGTTTGTGGCTTGGCCTTAACTTGTGAATTTTATAGTTGCCATGTGTAATACTGTGATCTAAAAATTGAGTATAACTGCAATTTTACCTTGCTTTACCTGTATAACCCGCTCTGATACCAATTGTAGGAACAATTGGGATCAGAATATAATACCTCTAGATGGAGAGCCTGCTCTGATACCAATTGTAGGAACGAAATCGTAAAGCAGAATACTCTAGAGGGGGATGAATAGAGTAGGCAACGGAATATTGCTAATTAAAAACTTGTTAGCAGTTAGATCACAGATATAATAATAATCACAAAAAGTAAATGACAGAAATTAAAAGTGATCAGAAGGCAAACGCAAACACCGAGATTTATACTGGTTTCTCTCTTGTGAGGACTAGTCCAGTCGGAAGAACTCTAGCTTCCAGTTGAATCCATTATTGAAAAATCTTGCAAGTTTTCATACGAAGTCCTTGCAACTTCTACAGACGCGAGCTTTGATACGAAGAACTCGACCAACTTCAATTATGAAGAGTTGAATCTTCTATCAAGCCTCTGATTACAATTGCTCTGAAACTTCTAGACCGTATCATAGTGGCAAATCGACTAGAGGATTGTAACTAGCTTGGAATTTGAAAATGAAAGCTTTTAGAACTCTTTGGAAGAATGTAAGCTCAGAAAGAGAAGAGATTGAAAGTGAATTGGTGATTTGAAATGATCGAAATACTTCTCTATTTATAGTTTTTCCAAAGATAGAACTCTGACCGAATTCGGGCAGAATTCGGACAGAACTCTTTGTAACAAATCATAACTGAAGGATGACCAAGTTCAAAAACCAACATTCACTAACGTTCCAAATGGCCGAACTCTGGCCGAACTCGGGCCGAGTTCTCCTTGGGTTCTGCCCGTTCATTTTTGGAGAAAATAAATTTTTGGCTTTTTGAAAAAATCCTTCAGAAGTTTTTTATAAAAAGAATATTTTTCAAAAACGTAGGTCATTTGTAAAGGAATATGATGGTTTTGAAAAACATTTTCGGATAGCCTATTTGCCAGTACGACTCGGTGTACAATGTATTCCTAGACTCAATAAAATAAAAAATTACATTGCTTAACAGGAAGTACATTCTGAATGGCAAACGGTTTCAGTCTTGAACATTATTGATATCCATTGTTGAGCAGTGTCCAAAATGCCGTAGGTAAACATCTGAGTTGACTTGCATTTATATCAAGACAAAGTTTGATCAATTATTAAAATCAGGTTTGACCATGACCAATGGGCCAACAAATGCGCCGTCTTCGGCCACCGTCGGCGGACCAGCACGGTCGCGCGTGCGGCCGAGAGTAGTGGCGGCAACCACTGCAACCGCAATGAAAGCAGCACGTTGGGGAGCCACTTCACGACGTATTTTTGCCGCTCTCATTCGTTTCTTTTATGAACGGATTTTGCAGGTGTGTTTCCAACCTAACCCCCTGCAATTCCTTTCATGTAGTTTGGTCTTGTTTGCATCGTGCGCGACGAAAAACGAGTTCCAAAATCGAGAAAAACTCGATTTTTCTGAACATTAGAACTGTCCCAACTACTCATGTTAGCGGTCGATTTGACCACGTTATTACAAATTTAGAAAACTACTTGAACAAAGTTTTAGACAACCTTACCGAGATCGTTTGCACAGGTGGGCGATAAAGTCCTATAGGAATTATCGAGTATTGATTTGGCTCTGAGATATGATATAGCATGGTTCATAGTAACTGTCCCTCGTTGATGATCTTCAATTATCGAGCGTAGCTTCGGAGTAGCTGATCCTAGAAGACTTGACCACTAAATCAAAGTAAATGTCAGAGACCGTAGGACAATTCTAATAAAGACGGATAAGAAATTATATCGAGGATGAATGATGATGCACTGCATGTTGAGGATAAGTCTAAGAAATTGAGTATTGTGTTTCGGGAGTTAGCGACTAGCCTTCGACTAGATCGATATGGTTAGAGATTTACGGATTGAATCGAATACGTATTCGAGTGGTTTGCTAGTCGATGATCGAATAGACGTTGAGGAACATACTTAGCATATTGATGTGGTAAGGCGATTGCAAGAATTCTGCAATACACGAGAGCAACGAATAGTGGAACGATCGATTTAAGTAACGATTAAGTTATGTGTTGAGCGCACAATCTAGGTTACAAAATGAACTAGTCGAGATTGATTCGAAAATTAAGTAAAGGATTCGTGCTCGATCGAGAATTGGAGAAGAACATAACGAAAGAGTCCTTATGTCGAAGAGATTATTGCCTTTGAGCATCAGCGATGCAAGTTGACCTCTTGAGTCGTAAGAATTAAGCATGGTATCCAGGTAAGTTACCAAGCAGGGGTGGCCCCAGATGTGATTTGTGGATGGTCTTGAAAACATAAAGAGTTGCGAATACGAAACCATATGATCGTAACGAGACTTGGTCTTGTTGAACTTAGTTTATACCATTGAGACGAGACCTCAGGATTTGTTACGATCGGATGCGCAATGACTCGACGCGACACATAGAATTGATGGTACATACGAAACCTCCAAATGAGATATTGATTTTGAATCGCAACTTGTGTCGTAACTTTTGTTGGGTGATCATGTTTGCATTGAATATGCATATGCGATAGAATTGCGGAAACAAACACTAAAGACCAAGTCCGATTGAGAGTACGAGATGGCAAGTAATTGGGGATAAGGAGTTACCTATTATCTTTGTCCCAATATCCTACAAATGAGCTTGGCTGAAATGCATATATTGGTGGGATGCCTAAAATATGAGTATGATCCAAACTGAGTTGTATGATTCAAATGATAGTGGCACGAGATCGTGAAACGATCTAGAGAAACACTTGGATTGAGTGTTACTTTTGGTTCGAGGATGAACCTTGTTTTGAGTGGTATATTATGTAATGTTCCGCTCCGTGCGGTACATTACGATGAGTCGTTGACTCAAAGAATTGCGTTGACCTGATGAAGTATCGATGCGAATCGATGCAAGTGTTAAGTTGACCCGAGAGAAAGCATTGAGCCGGTTTGAATATTCTAAGAAAATTGAATCATTGCAATGCATAAGTCCAATTAGATCAAATATTGACTTTGGTTAGTTTTGGGTGCAGGCTATGCTCTTATGCTGAATGATAAGAGGTCAACATTTTTCCTTATTCATAAAAGTGTTCGCGAAACCAAAATATTGCCTTGCAATTAACTAAGGTAAAGTCAATGGACTTAGCCTCTTCAGAAGAATCCAGACTTAGACTTTCAAAGGCGTGTTCAGAGTCTCACTCGGCCGATGAGATCATCGCTAAGGTGGGTGGCTCCAATTAACCTGTCTTTTCTTAGCCTGAACACGTAATAATACAGATTGTATTGCTTGACCGCTAGGCGGTAATCCCATGCATGCTAATAAAATGACTCAACGTACCTAGCTAAGGGATTGTGTGCTTGCGTAGGATATGGAAATGAACTTGAAAGTTTAATTGAACAGTCGCATCGCATTTCACGCTCGTGCCAAGGCACAACTTGCATATCGAGTAGATTTACTTTTGTACTCAATATGAATGAAACGCTTGTCACTTAGATCGTACCATAACTTGAGAATAATGAATGGTTTACTAAATTTAGGCAGGAGGACTATCAATATAGTCGTTCCGAGTCGAGTAATAGAGACATCGAAAGACTTTGGGACCGTTGGATCGCCAAGGCAGTTCCCGTATAGGGAACTGCATAATGAATGAATGTATATATGACCGAATGAATAACTAAATGAATGAATGAACAAACAAATGAAAGGAACAAGTGAAAGGAAGAAACAAATAAAAGATGAATGAAATAAAGGTAAGAAAGATTAGCGACGGGTATGGCGGGGACATGCAACGGGGCTCGCTACCCACGCTATACGGATACCACCGTCAACCTAGTCAAAAATCCATTATGGCTCAAGACAGCCCGATAAGTTAAAATAAAAAATGGTTGCGGACAACTCGTGCACGAGGGACGGGATGAAGGATTCCAAGGCAACGATCAGAGACATCGTGGCCGGCCTAGGCAGAATCATAGCTTACGGGCGGCTTAGGGAGGGCTTGGTCACTCAAGCAACGTAAGTCGGGTATTGCATAGCCTATCAGGGTATACCAGCCATCATGCTTGATAGGTAACATCACTACGAATACCATAAGAATAAGTCCAAATGGCTTATATTGTCAGCGACCGATGCATATAGATTAAGTAGGATCGCTGGTGACAATCCACATGTGAGTCCTTGCATTAAAACAAGTAATCTGAGTAAACTGAACAACTGAATGAACATCTGAAAGAACTTGAGTACTTCACCTGAGACAGGAACACGCCCTTGACACTCGTGAAGATCGTACGGTATGTGGGCTAACTTGGTTTACTTTAGGCAGAGAAGATCGTGCGGTAAGTATGGTAAGTTGCGCATGATATTCCTATGCGATACTTGATATCTGTAACTCGAGATAGACTTTAAATCATATGCCATGAAACTGATCCTAAGGCAAGATTAGAAAGACAATAACTGACAGATGGTGCATGAAAGTAAATTTAACGTGTTTGGTAATGATAGCGAGTGGGTGAGCTAGCCTTCCCACTAGTGCATAACAATGTACTGATAACCACATAGTCTGATTGTAGGGTACATGAGAACCTCGTTGGGTGCGGAGTCTTTCCTCGAACGTACTAAGGCGCAGAGCTAACTTTGTAACCTTAGAGCGTTACAAAGGAACTAAAGTACCACATATATGACATAATGTATCGGAACATCTCCATGTATCATTCCATCTTGTAAGTCGCTTGGCACGCATTTTATGTTTTGAGAGAGAGAGAGAGCTTGAGCGATTTGTAATCTCGTCCTAGCGCCGCTTGTAACACTTCTTGAATATCAATAAAGAGCTTGCATTTATTACAATATGTTTATTTATATTCTGCTACAAATGGGGACACTCTGTGTGACTCTATGGCCTAACTTAAATCGGTCGTTTCTCGACTTGGCCTTGCATTAGCACAATCTAGGCTCGTGCAACATCATGCCTTTGTGAGGACGATCGCTTCTCCGGGAGCGGGGCACGTGACAGATTTGATAATCCTTCTTGTATTAGTGATGGGTATAGTGTGAGAGGCTCGGGTTTGAGAGTAGGCTTATGTTCAGTTCCTATTTCCTTAACCATTAGTCCATTAGTTTCCTAGGTGTTCAGTCCATACCATCAGATGTTCAGTCCTTGATAATAGTTCAGCCCTCCAAAATACTCTTGATTCAGTCCTCTTGGACTTGTATGTGTCAGTATGGGTTTAGATGTATCCTATAGTTAAACCATAGCTAATGTTAGTTCACTACATTTGGTACCAAGTAATTCCCTGTTTTGTACTATTCCAATTCCTATGGTTAAGCCATCATGCAATTGTATCAATCATATATCTAGTGTATCAGTTCCTGTTTGGGGCAAGTATCAGTTTGGATACTCCTTTGGGGTATCAGTTAAAGAGGCTCGGGTTGGATGTATGCGGGTTTGTCCCAATTCACTAATATGCAGTCCTATATATAGTCATCATATGCAAAGTGTATTAGTCCACTGCAATTGCAATGATCAACCCTGACTTATTTTGTTAAGATTTTGGTACGAGTCATTCATGAGGTACCCTTCGACTGATACTCTCTGAGTATCAGTCCACATCTCTTAGTGGTTCAGTTGCGATATTTTCATGCCTACCTTGTATCTGTTCTCCACTGAACATATATGCAGACCCTCACCTTGTATTAGTCTATAAATGCATTCCACTGATCAGTCTTTACACTAGTGTATCAATCATCACATATTCCTCCCTCATGTGAGTCAATCCCTGCTCCATCTCAAATTCAGACCTTGTCTCCTTTTTGTTTTAGTATTGGTTATGGGTTCAGTCCCCCTGCCATCATGGTCCAGTTCTTATACTATCATAGATGTCCAGTCTTTCCAAATGCCCCCAACCTATGTTTAGTCCCTTTTCTTATCCATTTGTGATCAGTCATTACTGTTATTTCAAGTTCAGCCTCCATCTTCTAGTATTCAGTACTGCATTTACATATATTCATTCTATACATCATTTAGTATATATCAGACCATTATTTCTCTTTGTTCAGTTCAGTACCATAGGATAAGTCCAGTTTTAAAGGGGTGGCCATAGGCCTTTAGACTATGTGAGCTCAGTCTTGACAGTGAGCAGAGCATGACTAGAGAGTATCAGTGAGATATGTTCGAGTGTGTGCCTGTGTGTAAGTGTCTATATATATATATATATATATATATATATATATATATATATATATATATATATATATATATATATATATATATTTGTCCATTTGAGTGCGGGGATTAATATCTATAATGTAGAATAGGTAAGGGGTTTGGGCTTGTACCATTATTATGTAAAGGAAGGAGAGATTGAACATATAGCTAACTGCGAGAAGGACGATTTGGTTAACAGCCTCTTGGTAAAGAAGATTATTGTATCTGTCCTGGTGGTAGGACAGTGGACAAGGCCAATTGGCCACTGTCTGCATGTCAACAGCAGGGCAGTGCCCTTACGGGCTGGGTGTGTGTCTGTACATGTTGCTGTGTGTGGGTCAGTAGGAGGGTTAAATGAGTGTCTAAGGAGGGTGTTTCCTGTTAGTGGACAGAGGCTTTAGGTAAGTATGAACCATCATTTGGAATCAAATGAACAAGTGACTGATATGTAGATTTATAGTAGTATATGCTACAGGCTAGGCTATTAGATGTTAGTGGCTTTGTCAACAATACGAAGATAGGACCATATGTATCAATATATGATGAGAAGGGGGTGTGGTATAGTGAATAGGGTTTATGAAATTGAGTGATAGGATTAGTGAATTGGGTATGTTATTGAGAAGCAAGGTAGTAGGCATGTATATATATATATATATATATATATATATATATATATATATATATATATATATATATATATATATATATATATATAGTGAATGTGAAGTGCAAGTGTGTATGTGAGGTTAACATATACGTAAGTCAATGTTAGGGGTGTTAACAGTTAGAGGGTTAGATAGATGGATAGATCAATGGTTAGATAGGTAAGAATGAATGGTGGCAGCCTAGTATCCTAGGTAAGATGGGATAATGCTAATGCATAGGATATTGGGGTAATAGGCTAAGGTATAGTATTTATAGCCTAATGCATATACATATTTAAGGAATGTATATATATGAATAAGTGGGTATGTATAAAGGTAAGGTAAGGTAAGGGATAAAAGTCAAGGTATATGTAGGATACATAGATACTTTGGTGGTTTGGCTTGTATTAACCAAGTTGACTAGCATTGAAATAGTTTGATTTTCAAGACCTAGAAAAGGCCTAGAAGCATATAATTAATGCATTTAAATAAATTGTTACTCTAGAACACAAAGTAACTTTGTATATCTTATATATAGGTTTGTGTGACATCAGTTTGGACCTCGATCCATATTTATTGCTAAGGACCGCAGATGAGTACGTTCTCTGATAGTTTTCATTTATTTGATGATCATTAAGATGCAGCTTCTAGTATAGTTCTATTTGATTCTCTGACACAATACTGATTGGTATTTCTGGATCCATTACATGCAACACATATATTTTACTTATCTGGCCTCTATTTCTGGAACCACCCACTAGAACCACCTACTGGAATCACCTACTGGCATCACTTACATTCTGGCTAGACTTGTACTTGATTTGCGTGTGGGGATATGGATTCACTGGTACTTGTCGTGTTGGGAAATACTTGAGTAGACATGTAAACATTCCTAATCATGCTGGAACCACCTCTAATGGTCTAATCTAGAAAGACAGCCGTCGCCGCTAGGCCAAGTGTGCGATGTGTCGTACTTACTACTGGTCTAATCTAGAAAGATAGTCGTCGCATGCTTGCCAAGCGTATGATGTGCCGTATTTACCCCTAGCCGTTTATATGTCGAAAGCGGTGTTTCAAAACACTCTGGTTTAGTGTCTTGTACTGGATTCACACTTGACTCACACTGTACTGTCTGGACTCACATCACATTCGTTCTAGTTCAGATATCTCTAATTACAGTCTTCATTACCATGCTCTTCTGATTCACTATACTCTTCTGTATATTAGTTAACTGTTGTTCTATTTTATTTCCTGCCTTAATCTTTCCATGTTCATCAAGTATTACTTGTAATAACTATTTTATAGTTTTTGTCATTAATTTGGAACTGCTAGAGGAGATGTGCTCGTTCCATCCTAACTGGATATATTTTTCAGATGACTGCTCAGGCGATTTGTGTCCTACATACTACAGATTTGAGAAAAGAATAGCGACCATGAGTCCTGATCCTCAAGAGTGACTACAGAGAGGCTTAGTTACTAATTTTTGACTTGTTTTAGATTCTCTGTTAGAACTCTTGGCATGTAAAGAGGATAAAGATTTTGTTATTTAAATGTGAGACTCGAATTTTGATTTTGTATTAGAAATTGTTGTTGTTGAGATTTTGTAGTATTTAGACTTCTTTGATATCTTATCGTGCTTTAGATTATGATTGAGTTTTCAATGTTATCGTTATTCTTGTCCTCCATTCGGAGTTGCGATCTATGACAGGTACATTATATTATTTGGTGAGATTGTTAGTTAGCGACCTAAACAACATTCTACCGTCGATGCTGCGGCGTAGGTTGGACGCTGTTACACAGTCTTACCCCTATACCGGGTGTGGGTCGTGACAGATTATCCAGCGGAAGCATTGGCATGGTGATTTCATGTCCAACGTAGATAATCAGACTTGCGAAAGATTGGGGTGTGACATATTGTTATATTAGACGACCTTGTGATCGAATTCCTTATGTTAAACGACTTAAGGAATATGGTATGAGATTTATGGTTTAGTGATAAATTATTTCATGGTATACTTGATTTGGATATGATGGATAGTTAGATCATATCGAACATGTTTGAAGAGGTAGACTACGCAAATTGCTAGTTTGGACGTGCGATATTGATATGCTGAGGAATTGGTTTAGTAGAACTTACAGTAGGATGAGTTTGCTGAATAACTCAGACCCCTTGGACTAAAAGTTACAAGTGCAAATAGGATTAATCTATTTTTGAAGTTTAGAAATCAAAATAATATGAGCTTGAGTAAGAGGGCCCTGTACTATCAACTTGGTTTGACCATAGGATTGGGGTTCAGTGTTGATATTATTGTTTGGGAACAGTGATTCCATTATTGACACTGAGTTTAGCCTAGTGAAGATAGCCTATCGATTAGGCAGACGTCCCTGTGCCGAGAAAGAGAGAAATTATGCGATCGACCCAGTCAGAGTTATCGAAGTGTTCTTGAAAAAAATCTTGAGGATTGATAGTATTGGATATTAGTATTGGTGGATAGAATGATTCAATTATATAGAGACACCACTAAAGGGGCTTGGCTGAAATACATATATTTTGGGGACACCTTAAATATGTGCACGATCTGACTCGAATGGTATTGGCAGATTCTCTATCACGAGGCTTGATTAAAATACATGTATTTCAATGACGCCTTAAATATGTGCATGATACAACTAAGTGATACGTTAAATTCAAGTGAGACTAAAGGAACGAGACGATATTGAGGATTTTGAGATCGTGAGTTTCAAAAAAAATTTGATGGTAGTGTGATCATTAGATTGAAATGAACTTGAATATTGATTGTGGCATTGATGCAAGTCAGGTTTCGAAGATTGGTTAAGGAGGGGTAACACTAGGTTTCGACTAGGAGACGGCGAATTAATAACTTGATAAAATTTTATTCAGAATTTGTTAAGGATACCGCTCAGGTGGTTTGCCCTAGAACTAAGTTGTTCATGTGTGCGACGAGTATAAGTTACCCCAAGTTTGAGATATAGTTGTTTGATAAGAAAAAATAACTAAGGCACGAGCGTGGCTCAGATTGAAGAAACGCATATGAGTAGTATGTGCGAGAATCATTAAATGTTTAATCAAGTGATAAGTCGATGAGTGTGTATTCAATAAGTTTCGAGGATAAAACTTGTTCTGAGTGGTGTATTATATAATGCCCCGTCCTGCTCAGTTCAACCGGAGGAATCGAAATACAACGACGTTTGGACTTAGCCATGCAACGGTTTGCTCGAAGTCCCGCTCGGTTGAGGCAACTCCTCGTCCAGGTGGGTGGCTTCGATGAACTAGCCTCAGCTTGGCCTTCATACTAATAATTGGATGTTTTCAATTGTACTGAGTAGGTATGCTAATAAAAGAGACGAACCCGCATAGATAAAGGAAATAATTCCTATTGATTCAAATAAGTATAGAACACAGAATGGTCGAGTTGCAATATAGATATCATCCCACGATGGCTTTTAATTAAGACTCGGTCTTTCGTCCTGTGGCTTAGAAGAAAAAAAAGTTGGTCTATATTGCCACAAGGCTATGAACTTAGCATAGTCATAGGCATCATACGATACAAGTGCTCAAAGCATGCACTGTCCCACCGTCCAATGCCAGGTATAGCATAATTGTCCCACAGCCTCAATGCACGTTTCCATGGTGCAAGGCTTGGCATAGCCTTTGCTACTCCTACAGGTTAAATTGTATCCATAATTTATGGCAAAAATAAAGAACAAGGTTGTTCAAGTTGAAGACGTGCATGACTTTACGGTATCAAGGCCCATCGTATAGAGTATGACACAGTTTATGGGCACTTTAAAGGAATACGACTTGTTCAAGTTGAGTAGGAGGGCTATCAAAATACTCATTCCTGAGTTAAGTCAAAAAATAGTATGGTAACACTAAAAGTCAAAATCATATGGTAACATAGAAAGTTTTTGGAACTGGTAGTCGCTGAGGCAGTCTACGAACCGTTGAGCTGCATAGAGATGTAAAGATGAGAAAGAGAAATAATACTGAGAATGGAGAAGTAAAGAATAAAAAATGATACTGAGAAGTGGTAAATCGAGTTGAGTCTTGTATGGTCAATAGACAACTTGTGCACAAGGTTTGGTTTCTCGAACGATTGTCAGGGCACCGGATTCGTGTCGGCCTAGGAGGAATTATCGTTATTGTATGACCTTCAATGACGGCACGATTCAAATTAAAGTGGGTGATGAGAACATAAAATATTATATTTTTATCCCTTAATGTCTACCATTTTATGCTCATTTAATGACTAAAGGTACTCTTTATATTTATATTTTAATTTAGGATGCAATTGGAGACACAAAGTGCAAAATGGAGCTAAATTATAATTTTGGACAGTTTTGACACTGTTTACCAAAATGGGCATAACTTTCTCATCCGAAATGCAATTGAGGTGATTCAAAAAGATTTGGAAAGGTAAGACAAAGAGCTACAACTGTCATATTTTGAGTTTTTCAAGATTTAGGCTACATCATAAACGAAATCAGGCTTGAGTTTTGGTCAAAGATGTTGTGAACAAAAATAGGAACAAAAATAACTATTTTCCTACTTGTTCTATGACTTAGTTTTATTGTTTGAGAAGTTGTAACTTTTAGAAGATTTGTGGGGAGATATTTTGGGCTTCAAACAACTAATTTAGGGTTTATAAAAGGGGTAGAAAATATTGAACCACAACACACAACTCTTCTTCTTCTTCTCCAACTTTTCATTTGAAGTTTTGATGAACATGTGCAGCTAAAAGTCTTGTTGGTCGATGTGTACAGAAGCCTCAGAATCAATAAAAACTTGTGAGATCTAATTTGTGTTTATTTGTTTGATTTGTACTTTGAGTATCAAATGTTTTCTTATGCATATTTCATGACTATCTTGTTTAATTACTAGGATGCATACTAGTTTATTATTCTTGATAATCTACTGATAAATTAGATATCGAATCTAGAATTGTTTGATCCCTCTAATTTATGAAGCAACCAATATTTAATAAATTACTACTTTATATTATTAAATCTTAGGAAGAAACCATTCGATTAAATTAAATACAGCCGCATGTGCTTGTGTTATTTTGTTCCATCGATCTCATTGAGTTTAATACGCTACTAGATTAAACCTTTAACGCTTGTCAGGAGTTGTTTAGTAGTTAAGGTTAATTAGGTCGCTTGTTTCTAATTAACTGTGGCTATAGGAGATAAAAAATAGTTCCAACGATGAATATTCATAATACATATCAATATATGTTTGCATCTATGACCAGTTTCAAGATTCCGATGGTAGGCGTAGACTTAGACCAACGTTTTTTATTTTGATTTATTTTCATATTCTACTTGCTCTTTTTCATTGACTTTCATTTATTTCATCCCCCCATCCTTGTTCACATAGTATAAAATTATACTAATTACTCTCCGTGGGATCAATACTTACTCACCGTGGGATCAATACTTACTTATACTACTAAATTTCTAAGAGTATAGTTTTTATTTTTGGGTGCCTACGACAGCACACCAGTGGGCAATACAATACAGGACATGGGCGTTCGGTGGAGCTCGTACCTCGCACACGAACGGTCATCGTATGCATGGGTCCAGGTATAGCTTGACATTGCTAGTGACCTTTTATATAGATGAGTTAGCATAATAGCGACAATCCGTATGCATGCCTTAGATTGTGTAAAGAAGTGTATACACAGTGTCGGTTAAATTGAAAGGTGTGCATGGTCTGTAACACAAATATGAAGCCTAAGATTTGGCTATAGCAAGAGACAAGTGCTTCGGCACGAGATGTGATGTCGAATGTTTGAGTCAATGACACAAGTTCATGAGTTTTGTTTGAGTCGGTTGTATATTGAAACGAAAAAGACTGTAAAAAAAGTATGAATATGTTACACTGTGTTGTGAGACACGACCTCGATGTTGTTACACAAATGTATCTTATGGCATGGTCATGATGTTTGCACGACTGGGTTTGAAGCACGATCTAAAGGAATTTGATGGTACGATCATGTTGGTTACAACACGAATAGGCCATGACTCTAAGTATAAAATTGATCCTAAGGCAAGAATAGAAAGGCAATCAAAAGAGTAGTTGCACATAATTAAATAAACGTATTAGTTTTTGTATGGGTGGGCGAGGAGCTCATACCACCAAAATTATTGTGTACTAACTACCCAACAGTTTTTATGCGCTGGTTACAGGTACTTGCTCGTCGGGGCGGAGCTTCCTTGGTGTTTTAAGGCGTGCGACCTTATTGAAGACTTTACCTATACAGTTCATAATGTATGGATATCGCCTTCTGAAGCATTTGCAAATTACAAGCCTTCGTACAAGAGCGATTGTAATTGAGAGGAGAGAGAGAAAGAGCTGAGTGATTGTAACAAGAGTGAATGTGAGCTTGAGTGACTTGTAATCTTGACTTCGTGCCCTTATAATTATATTTTTAATATCAATAAAGAGTATTATTTTGTACATGTCTTTGAGCTATTCAACTTCTCTGCTTGGAACTTCTGTGCGACGACTCCGTCGCATGCTACTGTAATCGACCGTTTTGGAATCGGCCTTGCACGAGTACAACCTAGGTTCTCACAGCATCATGCCCTAGCGAGGATGATCTGTTCTGCAAAAATGGGGCATGATAAGGAGGACGTGTGAACCTTCCTTGACAGTTAGAATTGGGGGTGCATAGGCGACAAACGCCAATTCAGTAGCGAGCACTAGTGAGTTTGTTGAGAAATAACCGACTCCTGAATCTTTTCTATTGCGGTTGAAGAAGTAGTTAGTGTATCCCCTACTCTGGTTCGTACGATGGACGTTGATGACTCTCCTCTGCAAATCAAGGCTTCTGTGCCCGTTTCTGGTTCTGGCGTAGACGACACCGAGGTTTCTTTTTTTGGAAACTATTTTGGCCAGGCTCCTTAGTGTACAGGCATTGCTATCGGTTGCTGCAACTTCTGGGTCTCCCGTTTTGACGAAGACGGTTGACTGGCCATTCTTCTTATCCACCGCTTCGAGTATCAACCCTATGGAGGAGATCAATTCCTTCGATTCTGTCAGTTTCTGACGATGTGGGTGGTATGATTGAGATTCTGATTGGGACCTTCCACTTGATTCTGAAATAAGGGATCCAGGATTTCTTAATAACAGGCTACCCTTTCTCTTGGGCGAGGCGTGGAGCCAAGGATCAGATCCAAACTCTCCAAGTTTTCCCTGACTTGGAGTGTACAATCGAATCTTTCCTTGCCAAGCTCAATCCAGCACAACAATATCTCGGTAGGCTTCAATATGCCCAGAGGTTGATGTAGATATACTGGCTTCTTTTGAGCGTAATCGTGTACTTGACAAGGCTGCTAAAGAGATAGCGATCTGTGCTGAGGGTATGAGTGCCCTTAGCCATAAAATTAGTTGGTTGGCTGAGAGGCATCGCCAACTATCTGATGAATCAACGTGACTGTCTATGGACGAGACTTCGTCGCTCAAGAGATAATAAGGATTATGGCAAAAATTGTAAGGCTTTGGGCTGAACACAAAAGTCTGGAGTTTCATCTGTTTGTCCTTACCTGAGATCAGAAAGCCACTAGTCAGTTGTCGGAGAAGATCAGCGCGTCTTCTGCCACAATGGTGGGTGTAACAAAAGATTTGGGGTATAGGCTCACCTTCCACACCCGCCTCGAAGACCCGATTATTGTCGAGCTGGAAGCTAGGCGTATTGCTTGTGAGAAGTAGGAGCATCTCATTCGTTAGCGTCTACAGGGTTTTTGCATGGACACTTAAATCTGTCTTCCTTTTTCTTGTACTTCTTCATATATATATATATATATATATATATATATATATATATATATATATATGAATAGAAGAAGTCATGGCAGTTTCCCTCATTCTCTTCTCTTTTAGTTCTAGTTTGTGGACACATTCTGAAATCGGGCTCGTATAGGCTGGCTAGTCTGTGAGTTGTTGGCCGAATCTCTGTCTTATAATTGTGTTCTGGTAGCTGAGTCATCATTCTCACACCTTTGGTACGGACCACCCTGGCTAGTGGTTTGCCAGTTGGCTTCTAACGTGGCAAACATGTAGTCTCTCCTCTCTTTGTTGCCGCTGTCAGTGGCGTAATGTAAAACCCCTAATTTTCTACTATTATTTTTTTTTAAATTTGGTACCGATTTAAATTTTTGTATTGTACGTCACGTAGTCATATTATACGTCGTGCACGAATTTTAGTTTTCGAAATTGTTCGACGAGTGCGATTATGTGCGAGCGTACATATTTTGAAAATATTATTCTTCTATTTTTGTAGTTTCAAAATAATATACATAGTAATTATTTTTCCAAAAATTTCCAAATTGTTATTTTATTTATAAAGCCTTACATTTTTCGCAATTATTAATAGTAAATAATATTTTTATTTGTATGCTAGAAAAGCATAATTATGAATACATCATTTGTACCTACTATTATTTTTGGAAAGCATATTTTATTTTTGTGGAGATTTAAATATTGATTTGAATTTATGCATTTATTTAAATAGTTAATATTGAAATTTGATTTATTGCATTAATTTTAAACTAGAGGGATATGATTTAAGATTTGATTTGTATTTGAAATTGGGTTTTGATTTAAAATGGATTGTATTTAGATTGGATTTGATTTTAAATTAAATTAGAAAATATCTATTTTTGGGTTTAAACTATCCTAGCTCATATCCAATTGGGAATTCCCACATCCTATAAATAGGCAGGTACTCCTCCAATTCATTAATCATCCACCAAATTCCATAAACCAATGGTGTGTGCCTCGTGTCGGTGTCCGTCTCTTCCGTGTCAGCCGTGACGGCCTCGGGTCCGACCCCGGGTGACTCTCTTATTCCAATTTTTGTACAAGTACATTTATTCCTTGTGTCGACAACCCCGACACCATTAAATTCCAAATCCTAACCCTAAACCTAACCCGACGTCATCTTCCCCGGCCACACATCCTACCAACACCATCCCTACCACGACTTCCCCATGCCAGCAACTTCCCCGACCCCACAGATCATCACCACCACCACGACCACAGTACCGACCCCGGTCCCCGACCTTCACCACCCTCCGCCACAGCACCCCGCCGGCATCACCATCATCATCACCACACCTCCTCTGCCATCACAACCAGCCAACCCGTGCCTACCACCACCTCCGGCCAGTGGCCAACCCCGGTCCCCTCATCGACCCACCCTCAGTAATACCACCACCACCGTCTCTCTCATAACCACCATCACAGCCACCGACGCCAACCGTCGGCAACCCCAAATCCGTCACCGCCACCACACACCAGCAGAAAAAAAAATATAAAAAAGAAAATAAAACCTTAACCCTATGGCTCACCTCGCCGCCGTCGCCTGGTGTCCCCGAGCTGCGCCAACCTCGAGCGCCCCCGCCGCGCTCGGCGCAGCCACAGCGTCCGCCCCCTCGCGCCGGAGCAGCACCTCTCCCGCTCTCCGTCGTCTCCTCCGTCCCACTGACCTCCGGCGAATGCGAAGCCCAGCGCCGCCGCGCCCCGCCTTGGCGCGCACGCAAGCCCTAGCCGCCGGCCATCTACTGTGCACCGACCGATCGGAGCAAACGACCCCGCCCACCAAACCCTCTTCTTCTCCCGCTCCTCCTCTCGCCGGATCTCCCGACTCCGCCCGACTGAAATCTCCGGCCGCTCCTCCCCTTTCTCCTCCGCGAGCTCCGCCCTGCGCGAACCCCTCTCCGCCGGAGCGCCGACCGCCGTCCCCCGTCTCCCCTTCTCTCCGCTCCTCCGGCCGATGAAATCCCCCAAACCCTCGGCTCCGCCGCCTGGCCTAGCGCGCCCCGGCGAACACCTCGCCTTCATCCTCTCTCTTTCCGCTCTCCCTTGCTCTTCTCTCCCCCATCGATTACTCTCTCTCTCGCTCACTCTCTCTTCCATATTTTCTCTCTCTCTCCCTTCTGATTCTACTTTTATTTCTATACTCATTTCATTAGTCCCTTCTCGTGAAACGAGGAGGAGAGCTGTTACAGCAATACTGTATATTATTATTATTATATTATTATTATTATTATTATATTTATCATTATTATTATTATTATTATTATTCTATTATTTATATATATATTTTTGTCACTATCTATACAGTATATTTGTATTGATATATAGTTATTACTATTGTTTTAAAGTCTATAGTATTATTATTTATTTTTAATATGGTTATATTATTTTATGATATTTAGTGATAGCTTTCTAGCCTAAAAACTATAGTTTGGTTTCTGACCTTAAATATATTTATATTATTTCTATAATATTAAATATGGTTGTAATGTTCCTACTTACGTAAGTTATAGTTTTCCGTGACTTTCAAGTATCTTTTTACTAATAAAAATATAGTTTGCCTAGAAAACCTATTTTTTTTTACAAACCTAGAGTTTTGCCTGAAAGTAAGTTTTCTTTATATTTCAAACTTTTGGTCTAAAAACTATTTTACTATTAGAATTATTTTTATTTATTTATTTATCTTCCTTTTCGAGTATTATAAATATTTTTGATTAACCTCATGCCCTCAATTAGTCCCATTTTATTCTTATTCCTTCGCCAATCTTGAGACTACCATATGTCCACCCTAACTAAATTGACCCTTCTTGACCCAATGACACGATCCGTACCACCATCCGAGGTCCCCTTGTACAGTTGTTACACCGAAATTGCAGTTCGTGCCACAGTGATATTCGCAGCACACCAGGCGTACTACCAGGTAAGACACCTTGCCATTTGCTGTTTAATTATTTTAGCTCATATTTCATGCATGTTCATTATTTTCTTTATATAAAATAAACTGTGATACATGGCATAACTGTTAGAACTTACTGTTCATTATTTTTCCTGCTATGTATTAGTTTTCTTACATTAAACCTAGATTTAAGGGACCACCTTGTGTGTTGCATTCATTGGGCTTGACACGTTGTAACACGAGGTTGTGTATCGCATGTAGAACACGGAAGTACGTGATTGGCTGGCCACCAGTACGTACAAGCCGTGTGATAGGAATAACCGCTAATAGAGGTTGCATGCTAGTTTGACTTAGCGGTTATAGTGGTTTGTGTTGTGGATACAACACAGTAGGCATTGGGCGGGGAGGACAATTCCTTAGCGTATGGGCTTCGATGCACTTTCCCTTGTGACCCGGACTCTCCGCTGGAGATACGGGGTTGATGACCCATGATTACTGACGGCCACTGACGATTCTGCGGAACGTCATGCTCTTCCTGATGGGCCTCTGGTGCCCAAAAGGGGGACTACGCCGATCCTATTCAGCCAGGGCCCATGTGCAGGAAGGATTGTTCTTAACTATATTTCACTTAGAACGGTAGGCTACCCTATCCGTTAGGTACGAGTACTTTTGGTTTGGGTACTTGTATCTGACCGTGGCTTGGAACAATAACTTGTCGCAGATTAGTTCGTCACATCTTGTCCTTGTTTGGTTGTAGGTGTGACTTACTACTTCGATGAGAAGGTATTGAACCTTGTTGGGGTCCGGATACAATATCGGATTCTTAGCATGGAAAGATACGTCGCCGTGAATTAGTTTACCATCTCCTGTCCTTGTTTGGTTGGGGAGATGGAACGCTCGTTCAGTAGGTGCGTATTGGACCATGTTATAATTCAATTTACTTATTTATTTGAGCAATATTTATTCAGTTTATATGGCATAATATTATGTGTCTTGTTACGTCCCTCTGAGGACCTGGTTGTCTTGCCAGGTGTGTGCTATTGTCTTTCGCAGGTGCTTTAGCTCTAGCCGTGTTCGTTGCTATTTCTTGAGGATGATTGCACTTGGATCGTCTTCGCTTCGCTCGCCAAATTCATATCTTTTCTTATGTATTTTTCCTTTACTTGTTGGTAGTGGATTTGTCTCCGCCCAACATATTGTATCAAGACAATTCATTATCTTTATATGAGATCTTTTATTCATTTATTTCGTGTGGATGAGATTAGTTATGGTTCTACTGCATTTTACAGCTTATGTATTCATACGAGGGTTCCATATATTGGAGTATACTTCGTACGAATACAGCTGGCATGTCTACGTTCCTAGTCCTACGTATTTTGGGACTGGGGCGTTACACGTAAGGCTCGAGGGCCTTGATTTGACTAGGTTTGGCTGGAAGTTGAAATGATATGTTCCACGTTAGATATGGAGGAGCTAAGGGAGTGGCTCTTCACTTGTCTTCTTGATGAGTTTTGCATCTATAAATAGGGCCTTGGGAGACCCTTTCTTCTACAATCCCTTCTGCTTTTCTTCTATATGCTCGAGTACTTCTTCTCCTCTCATGGCCCGGGGCCTCTTACTTCTTTGGCGGATCCAGCAGGAATTGTGGTGGCGGTTAGCTCCAAGTTTCAGATGATACGAAGGTCGAATCACCAGAAAGTATCCCTGATGCCGCGAGAAATGGCCCCGTTTTCTCCCTTGTTCAAGGAGATCCTCTTTCTGACGTGGGGATGAAACGAAAAGCGGAGATTCTCATAAAAAGTAGGGTTCTTCATCTTCATATTGCTAGCTTCACCCTTACTGGAGAAGGCCTGCTGCCCTTGGCCTGGACAAGGAGGATGCCGATTATAGGGTTTGGGTTGATTGCTTATCCCCCATACTTCTTCTTCCATGCGATGGTGGTCGATGGCCTGCTTAGGAGGAACGACTTTAACCTTGGGAAGAGGCTTAGAAGCTTCCTTAAAATTGTCCTCTCTTGCAACTTCTCGTCATCTTCTTTAGGACAACTTTTGGAAGAGGCTTGGAAACTCTTGCGAGTCTTTTGAGTTCGTTACTACAGGGAAGGGCATATGAAGTGCTGATTTTCCAGAGAAAGCGGTACACAAGTGTTGAGAACCCAGTTGTGGCAAGGTTCCATGTAGAAATAAGTTCTTATATACAACTAAAACATGTAACATATTTTTCTTTTTGATAAGATTCTCTGTCGTCTCTTTGTAGGGATGTGAATATTTTTGCTAGAGGTATGATGGACATAGTAGAAAATATTATGACAATCAAATTTCTAGAGAGTTCGACATCTAATTAAAGGGTCTGTTAATATTCAAGCTTTATAAAAGAAACTTATTTAAGAGACATGTCTATTGAGGACCCGTATGTTTCTTTTTTTTGTGCATCCCGTGGGATCCTGACCGTGAAATACGCTCCTCATGCATTTCCTTATTGAGAAGGAGACTACCGGTTAAGGACTGGACTTCTTCTTCTTCTTCTGTTTTGTGGTTGGAGAGATCTGAACTATTTCGTCTGCTAGATCGGGTGTACTAACATGATCTTACCTTTTACAGTCTTGAGCGGGATCATCCAAGCCGCATAGTCACACATTGGTGGAAGGTTGATGACTTCCATCGTGGCCTTGGGGATCAGGACCACGCCCAAGTCTTTGACTCCAGATAGATTGTCGAACTGTATCGATACCATATTGTCCGACACTGTGTGTTCTTCAAAGTCGAGGGTAATAGCCTTTGAGTTGATGAGCCGTTGAATCTGCCCTTTGAGGATATAGCAATCCTTGGTAGTATAGCCAATGAATTGGTGGTAGAGGCAGTACTTCATATTGTCTATCCTCCCCACTTCGTCTGGGCGCTTTGGCTCGGGCAGCTGGAGCGTGTTGTTCTTCATCAGGACATTGAATATGTCGACGACTCGGTCGTCAGTGAAGGAGTAGATGTCCTTTTGTCTGGGCGAGTCTGCCGTTGGCTGCTTTGCCCTTCATTTTTTTATGTTGGCGATGGAGGGTTCTTTCTTTCTGCTGCTGCAGCCATCACTGTTGTTCTGAGGGTGCCTTCTTCTGTCTCAAGTGTTCAGGGCCTGGAGCTCGATCAGATGAAGGCCTTTTACATTTTTCTTGGCTTGGTCGACGCTCACGATAACTCCTAATCCGAGTGCTATCCTGTGCCCAGGCAAAATTTTATAACTGGCATCAGACCCCGTTGACATGTATCTTTGAGGACCGTCTCAGGAGTCCCTGGAGGCATCTTTAGGAATTTTTGCTTGAGGGCACTCAATGAATTCATGTGCCAGCTCCTGGTCCCTTTGGACTATATCAATGAGGGTGGACATTGTCATATCCATCTCATTATCATAGAAGCGGGCCATGAACCGCTCTTGGAGGCCGTAAATGTCTTGATGAAGTTATCAGGGAGACTGTAAAACCATTCGTATGCGACGTAGTTCAACACCCCCACAAATACCTTGGTGAACATGACATCGTCTTTAGGCAGATGTCCTGTCATGGATTCGTAGTTCAGGTACAGGCGGGTTACAACTTCTCGATAAAAGGAGTCAGAGACTGGGGTTTGTACTTCAAGGGGAACACCGCCTTGTTCCATCAGCAGGATAAGGCCGCCTTGTCCCTAATCTCTACATTCTTTCCTGACTTCTAATGGATTCAACTTGAGCCCGTAACTCATAAATCTCCTCTCGGTCGATGTTGGTTGGAGCCACCACGGATGGTTGAGGCATAGAGGGGATGTTGGACTCGGCGTTAGGTCTTGCCTCCTGACTTTCTTGTCGTAAAGTTGTTGGTGGGTCTATATTAGCACTTATATTCGCCATCGATTAGGATATGGACACATTGAGGCATTGAAGGTGGCCATCATTGCTTCTAAAATGTCGAGTCGTTGTCTGTCGCTTTTACTGACATTATCGTTATCGGCCAATTACACAGTTTGGCAGTTCATGAGACTTGGCGAAGGTACGGGGTCGGCTGAACTAATTCCCCAAGCTTTATAGGGATGCATGGTGGCGTCATCTTCTAACTCTAGCGGCTGGCTACACCTAGCCACTGCAGTACTTGGTTGGGTGAAGGTCCACCCCCTGATTTGTGTCTTACCCTTAGAGGATCGCTACCCTCAGAATGGGAGGCAGGTGGAGAGGACCTAGGCTCTGGTTGCGGCACACCTTTCTGCGAGGGTACTCTCGATCAGGTATTCTAAAATACCCCTACAATATGTATAGCTGGGTGGCTAACCTTCGTGTTGGCGATCTCATTGTACTGGTTGAAGAGGAGGGTGCCTTTGATCCCTTCGGGATGGGAGTATCCCTTCGGGCGGAGTAGCAAGAAGCAAGAACTGGTTCATCTTCCACTATCCGCTGAAGTCGTTGGAAGATGGATGGCTTGTTTACGGATACTGCGATCTGAGAGCAACAACAGTTGATGGTGATCTAGGTGTAATGCCCCATGGAGGGGTTGTTACATGTGCCACCATCTTTCTTCACCTCCCCTCTTACGATCTATTACTTTCCAAAACTCTGGCAGAGGATGTTTACCTGTGGTATGTGGGTCGTACGACTGATCAGATGAAACTTTTGATCAATCACAGGGGTCATCTGGAATGGATCTATGGGATCGGCTCACTTCTTGTGCATAATTATAGCGGGCGCATGAGTGGGTCCGATAGAGCCTTCCGTCAGGGGCCCGTAAAATCATCCGGGACACCTTCTACTTAATGCCCGTCGAGGTAACGGTGTGGGTATGTTGGGCCCGTGCCGCATTGGACCTCTCTGTACTAGAAATTGAGCAGTGCATCATGTCCAAGTCCTCTTCGTGAGTGGGGTTTTGAGAGATTTTGTGTAAGACATATCTCATTCTCCTCACCTGTATGTGCTGCCGTTTGGCTCCATTTCGGGTGGCTTGATGTGCGTTTACAGGAACTAATCTTCATTTAGACGAAGTATATTTTCGTACCTCCTGTTTGCAAGTTGGCTGAGATGCAGCGTTGTCTTCTTGAGCAGGGAATGGCCAGGATGACCTGGTGGAAGCACATATTTTTGAGTCCCGGGCGTTGCACCGAATTCTCCGATTGGAACCCGAGTATCGGGCTCTGTTCTTCTCATTTTTGAGAGCGAGGGAAGGATATACATAAGCTGGATACGGTTTTTTTGTAACACTCAGTCCCAATATATGTAGGACTAGACATAAGTAACATGCCTGTTGTATGCATACGAAGAATACTCCAATACATAGAATTCCCATATACACACATAAGCTGTAAATAACCAAAACCACAGGCAGTCACAGGCAATATATATCTCATCCACATAACACAATAAAAAAGAAATAGTCCAAATAAATAAATAAAAGAGTCAAACGATAATATAGTCGGGTGGTGACAAATCCATTACGAAAAAGCTATAAAAATATTGTCAGATAACTGGAGCACGACCTCCCACTAATAAAATAAAATAAAATAAAATAAAGGAAAATGTATCAAACTAAAATGTAGCAATGTCATGTTTACTAAAGCAAAAGATAACTAGATCTCAGAAGGTAAAACCTCCTTAATTAAGAAAGATGGATCCAGTGACGAGCCGTACTTCTAAGGGTAGTCATGGTCGTCTAAGACTGAAGAGATCACCAGGTACTTAGATGGACGTAACAAGATACATAAAAAACATGCTATATAAACTGCGTATATAATAAAAAATGAATCCAACAGGGCACCTAACCAATATACTATAAATATGCAGTTAAGAACAAACCTTCAATGCATGGGCACTCTAGCTATAAATGGGATCGACATAGTCCCCCACTTGGGGCACCAGGCGCCAAGCACATAAACATAATGTTCTGCAAACATCAGTGGCCAACCTGAGAGGGTTATCTCACACCGTATCTCCAACGGAGCTTCAGGTTACTGAAATGGTATGTGCATACTTGGCCCATATGTTAAGGAACTGTCCTCCCCACCCCATGCCCATCCGTGCCATCTCCAACGACACGTATAGACCTCTAATAACTGGTAAGTCTACTAATCATGCAACTTTTATTAGCAGTTACATGCTATCCGTCTTACATCTCATACGTATCAGTGGCCACCCGACTACACGAGTCCATGTCCTACATGTGACTCAAAACTCGTAGAAGCTCAAGTGTCAAGGACATTGGAGACATATCAACATCTTACAATAATGGGGTGGTCCTCTAGTACTAAGTCATCATGCATAAAAAAAGTAAAAGCAATGAAAACGACTTAGTCGCTCGCATCTAAGTAAGACTTGGACACATAGTTTGATAGAAAATAAGTAGAAAACATAGTAAATATAAAAAATAATATGATAAATGACAGCAAATAAATGATAAATAGTGGCAAGGTATCTTGCCTGGAGGTAGCGTGTAGAAATTTGGAACGTCCAGTAACAAAACTCGTCAGATCAAGGAGCAATTATAGTAGAACTCCTGTAAACATCCTCGGATGTTGAAACAGACATCACCAACTATTTCGGCATAAAACAATGTCTAAGATCGCCTATCCATAAGTCCAATTCTGGACACATGGACAAACTTGTAATTTTAGGTCAAATCGGTGTCCGCCGTGGGACCTACCTTGCACCGAAAAGTGTGCTAAATCTTACGATCTCTAAAGTCATCAAATTATATGTCTATGGGTCCGAGTTGACGATATGAACTCAACCGTATGTCCTAATTTGGATTCGATGAGTTGTGCAAAATTTTGCCCATTGGATCGGATCGTAGGCCCGTAAAAATAGCGTTCCGGTCGACCTTCTCAGAATCAGACCAAACTTGGCTCATAAGGCCAAAAAATGATACGAGTCCAGTAGCTCAAGTTTCTTCTGGAGGTGACGAACAGGCACAAAGTTATAGGCTAGTTTAGAAAAGGGTCGATACGGGGTATCTAGACCGATACGCCTCAATTTCGTCGCGTGCACACAACCAAATCGAGTTTCGTCGAATCCTACACATTGGCGAAGTCGATACGCACCTTTCGATACTTTCGGTTCTTGACCACGTCATCCGGTTTGTCGGGGCGAACTTCATATCAAGAATTTCAAAGCCCTATAGGTTGTCTAAAACTGTGTTCAATTAAAAAATTTGAATTGTCATTAGCCTAGCGTGAAAGGGCCTTCAAAATAGGTTCCTCCAATCGACTTTTCTGTCAGTTTTGGGTTCTCAATTTCGTATACTTTCAAGAATTTCCACGAAAAATCCAGAGCCAACTAAAATAATCTACTTGAACATGTTTGCAGAGGGTCAACTAGACTTCGCTCGAAAATTTTCGGATCACGAAACAATCTAGTATTTGGAAATAAAATTAATGGCGAATAGGTGCACCTGGACTTTATGCTGTCGGGTTTGGAACTGGGTGTGGCGGCTTGTGACAACAAGGGTGGTCAAGCAGGTGCTTGCAGGTGGCTGGGGCTAGGAGAGCTCTTGTGCTATCACGAGAGTTCTAAATTTTGCATTTTTGGAAACAATCGGTACCCGATTTCGA
Source organism: Iris pallida (assembly GCA_029216955.1). NCBI lineage: Eukaryota > Viridiplantae > Streptophyta > Magnoliopsida > Asparagales > Iridaceae > Iris > Iris pallida. Next base: position 24,534,577 of record JANAVB010023800.1, on the reverse strand, counting down.
TATTTGTTCCAAATATTTAATTCTAATTTACTTCAAATTTAAACTTGAATTTATTAAGTTTCAATCTAATAAGAATATAATTTGGTTTGGATCCTCGCAGGAAAATATTTCCAAATTTTTTTTGGTCGATCTTGCAGATTTGAAGCAGGGTTATGTTCGTCAGGCTTCTCCTATTACTATTCCCGCTGGGAACAATAGTGAATAGATAATTTTTTCCTTCTCTTCCCAAATATATATATATATATATATATATATATATATATATATATATATATATATATATATATATATATATATATATTACCCCAAAAAAAAAAAATATATATATATATATATATTACCCCAAAAAATCTAACAAGCAAAAAAATTGAAATTTACTTTTAAATTTTTTTTTTTTTTTTTTTTTTTACATATATATGAATAATAACAATACGGTTTAACAAAACAACTATACATAATATCTAACTAAATAAATTCATGTATATAAAAAATTTGTAATCACTTTTATAAAACAAAATCTTGATTTATACTAATTCTAGAAAACAGAAATTAATTATTTTAAATAAAATACCTAAATTATATTTAGTAACAATAAATAAAAATGGAAATGTAGGGGGTTTACATCCTACCTAACTTATAAAAATTTTGTCCTCGAAATTGAAACTAAAGCACGATGAATGCAATGCAATACGAAAGGAAATGAAATTTTAAATACGAAAATCGTACCTTGATTTTCGAACAAATAGGAAAAGCGATTACAGATGTCATCCTTACACTCCAAGGTGGACTCTCCTAGCGAGTGATGCTTCCATGCCACACGAACCAATAGAAAAGACTAATTTTGCAACACCTTCACTTGACGATCAAGAATCCCTACTTGTTGCTCTTGATATGATAACCTCGGTCCAACTATAATTTCGGAGTAATCGAGCACATGACTGTTATCTGCCACGTTTCTTCTCAGCTGAGACACATGTAATACATCATGCACTCCCTCTAGTGACGGTGGTAATTTCAATCTGTAGGCAACTTCTCCAACTCGCTCTAAGACATCAAAAGGGCCAATATGACTTGGACTCAAATTGCTACGTCCTTTGAATCGAATCGTTCCTCTAATAGGTGATATCTTCAAAAAAATATGGTCGCCTTCCTTAAACTCCAAAAGACGACGATGAAGGTCTTCCCACTACTTCTTTCTGTCCTACGTTACTCGTAGGTGGCCTTGAATCTTTTTTACCTTCTCTACCGTGCTCACAACCAATTCTGGACCCAAAATCTGCCTTTCTCCTACATCATTCCACCAAACACGAGAGTGACACTTCCTACCGTTCAATTCCTCATACGGAGCAATCTAAATGCTTGCTTGATATCTATTGTTGTAAGAGAACTCCACAAGATGGAGGTGGTCTTCCCATGATCCGCAAAGTCAACCATACACGCTCTCAACATATCTTCTAGTGTCTAAATAGTAAGCTCTGACTGTCCATCGGTCTGTGGACGATAAGTCGTACTAAACTTCAGACGGGTACCCAAGCTTTCTTGCATGCTCCTCCAGAAATGAGATATAAATCTTGAATTTCTGTCTAACACGATGCTAACTGGGACACCATGTAGATTTACTATTTGCTTCATGTACATGTCGGCTAAGCTTTTGTGGACTGGCCCACTATAGGGCAAGAAGTGGATTGACTTGGTAAGCCTATCCATGATTATCCATTACTGTGTCTAATCCACTAGGACTCCGAGTGTCATGACCGCACCCAGTTTAGGGGCACGAGGACGTGGGTACGTCTAGCCTACACCGCAGTGTCGGCGGTAGAATGCTGTATAGGCCATGTATAACATCTAATATCTAATAATATAGAATATAAACTTGTCATCTCCACGCGGAGGAGTAATATGAAAAATGAAGTATATAACTCAATCACAATTTCTAAAGGAAGATAAGCACGATAATTGGATAGAAGATAATGAAGATAAGTTTGAAATAGTAGCAAAGGTTCACAACACAAATAAGTCTAAAAGTCTAAGACAATAGTAAATATCCTGAAATAATATAACATACCAAAGTATATCAATCTGGAGACAAATTTAGCTAAACTTAGCTAGATAACTAAGTCACTACTGGAGGTGCATCCTCTACGAGCACCGGCTCCACAGGCAAGTCCTGGTCAGTATCTTCATCTATCCCAAACCCATAGTAGGTCATGCAACAGGCCTTTAAGTCCTTTTAAAAATAATATCCAGTCAGGATTGGAGCAAAGTACAGATACTAATAGCAGTTTCATTAAATTGACAAGTGTTATAATAAATAGGTTATAGTGAAATACGTGATAGATATCAAACTGAGCAGTGAGAAGTAAAAGATAACTGGTAATCATGTCATGGTATATGAACATATAATAAATTGTAATATGGTGTATCACTGGTAATTTGAGTATAATATGTAATATAAACGGTGCCTTAAGATATTAGAGTGTTATGTGATTAGCTTGGGTCAAGATCAGGCTATTCCATATGACCGACTATGTACAAGTACATGTATAAAGGATCAGGCTGGTCATAATGGAAAGCTATGCACAAGTAGTATAAGATCAAGCTATACCCTATGTGTGGCAAGGGTGAGCTATGCACAAGCAAGTAAACAAGTAGGGGTATGATCATATAATCTCAAATAACTCTCCAATCTCCCGAATAGTATAATGGATCCAACCATGTCACATTATGATACGAGATTCAAGAAGCAGGGGGCCAGCCCACTTCCAAATTGGTGTCTATACAAGTACAAGAATAATAACGAGCAAGAACCGGTATACCGGGCTAAACCAGGAATAACATCTCATGACGGGATCTAGTATATACTAGTCCGTGTATCCTCGTGTTAGGAATTGAGTAATACACTATAACTGAATATATAGAAAGTATCAAAGTAATAAAAACTATCAGAGAATGTATTCGCCTGCATTCCGGAGCAGTAAATATGAATAGAGGCCCATAGTAGAGTCACAAAGACCTATATATGAGATATATGTTAATTGGTGTTTAAGTGTGTTTAAACATGGTCATCTAGTGTGTGATATGTATTGTACGTCAAAACGAGGTAAAACTAGGCTTCCGGGGTCAAACTAGGTCAATTTGACTTAAGGTTGACTTTTGGGTCAAACTGGTCAACCTTGGTCAAATCGAGTCAATCTCGGTTAAGTTAACCTATAAATAATGCCTAATACCCCATTACCCACCAATCTAGGTATTACCAACAAAATATATATTGCTAACCCTATATGTTGTATTATCCTAATTATAGGTGGTACCCTATAACCTATACTTGTTATATATATAGACTATTCTATGTATATGCAAACCTATAATCTATGACTTGAAATTACCTTACCCCAATATTACCTATATATTACATAGGTAACCCCTTTGCCTACTTATACATATTTTTTTTACCCTAACTTGTAGGTAAATCTCATTGAACATTACATTGGCCCACCTATACTAGGTAAACCCTATTTCAGTTCAACCCTATCCTATGCACCTATATGAGTGGAATACAAACTCACATACTCTACATATACTGCTACACCCTCTACTAACTAACATACCTTTTACTCTATTTTGTAGGTAATCCCATTTACCTATACAGTACTTTACCTATTTATCTATAGGGCATAGGTAAACCCCTACTTACCTATACGTGGGCATTACCTACCTAGGTAAATTTCTATTGCTTTATTATGTACTCTAGGTAATACTCTTACCTATCCATTACCAAGTATAACATATAGGTGATCTATGGGCTAATATCGTATTAACTATTCCTTATGTATTCACTTATACTAGGTAAATTGTCATTACCTAATAAATCTCATTATCTGTCTTAGGTATTATCACATTACCTACACTACACCCTCACTCATGACACCACTGTCACATAGACAAAAATCTATCCTCAAATACTGACACCTACCTAAGCCTCTCACATACTCCGACATATACTTGATTTACCTATCACTCTCGCACTCACACAGATCAATACACTCACTAGTCTAAGACCAACAGGCATGCTGCCTAAAATATTGGCCTATGGCCAATATAGCCTGGTAATAGAGCCGACATGGCCTAAAAATCAATCCCCCCACCTATGTCTTTGCTTCCATGGAGCTAACAGGACCCTTAACTGTCCTATACTGCACAACAGTACAGTTGCACTATTTATCCCTAGCAATGGCCAACAGGCCCAAGTTTGTGCACTGCACAAGTCACTGAGCTACTTTCCATATTCCTGCAACCTGTGCCAAGCTAAACAGGGCCCTAAATCCTTGGCACTCCTGTATAGGTCAAGTGCCTTTGCATCTGTACAGAACATTGCTATGCCTGGCCAAACATCAATCTGCTTCTAAGTCTGGACTGGCCAATATGGCCTGTGCTAAGCATTGGTCTAACGGCCAGTGCTCTAAATGTTAAGGGCTAAACCCCCTATTCCTGAAGTAGTATAGGCTCTGTGCACTTAGTGCACATGCCACCTCTTCTCGAGCCCTCCCTCCATTATTTCTCACTCATTTACCCACAAACCCCCCAGGCAACTGTTGTCACCTGAGCCATACTGGCCTGTCCACTGTACCGTGCAGTGCCTAACTGCTACCTGCACAACATAACATGGCATCCCCTGCCTTCTGTATAACTAATAGTGGACATTTGGCCCTGTTCAACTTGCACATAGGCACTCCTCTTGCACACTCAAGACACACAACACGGGACACTGACACCTACATTTGTCACTGACTAACTCCCATACTCACAAAACTTAGGCACACTCACTAGGATACTCACTAATTCCCATATTGGCACACACACACACTCATACAATCTCATATAGGACACCTCATATTAGTCACACACATACTCGGGTCCTCTATAATCTCCTCTAACAGGACACTAAACTTGACACACACATGCACTCCTGGTCAGAGACTGAAAACAGCCCTTACCTTCACCTGCGCATATAGGCTATAACCAAGTGGCCCATGCATAAAGCCTCCCTAACTCACACTGTCACACTATGGTTCACACTTGACACCACACTCTAACACAAGCACAAATATTCATACACATAAATCCCCAACTGTCACAGGACTGTCCTACTCAAGTACCCCAAAACAGTGCATAATATCGTACACATATCATGTCTATGTAATATACATACATATATATATATCCATAAATATATGACATATATATACATCTAGATGACAATACTTAAAGATCAAATATATACCTATCAAATGAACAACCAAGCTATATCCAAGTATATAAAACTAAAAAACAAACTAGAATGGTCTATTTGTCATTTTGACAAACACTTGGTGTGCTCTCCTCGGATTTCTCCACAGGTGAAACAAAAACTCCAAATAACTCCTACCAAAATGATGGTTAGAGCCTTGCTCTTCTCCCTATGGGTACCCCTAGTCCATGTGTGTGTTTCTACTAGTGTCATGCGTGAAAATAGTGCCTAAACTATGAGAAATGATAAAGGTTTTACCTATTGGGAGATGGATTCCCAATGAAACTCTCTAGGATGGCACTAGTGTCAAGTTTAACACAATTTGCCAAGCTTCGGGCTCCTCTTCTCTAGCTCCTTGGTCTCCAAGCTCCAAGCCTTCTATGATAAAGATTTGGTAAAATTTCGAAGGGTTTTGGAAGAGTTTTAGTGGAGGGAAGTGTGGAAAATGGAGGGGGCTTGTAGTAAGCTCAAACTAGGGTTTCTTGGAGGCTCTAATGAATGAAGAAAAATAAGAAAACCTCTCCATTTGGATGCCACAAATGTGCCCTAAAACCCACTTTGAAATGTCCAAAACACCCCTCAAGTTGTCATGAACACTTAACTTAATGTGGATTAGTTTCTAGTCTAAGTGTTGGGTTAATTCTATTCCTAATCTTGACTCAACATAACTTAAATGTGGCTAGTTGTGTTTAACCTAAAGTATAGGTTCAGGTGGTCATGTCTAGTTCAAATAGGTCCACTAATCAAAGGTCCAATAAATATACTAGTCTACCAATAAATGCAACATTCACAAGTAATTAATTAAATAACTATACATACAATGTAAATAATGTAAAATGATAAAAATAACCCTATCTAGGATTGTGGTAGTGACACCGAGGAAATCCTGTGACAAAATCTATGGTAATGTGCTCCCACTTTTACTTAGAAAGGAGAAGCGTTCGCAACAATCCAGCTGATCTCTGATGCTCCGTCTTTACTTGTTGACATAACATGCACTTGACCACAAAACGAGCTATCTCTCACTTCATTCCATGCCACCAATAGTGTTATCGTAAATCCCGATACAACTTTGTTCCTCCGGAGTGTATAAAGTAGATTGAGCTATGTGATTCCGCCATCAATTCTTGATGAAGCTCTCCGTTTGGAATATATAGATGATCTCCACATCATAGTGTCCCATTAGGATGAATCCTCAATTTTCAGTCTTCTCTTTAAGTCTTCAAAATCCAGCGTCTATGGGCAATACTGCCTTGATTCTCTCTACATGTGATAATTGCACTTACAGATTTGCTAGTACGCCTCCGAGCAATACAACTTCTATCCTAAGCTTCTATAAATCTTTTAATATCTCCTTCTGAGTGGTCATGATATACGCCATCGGCTTACGGCTTAACGCATCTGCTACTACGTTTGCCTTGCCTGGATGGTAACGCACCTCAATCTCATAGTCCTTCATCAGCTCCAACCATCGACGTTGCCTCATGTTTAGCTCTTTTTGCATGAAGACATACTTGAGCTTTCATGATCGCTATAGATGTCTACCTTCTCTCCATACAAGTAATGCCTCCAAAGTTTCAGAGCGAATATAACAACTACGAGCTCTAGATCATAGGTTGGATAATTCTTCTCATGTACTCTCAACTGCCTCAATGCATACGCTACTACTCGGCCATGCTGCATCAATACACATCCTAATTCCTTTTTGGATGCATTACTATAAATCACGAATCCTACTGTCTCGGATGGAATGACCAATATAGGTGTAGTGGTCAAACGCTTTTTCAAGTCATCAAAAGTCGCTTGACACTTGTCCGTCTATATGAACTTTTGGTCTTTGCAAGTCAATCGAGTCATAGGTTCAGCTATTAATGAGAAATCTTCCATGAACCTTTGGTAATATCCCACAAGTCCAAAGAAACTTCTTACCTCGAAGGATGAGGTAGGAACGGGCCATGCCTTAATTGCTGAGGTTTTCTCTGGATCTACCGATATACCATCTCCTGTGACGACATGTCCAAGGAACGAAACCTTCTCAAGAAAGAAGTCGCATTTGCTAATCATGGCATAAAGTTGCTCATTCTTTAAGTTCCCAAGACTATCCGTAAATGCTGCTCGTGCTCTTCGTGGCTCTTCGAATATATCAAGATATTATCTATAAAGAAAACCACGAATTGGTCTAAGTACTGATGGAAGATCTTTTTATGAGATTCATGAAGACAGCTGGAGTATTAGTCATACCAAATGGCATGACAAACAACTTGTAGTACCCATATCTCGATCTAAATGTAGTCTCTGGGTTATCTTCCTTCCGAACCTTTAACTGATGATAACCTGACCGTAAGTCAATTTTGGAAAATACTTTTGCTGCAGTCAACTGATTAATGAAACAAATGATGCATGACAAAGGATACTTGTTCTTCACAGTCACCACATTCAATGATCTGTAACCGATTCACATGTGCACTGTCGTATACTTCTTTGGCACGAACAAGATGGGTGCTCCGTATGGTGAAGTGCTGGCACAGATAAAGCCCTTCTCTAGTAGTCCGTCTATCTGAGTCTTCATTTCCACTAAATACTTGGATGCTAACTTGTAACGCCCCAGTCCCAATACTTGAGACTTGATACGTATCATGCCAGCTGTATACACACGAGTAAATATACGGTTCGTATGTATACATGAGCTGTAAAATGTAGAAAGCCAAGACACTAAATCTCATCTACAAATATAAATAATAATATAAAAGCAACTTTGAGTTTATCATGTATACAATCGTTGGACGGAGACAAATCCACTACCAACTAATTTAAATAAGAAAGAATTATACAAGAAAATGATTTGGTCACGCGAAGGAGATGGCGATCCAAAAGCAACATCTCGAAGAATAGAGCGCAAGACATGGCCTTAGCTAGAGCACCTGCAGAAAATCATAAGACACACCTGGAGAGATAATCAGGTCCTCAGAGGGACGTAACAAGACACATAGTATCATGCCAATAAACTGAATAATAAAGCTCAACAGAAAAGTATGCATGAGTAAAGGTTCCTAACCATCCTACGTGATATGTATTTTGAGGACAACGTTCTACGCAGGGGCTGTAACGGATTCACGCAAGCAAGTAATAGAGAGTGGCCGTCAAGTAGCGCTCATCCGAGACGCTATCGGCCCTGGGCAGAAGGTAGTGCTCATAAGAGTCACCCTCGGCCCAAAATGTGTAAAAATAAATGTAGCCCCTACGCTAATAACTGTCCCCTCCCCCCAATGATACTATACATGTATCGACTCCACGACACTGTTTTAATCCTTAATAACTGCCAAGTCTTCTAAAAAACTATTGGCATTTATGTCCTAACGCACGACCTGTACGCACCAATGATCAGTCAGCACGTAAGTCCGCATCTATATGCGGCTCACAACTCACACACAATCCGTGGCACAACATGACAGTTTATGAGATGCACTAAACATACGATGGTCCCTTAAGTCTAAGCCAATTGCATAAAGTATAATAATTTGTATCTATATATAGTTTTGAAAGAACAATATAAAAAAACACGCATGATATTGAGCAAGAAATTAAACAGTAAAGGCAAGGTGTCTTACCTGATGTCCGAGTGAGGTAAGATGATGTCCTGGCGACGAATCAACATCAGCGCACAAGAGGAAGGTATAGGTACAACTTCGGATGCTGAAAATAGTCTATTATCTAATTATAAATAATACTGCACCTATTACTGTTTGCAAAAACAAAAGTTGAAGAACTTTATTGATACAAACTTTGTAAAAGATTATAATTTGAATTCTGGGAATGGTACAACTTTAGGAATCCAATCTAGATGACGATTGCTTTATCCCTTGGACGATGTAAAATCTGAAGACGAAGCCTCTGAAGTTGAAAACAACTCTGGAATTGAAGGCAAAAAGCCTCGGAAGTGCAAGGTAAAAGCCTCGGAAGAATGCAGCAGCACTTGGGCAAGAACTCCTGGACTCTCTGAACTTTGAAGTCTGATCTCTCTGATTTCTGATTACTGATTCGTGATCCCCTTGAATGGAGACTTGAAACTCTATTTATAGAGTTCTGAGAAATAACTAACTTTTAGTTATTCTGGACTGCGCATGATGGATTGTGCAGCAACGGACTGCGTAGGCAGTTGCTGGATCATGGGTTAACTGTCTTGGACACATGGCATCATTTGATTGAAATGTGCATGATCATGCATAGGCAGTTGCCACGAAATGAGCAATTGATGGCATGAATGCCACGTGTACTTTATCATTTGTACTGGTAGAACGCGCACATTTAATTGCGCAGACTTTAGATTGCGCCAACTTGAATTACGCAGGAAATGGATTACGCCAACATAGATTATGCCAACATGGATTGCGCTGCCAGCAGTCCTCGAGCGCCATGCTGCACGATTAAACGAACGGCCGCCTCGATCTCCATGCTGTCAGTTGTCAGAAGATTTGATTTGTGTCAGGTAATGATGGTGATTTGCCACGTCAGCCTGCGCGCTTGGAAGTGTACGCAGTCTATCCTACGCAATCTGAATGGTGCGCAATCTGTTGTCTGCACAAGTCATCTGAAAGTTGGATTTCTTGATTTTCTGACTTTGTTGATGTATGCCACTTGATTTTTTAGGACCTATAAGACCCCCTTCAAAGTTTTCAAAAGTTAAACTTATTCAAAATTTCGAAATACTTTGAATTTTGAATATGACACTAATTTACGCACATAATGAGCTGTCTGTGCAATCTGAGGGTTTAGCCCATTTTTAGGCGCAATCTAAGGCGGCCGTTTCGACTTTTGAAAACTATAAATAGTCTCTCAATTCTCACTATCATTCTTTACTTGTCTTCTTCGTGCTTGAGAGAAGAAAACTTCTGAGCTTTTTTCTCCTTCCATCTCCGACAATCCCGATGGCTCCCCGACGATCCTCCGCCACCGCAAAGGGCAAGGCCCCCGCCGAACCATCAACCAGGGCTGCGCGTCGAGCTTCGCGCCATGAAACCGCTCATCCAGCGATGGCAGGTAGAGAACCCAATCAAAAACTCTTTTTAGAGTTTTGATTTCATAATTCCTTTCATAATCCATCTCTTTTTAGAGATAGGATTATACTGCGCCACCCCTTTTTAGGGTTCTGGTTGCACAAATCAGTCCACTCTTCATTTTTATGAAGATCGACTTTCTGCGCAATCGGTTGAATTGTGCTGACCAAAAGTCAGTGCAACTTGCTGATTTACGCGAGTCTGTGAGCGCAAACTGATGTTTACTTATTTGTGCAATCTGATTTTGTGCAATCTGATTTTGCGCAATATGATGTTTGTGCAATCTGAATCTTTGATTTTGACTTTGTACTGAAAATTTTTGTTTTCTCTGTCTGATGCAGTTGATACCAGAGAAGACCCAGAATATGAAAACTTCGTGGGGACCCTTTCAGAATCAGAGTATAAAGAGGATTTGTCACATGTTCATTATCTTCAGTATGATCTGTCGACCTCTCGTCAGGCCATTCTGGTTTCCCAAGACAATGAAACACTGCATTGCTTAATGAATGGACAACCTCTGGAAACGGCAGATGCTGTTATCCACAAGAAACCATTATTCTTGTTTGGTGAAGCTTTCGAGAAGAGCTCTCAACCAAGACCGAAAATGGAAGAAAGAGTTGTCCATCAGACAGATAGATCTTTCTCAATACCAAATATTCCACGCTGTCTCCCATTATCCCGGTATGCCCATGCGAGTTACCCGAGAAAGATGGAATGGAACCTTACTCCGTTCCAAGATGCTCGTCTGGGAAGAATCTTTGTGAAGAAGGGTCCGAATAAGAAAGATATGTTCTATAGCTCTTCTGAAAGGTACAGTGTTTTGCTGAGAGGACTGAAACCCGATTGTATTCCGCCGGAGAATTCTTCATTGTTAATGCCCGTCAGGACCCCAATTTTCGTAAATGAATTTGCGAAAGTCGAAGGAAGATATCCGGAGCAAGACATCAGACTAACTGGATTGGTGAATCCAGATTTCAAAAGATGGAGCTGTATAGCTAATTGGGTTCTGACTAAGTTTGAAGGCGAACTGCAGCAGATCAACCTGTACCAAGCAGTGCATGCCACTGTCTATTGTTTTGCTCCAAACCCTCACCTGTTCTTAGATTTAGCAGAGAGGTATAACTATAGAACAGGGACCTTTATGACTCCCGGCGGGGAAATTGGTTTTGCACTCCATGAGATGAAGTACATCTCCTTTTTGCCAATGGGAGATGCCCCTTAAGAAGAATTTGTTTCAACTAATGATGAGTTGGACAAACTCCGGAGGGAAAATGCAGAGATGGTAGCAGTATTCGAGGAGCTGCTATGCCATTACAAGATCTGTTCCCTGTTTTATAAGAGTGCTACAACAAACACTTGTTATTCTTCGAAATGGCTACCCTATCTGTTTCTCAATCACATTCAAGAACCAAAGACTAAGGAACACGATAGATGTTATCCAGATTTCTTTAAGCCACTGAGCAACACAGAGGTGATGAAGATGATGGAAGAAAGTGGCGATTATGATAAGCAAATGAAGGATGATTATCAATGCCCCCCTTTGAAGACAGGGGAAACTCTCGAAAGTTACTTGAGAGTAGGATACAGATCAATGTCGAAAGAAGCCCAATTGGCAGGGTTCCTGACACATTGGCTTCGTCGATTTGTAGTTCTGGGATCCAGTGCAGTAGACCGCTTCCACCGCGGTGTTCTATTTACGGCCGTCAGATTAGTCTTCGGCTATAAAATGGATCTTCTGTCAGCTATGACCTGTAAGCTGAATGTTGGTCTTCGCCTTTATGTCGATCTGATGCTGAAATCCAAGGGTGAAAAAGAATTCCTTCGGTTGGAATTACCATATACGTATCTGTTTGGGTGGTTGCTCCTCCACCATCCCACTTTGATGGACCCCGGCATGGGACCGGTAGATGGCAGTTTTTTACGAAGATACTCCAACGGTAAGTGGAAATTCACTGCCCTAAGAGACTGTAGATATGCTCTAAACTTGAGCAAGGGATGGAATTTTTATTGTACCAAGCCTCCTGCGGGTTACGAACAAATGTGAACAAATATGATGATTCGCAGATACACCCTCTGAGCTGTGTAGCTTTTGAATGGTTAAAGACAATCCGACCTTCTCACTTAGTATACCGGTTCGAAGATGAATATTATCTAGAGCCGTATCTTCCCAGTCGATTCGCTCGACAGTTCGGCTATGACCAATTCCATGTGGGGAATGCCATTACATGTCTTCAGGGAAAGGGTTATTTGATAGATGGGGCCCGGGCCTGGGCTTACTACAATGCTTGAGATACGAAATCAACGTTCTCGATGCCTGTAAACAGCAACCATGGTCCTCGAATGTTGTTTACATACTCAGTTTTTTACACATCTTCAAATACCTTTGCCGAAAATTTCAACCTCACAGATAGCTTTGCATCTTCAACAAGATTAAAGAGAGGAGGAGTTGCCCTGTCACTCATAGGAAATGAGGAGGTACATGAGCCAGAGGATGCTCCTTTGGAAGCCTCAAGGGATGTTATGTTCCCTCAAGAAGTTAATGTACCACTACGTGTCTCTCTAAAGGTGGGCAAATCTCCAGCAAAAAGGAGGAGAAGAGAGGAACCTCCTGTTCCAGCAGCAAAGAAGAAATTGATCCTAGATCATTCTTCTAAAAAGATCACTACCCGATCTCAGTCTCGACAACTGGCCGAGCAAGAAGAGGCTACTACACCAACCTCTATCCAGAAACAAGTTGAGACTATAAATATAGAGAGCCCTGAGAGGCCACTAAAAAGAAAGAAGCTGGCTCACAGAAAAAATCGAGCCCCGTCTTCCATGTAATGGATGCTGCAGCTGGATTAATCTTGCCATCTTCCACTCCTGTTCCAGAACCTAGGAATAAGACTACTAGTCCTGAACATAGAAAGGAGGTTGAGCAAAGGACAGAACTTGAGGTTGAAGAACCCAGAAGAAGTACTGTGGAGGAAGTAGAAGAAGAGCAGAATGTTGTACACTCTCTTCTACCTGCTGCAGAGACTGTTGAACTTCCGTCTACTCCTAGAACCCTTCGTGAAGAGGAAGATCGCGAAGTAACTGCAGCTCTGGAAGATTGCAGCTACAGCCCTCTGGATAACTATGGTGACCAAGTTGCGACTACCAGCGGGAAGGCACCAGAAGAAGACGAAGATGAGGAGAGCTCTTCGTCTGAGAATATTGATGACTACATGCAAGATCTTGAAGAAGATGATGAAGTGCACACATCTCCTACTGCTGTCAATGATGTAAATGAGGAGGATATTGAAATCCCAGAGAATGCTGCTGACACCTTAAATCCTGAAAAGGATGTTGAGGTTCCAGAAAATGCTACTGATACCTTAAATCCTGAAAAGGATATTGAGGTTCCAAAAAAAGCAATAGATGAAGAAGCCCTGGAAGAAACTCCCGCCAATGATCCTCAAGGTATAAAACGAAATTAGCAATCTCCTATTGAATGAATTGATAGCTAACGTCTTTATTTGTACTTCCTGTAGATCATGAGACTCCTCTAGCACCTCCGACGTGCACGGACATAGTGCACATAACGACGGTGGTTATTAGTAGCAGTCATCATTTGTCCTGTGGTTCTGAAGCGGGCAGTAGTCAAGATGTCATAGCTGAAGCTACCTCTGTTCGACCAGAGTCTACTCTAGCAGATAATATGCTCATTTCTGGATCAACCCATGGTAAGATAATTTAAATCTTTAATCTTTTTGAACAATAGCGATCAACAGGCAAAATGACAATCTTTATTTGATACAGAAGAACAACCAGGAGGAGCAACTAGCTCCACTTTGGCTCATCTGTTCAAAGAACCGGCTATCCAGACACAAGAGATTGAACGTCCCACGACCTCATTATCAACAGGAGTGGCTGCGACTCCTGGTGCTATAGCCACTAATAAGCTTGTGATCCAATCTTTTACTAGATGCTTCTTTGAATCTTTGGGGCCTCTAGTAAAAAGAATGATGGAGAAAGAAGGCACCGATTTTTTCATGGTTAGAGGTCCAACATCTCTCTTGATAAGAGCTATCCGGGAACAGGGTGATGAAGCTCAAGCTACTCTCTTGGATCATATCTTGAATGAATTAGAGATTTCTGTCAAAAGCTATAAAGAGCTCAACCAAGGAGACGTAGAATCTCTAGTACAGGCAGAATTTGAGCAACTGGCTCATGCAGCTGATGTTGAAAGGGTTAATCTCCAGAATCTTTTGGAAGCCTTCTCTGCAAAATCTGCTGAGTATAACTCAAAGCGAGAATCAGTGACCTTAATGGCTACTAGGAAAGAACATAGAGCTGCTGAGCTAAGAACAGAGATTGCTCGTCTTCAGAAGGAGTTAGAAGATGAAATCGCTGATCACCAACTTGCAACTCAACAATATAATGCTCTGATTCGGGAGAGGGATGAGTACATCGAAGCTCATAATGCTGAGATTACCCGTAGAATGGTGACCATGCCTGCTTTTAATGAAGAAACTGGAATGGAGGAGGCCAGAAGGAGGGTGATGTCCACTCGCGAAGAACGGCTACAGACTCTTAAGCAGCAGATTGACAATCTGATGATACCGCCATCTTAAATAGAACATTTTGTACTTTATGTCTTTGCAGTATGTGTGTTTTTGTAATGTCTTATATTTCAATCAATAAAAGACATTTTTGCCGTGGCTCCATTATTTGTTGCATATCTTGTTAAGATATAAATAATAGAGATAGAAAATATATTCAGAGGTACAAGACATGATATATTTCTTGATAATTTTGTAGAAAATAATTATATTCATTATATCTACTCAGAGGTAATATGGACGTGGCAGAATATGCTAAATATTATTATTTCAATTGACAACTTAATCGAAACGATAAGTTGCTGTTATGGATGTGAGATGAACGAGAAAACTGTCAAATGATGGAACGAACGGACAAACCATCAAAAAAATGAAAAAAATAACAAACGGATGAACCATCAAGTGATGATGAATGAACGGACGAACCGTCGGACGAATGTGAATGGATGAACCATCGGATGAATATAATGAACGGACGGACCGTCAAGTGAACTAAATGAACGGATGAACCGTCAAGGGAATTAAATGAACGGATGAACCGTCAGGTGATGATGAATGAACGGATGAACCGTCGGATGAATATGTCGTTTTGTTGTTTGAGAAATCTCTGTCATAAATAGGACGTAAATCTGACAAGAATGAACACTTTCACTTTTCAACATAAAAATGTCGTCTGAAGATGCACTCAAGAAGACTGAGCTCACCCCGAAGGTTGAAGAAGACGTTAAAGAACATCCTGTCGATCCAATTCAGCCAAAGGAAGCAGAAGCAGGCGAAGGTTCGTCTACACCTAAGCCACCGAGAGACATCCTGAATTTTCTGCTTGAACCAGGAAGAACCAAAGAAAAGGAAGCCATGAGGATGGCCGCTTGCAAATTTCTAGTGGGTTCCAGCAAAGAAGTTCTCGGTTCTTTTGCTGACCGTGTCTTTGACAAGGACGGTAGTGGTCCATGTCCAAATGTAAAGAAGGATGATAGTGATCTTCCTTAATATCATGTACTATCATTCATGATGAAATAAAATTTTATTTATGAACATGAACTTGTCTGATGATTTACAAGCATTTACATTTACATATAGTACTTTTTAAGAAATTTGCCATTGATAGGCATCATTGCAATTCGTCCATCCAATTCTGAGAGTTGATACGCTCCATTTGAGAAGACTTTGCTCACAACGTATGGACCTTTCCACTTTGCGTCGAACTTGCCTTTGCTCATATGAGTCATAGTCATAGGACGTCTGGCTGTTAAAACAAGTTCTCCTTGCTGAAAAGCTCTGACCTTAACTTTTCGGTTGAAAGTCTTAGAAATGCGAGCTTGATATAACTCAATATGTTGTTGAGCCATTAACCGCTTCTCATCAGGTGCCTCTAATTCTTGAAGTCGAAGAAGGTCATTGTTCTCTGTAGTGAGCTCGTTAGCAATGACAATCCTTAAAGAAGGAATTTGAAGTTCCAGAGGAAGAACAGCTTCACAGCCATATACCAGAGAGAAAGGTGTAAAACCTGTAGGGTTACGAACAGTAGTTCGGTATGCCCATAGACATTCGCCAAGCTTTTCACTCCAATTCCGTTTGTTAGTGGATACAAACTTTTTGAGAAGCTTGATAATAGTTTTGTTGAAGGCTTCAGCTAAACCATTAGCGGCAGGATTGTAGGCAGTCGAGGCGACATTGTCAATCCGGTGATCATCACAGAATCTGGTAAATTTTTGGCTGATAAATTGCGGTCCATTGTCATGGATAATTCGTCGAGGGACACCAAATCGATAAATGATATGGTGTTTGACGAAGTTGATGACACTACTGGTCTTGACTTCAACCAAGGGTATAGCTTCAGCCCAC
Organism: Iris pallida; assembly: GCA_029216955.1. Taxonomy (NCBI): domain Eukaryota; kingdom Viridiplantae; phylum Streptophyta; class Magnoliopsida; order Asparagales; family Iridaceae; genus Iris; species Iris pallida. The sequence goes on along the minus strand of JANAVB010023800.1, from coordinate 24,517,808 downwards.
TTAGAGAAGTAGTCCGTTATTGCTAAAATAAGCCGATGTCCTCTAAAAGAAGGAGGATTAATAGGACCTATGACATCCATGCCCCAAGCTTCGAAAGGCCAGAAGGTGGCTGTCGGATGTAGAAATTCTGACGGTTGATGAATAAAATCTATATCGATTTGACAGGCTCGATATTTCCTTGTATATTCGATGGCATCTGATACCATAGAGGGCCAGTAGTAACCCATTCTTCGGATACTATCCTGTAGTTTAGGACCGGTCTGATGTGCTCCGCAAACACCGTCGTGAGCTTCACGTAACACCTGTTTTGCTTCATCACCAGCTAAACAGCGTAGAAGAAGACCATCATAAGTCCGTCGATAGAGAGTCTTGGTGGTTTGGTTGTAGAGAACCGTAAAGATCGTCGACGAATACTTGTAGCCTCCTTAGGATCTTCAGGGAGTATGTCATGAACCACGAAGTCGATGAAAGGATTTCTCCAATCTTCATTAATAACATTAATTTCAGCAAAATTACTGAACTCGATGTTACGATTGTTTTCAACACAGAACAATTCTCGATTAGAGATAACCACCACTTGTTGTCTTCTGATGGGAACAGCTAAGACTGCTGCAAGATTGGTTAAGGCATCTGCTTCAGTATTACAAGCTCGACGTACATATTTAATAAAGAAAGCTTTGAACGATGTAGCCATGTTGATTGCTGCCTCAAAGTAAGGTACCAGATCTTGATGGCGAACTTCATAGGTTCCTCTAACTTGATTAACAACCAACTTAGAGTCACCGTAAACTTCGAGATATTCAATATTCAATTGCTTGGCTAATTGAAGACCGATAAGTAGAGCATTGTACTCTGCTACGTTGTTAGAGCAAGGCTCATCTATAGAGTAGGCTCTTTGGATAGTTGATCCATCTGGAAAAATGAGAACAACTCCAACTCCTGCTACAATAGCACCATTGGGTCCGATCTTGGATGCTCCGTCAAAGAATAAACGCCAGGTTGGAAATTTTTCAGAGATCATGTTGACTTCCAACGTCTCGTCTGGAAATTCATCGTAAAGTTTGGATGTTTCCGGTACGGGATGAGCTGCTAAGAAATCTGCCAGTGCTTGACCTTTAATAGATTTTTGAGGAACATACACCATGTCATATTGGGCTAGAAGGATGGCCCATGTAGCAAGCCGAGAGTTGACTGTGCTAGGCTTTTTCATTAATACCCGAAGAGGATTGACTCGGGATATGACATGAATGGTTTGACCAATGATGTAATGTCTTGTCTTTTGAATGGCGAACATAAGAGCTAGATATTCTTTTTCAACCGGACTATAACTGTATTCAGCACCAATCATAGTACGACTGAGATAATAGATGGCTTGTTCATGACCTTCTTTGTTCTTTTGGGCGAGTAAAGCACCCAATGAATGATCCGTAGCACGGACGTACATTAAGAATAGAATGCCTGAGATTGGTGGCACCAATACTGGTGGGTTCAAGAGATATCGTTTGATGTCGTCGAATGCTTGTTGACATTCTTCAGTCCAAATAAAAGATACACCCTTCTTCATTAGCTGAGTGAATGGTCTGCAGCGTCCAGATAAGTTCGAAATGAATTGCCTGATATACGCAAGTCGGCCTTGGAATCCTCGTAGCTCTTTTAGGTTGTGTGGAGGACGCATCTCTTGAATGGATTTGATCTTCTCGGGATCCACGTGTATACCCTTAGAGGTAATAACAAAGCCGAGAAACTTACCACTAGAGACACCCAAGAATGACTTGGTGGGATTCATTTTGAGCTGATGTTGACGTATGAGATTGAAGATAGTTCTCAAGTCTTGGATATGATCTTCTTTTAGACGACTTTTGACGGCAATATCGTCAACATAGCATTCGACAGTCTTGCGCAGATGATCTCGAAAGATTTTACTCATGGCTCGTTGGTACGTTGCACCAGCGTTTTTGAGACCAAATGGCATCACTGTGTAGCAATAGACTCCCCGAGGAGTACGAAAAGATGTATGTTTTTCATCTTCGGGATTCATCTTGATCTGATTGTATCCAGAGAATCTATCCATAAAAGATATTCGCTCGAACCTACAGGTATTGTCAATCATAACGTCCGTGATAGGGAGAGGAAATTCATCTTTCGGACATGCTTCATTAAGATCCCGGAAGTCGATACAGACTCGAACTTTGTCGGTTTTCTTCAGAACTGGAACAACGTTGGCTACCCAATCAGGATGTTGTTCTTCTCTGATAAAGCCACAAGCGATAAGCTTCTTGACTTCATCATCGATTGCGTCCATTATTTCAGGCTTGAATCGCCTTTGCTGCTGTTTGACTGGTTTAGCATTGGGAAGAATGTTCAGTTTGTGGGTAGCAATTTTATGATCTAAGCCAGGCATGTCCTCGTAACTCCAAGCAAAGACATCAATGTATTCTTTAATGAAAAGAATTAACTCTTGCTTATCTGTTTCCGGAAGATTCTTGCTAATAAAGATAGGACGAGGCGACTCGCTTTCTCCTACATCAACCTGAACTAATTGATCTTCAGTAGGAGGTTCTCTTTGTTCAAATCGGAGTACCCACTGATTATCCATCTGTTGAGCCCAAGGATCTGTTTCAGGACTTTCTTCAATGTCCTCATCACATTCTTCCGGAAGTTCAGCAGAGACCATATTGGAAGATACAATTACACGATGGACTTCACCAATGCTAGTGTCAGAATCCCATAATCTGGAATCAGAAGAATTAGAACGTTCTTCGCTATCAGAATCAGAAACTGCTAGGGATAACATTGGAGGAGAAGCGTATTCGAGACCTCTTTTGGTCCTGCTGTAATACATTTCTGAATTTTCTTGTGGAACAGTGGTACGGAGAGGAGTCTTTCTTCCTTTACCGTAGTTGAGGCCGCTTTTGAAGTCGTAACCCATCTTTCGGACGATGTCTTTTGATTGTTGACTGTAACGACGGAATTGAAGATGTCCCGTGTCGTTAACTTTGCTATCATCCGTGTAGCTAAATTTTTGTTCCGGTCTTTTACTAAAAAGTATTGGACGTTCATCTTTCTTGCGAGCAGGAACAATACGATATGAATCTTTTGGATGTTCACATGAAACTTCTGTTTGAAGAGATTGTATAACTCCCATTGTAAATGACTGAAAGCTATCTAATATATCCAAATAGTATTTAGTATGATAAATAACATCAGTATACTGGAAAGTAGATGTTTTTTCATTGATATGTACATCCGTATTTACAGCAGGACCTTTAGCCTTAGCAGACTTGGTCAGATTGATTACAAGAGGGGGAGAAGAAGAACGTGGAGGAGGCTTGTTACGACGAAAGTCAATAACAAGTGGCTCAGAGGAGGTGAGCTCCTTTTTTTTTTGTTGTGAGATAAATCGACAACAAGGGGCTCAGAAGAAGTAAGCTGCTTTTTGTCCTTGTTACGACGTAAATCAATAACAAGTGGCTCAGAAGAGGTGAGCTTCCTTTGATTTTGATCAGCATCAACTAATTTTTCTTGAACCGGCAAGTAAATAGCCAGTGGTTTAGAAGACTGAGGATGAGAAACACGCCCTTTGACATGTATGATGAGAGTATCATTGGGTACTGCTTTTTGATCTTCTTCAGTATCCATGGCCAATACCACTTTCATAAATTCTTCTTTGTACATACGAGCATCGTTGCAATACGCTTCAATGCCTTTGAAAGGATAAAGGTCTGCAACTTCCTTGTGAACTTGTCCTTTGTCATCAACATATTTAAAGCATTGATGAAGAGTTGATGGAACAACATTATGTTCATGGAGGAATAGTCTTCCCAGAAGAGCGTTGTAAGAACAACCATGATTGTCAATGATATAAAAGGTCACCTTTGTGCGAAGATTGCCTATTTGGAGTTTTAGGTGAATCTTACCCAAAGGTTCACTTCTTCCTTGGTTGAATCCCAAGATAGTGGTAATTGTGCTTGAAAGACTATGCACTGGTATCTTCAACGCATCTAACATTGTCTTTGGCATGATGCTAAGTGCAGACCCTGGATCTATCAGGATACGATCGACTTTTATTGAATCGACATATCCTGTATAGTAGAGAGGACGATCATGTCTATTATCTTCCAGTAGCATATCATCCTGAGTGAAAGTGATGTTTGGAATCAACTCCAAGATACTATGACAGTGACTGCAAGAGACTGGTTCTGATTCTGGCCTTTTAAGGAGAGTTAAGCAAGTTTCAGCCTGCATCAGAGCTTCACTTAGAGTTTCTTGAGTCTCTTTGGAAAGGCGCAAGAGCTCGAAGATTGATAGCCTAGCCGGTGTATTGGCTAATTGGGCCAATATATCAAAGTTATACGGCTTTTCAAGTCCTGTAGGAGATGATTTCTTCAGAGGTTTGTCAAAGCGGACTTGTTGCTTGCCTTTGTCAGCCGTCATTGGCTTGGAAGGAATAGGTACTACAACTGGTGAAGATGTAAAAGGGATCTCTTCAGTAGAAGCAGGTTGTGCTGGAGCAGGTTCAGAAGAAGAAGCAGGATTCTCTTGACCTTCAGAATGATCTTTCAAATATGCTTTCCCTGATCTGGTGCCTATCAGAATCTCTTCATCAACTATGGGGTCAAAAGACACCATATTACAAGTCTTTGTTTTGCTTTTAGAACGATCTTTCTTCTTGGAAGAAGAGGGTATCTCAAACTCTGGAGCAAGATCGGGATGGATCCACATAATTTTGCCGTTGTCAAGAGTCAAGGGAACAAGACCTTCATTTGGTGGAAGTAGGAGATTCTCAATCTCAAGAGTAGCTTTGGGAATTGGAATGACACCGTGCTGTATCATCTGCGGAGGAAAGTCACCAAATTGGACTGAAACCATGTTCGCGGTAACAGTTTTCTCATCTTGCTGTAGAGTGACAACACCAGCATTTACAAGCTCTTGAATTTTGCCTTTGAGCATGTAGCATGCTCGAGTAGGATGTCCAATAAACCTGTGGTAGACATAATATTTAGGATGATCTGTCTTACCGACTTCATCAGGTTTCTTTGGATCTGGGAGTTGAATTTTATTGCTTTTGAGTAAACATTCAAAGATGCTCGTAGTATCATTCTCGTCGAAGGAATATTCCACTTTCGGATGAGGTTCCCTTGGTGGAGGTGCAGAAGGAGTAGGAGTGGAAGTAGGCGGAGCCACATTGACAGCAAAAGATTCTTTATTCTTGTTCAAATTAATGTTCAAAGTCTCTTTTGCTTTGCGATTGTTTTGGCGGTTGCCACCACCTGACGTCTGATGTTCATCTCGATCAGGGTTAGACATCTGTACCCCCAATTGTTTGAACTTTTCGGCACTCACTTCAGCAGCTTTGGCGTTGACAATGAATGAAGGCCAATCTTGGAATTGGGTAGATCCCGTCCACATACTGATAATAGGCAAAAGATTTGCCTTACAAGTATCAATAGTGACAGCAGCTGGAGTTCCGGAAGGCATTTTCAAAGCTTCACGATAGAACCGTTCGATAAAGCTCTCAGCAGTTTCATTATGTTTCTGTTTGATTTTGTTGAGAGCTGACATAGTCATGTCATTGAATCCTTCATAGAATCGTTCCAGAAAGATTTGTTTGAGACCTGAAAAGGAAGTGATACAACCATCGGGCAAACTTCTGTACCAGTCATATACTACGCCGGCTAAACAACCGACGAACACTCTGGTAAGAAGAGCGTCATTTGGCTGGAGTTGAACGGTCATTACCTCAAAATGATTGATGAATTGACTAGGGGAAGTACTGCCATCGAACAAAGAGATTGTTGGGATTTTGTACTTTGGTGGGAACGGGACTTCTTTCCATTCAACTGGATAGGGCTGCTTGATCCCCAATCTTTGCAAGTTGTCTTTTTCTTTGAAAGCTTCGAACTGGGTTAGCAAGAGTTTGACAGCTTCATTGGCATCTTCTGATGATGAAGAAGGAGCAGGTTGAGTTAGAGTGGTAGGAGGAGGAACAACATTATAAGCACTACCCCCAGCTCCTGACTGACTAGGTGTAGTTTGAACTTGTACTTGTACAGAAGGCATTTGAGGAGACACTACCTCCAGCCCAGTATTGACAGGTACCGAAGATGCTATGATCTCTGGACTCGTCGTAGGTACAGTTGGTGGTGTAACATATTGTGCCACAATGATGGAATGCATACTAGCAACCATTTCAGCCATGGTTTTTAGTTTGTCTTCAAGTGCAGCGATTCGCTGTTCCTGATTTACAGAAGTTGAAGCATCTGGATCATCAGTGACAACATAAGCTGTCACTTCTCTTGGTACAGTGGAAGATACTGTTTGTTCAGAACTTTTGCTGTATGCATCATAGTCTGAAAAAGAATAACCTGAAGGGTTTTGAGGAAGATTCCTTTGACCGATTGTATCTCAGCTTCGAGAACGGGTATGTCGAAACACTCCTTCAGAAGATTCTTGGAGTAATTCTAAATACCGCTGGCTTGGTTTACGAAGTTTGCCGTGCTTAGAGCATCTCCTACCCCAGTGTCTCGGGAAGTCATATTAACAGAAGCATACAAGACTTCATCATCCTCTGACATAGGTTCAGATTTGGCAAAAGTCAGACGATCGAAAATAGATCGTTTTGTTGTTTGACAACAACATTGGATGATGACTTTGTGATTGCAATGATGATCAGATGGTTGTGAAGGAGGTGTTGAGACATTGTCTCGTTTCTGTCTAAGATGTTCTCGAAGATCGGGAACAACAACAGGATGAGGAAAACTCTGAGGGATCTGTTCTTTGATAACATTCGGAACATGATTCCGATTCTTCAAATATTTAGTCCCTTGAGTATACAGGGAAGTGCTCACCTCATTAGCATAAGTGTCGGGATTTTTGACCTTGGAGAGTTGTTTCTGATGATGTTTGATCTTCGACATTGGCTGTTTGCATTTTACCGAAGTGGGTCTATTGAGATAAGTTCTGATATCAGCAAATTCACCCCCAGGGGTTTCTGTCAGAGACACTAACAGTTTTCCCTGTCTGGAACGGGAAATCTTGAGAGTCGGGAGTTCCTAGAGTTCTGCTACCGGGGTAGGCAAAATACCTCTTTGATCAGTACAAGTTCTCTTGTTATAAAGGAAAGAAGAATCCTTGTTTGAAAGAGTTCTAGTACTGATTGGTGCCAAGGCACGTTCAGATGGATCTTCTTCGATAAAAACTGAAGAAGATTGAGAAAAGACCAAAGGGCCTTTTCCTTTGTTTTGTGACGAAGGGTTAGCTAAAGAGCGTTTCCGTCTGTTGTCTTCCAAGTCATGAGACAAGGAAGTTTGAGAAAAGACCAATGGATCTTTCCCTTTGTTTTGAAGAGAAAGAGGAATAGCCAAAGGACTACCCCCAGTAGATTGCGCAGGAGCAATAGAATGTTTAGGAAGAGGAGCAGAGCCTTTTTCCTTGTTGTGAGAAGAAGAGAGTTTAGCCAAAAGACTGTTACTCTTGGATTGCGCAGGAATGCTTTGCGCATGAGTTGATGTTACACTGGTTCTGGCCACAGAGACTGTGGTTTGCACATCAGGAGTTTTTGCCACAGAATGCTTAGGTTGCACTCTGGTTGCTGGAATGTTAGTTTGCGCAGGAAGTTTGGCAGCCAATTGCGCCAGGGGCATAGGAGTTTTATACTTAGCCATGGCAGCATATGAAGTCTTTTGTGTACTGGCCATAGCAGACTGCGCAGCACTAGCAGAGACAGATTGTGCACTGGGCTTGGTGACAGAAGCTTTGGACTGCACAGCAGACTTGCTGGCAGATTGCGCAGAAGACTTGATGGCAGCATTAACAGAATGCGCAGCAGTCTTTGGGACCCACGCTGGGCGCACTTTGCTTGTGGCAGCAGTGGTTACAGTGCGAGGAGTGGTCTTGGAGTTGATCATGGACTCGTAGGCTGTCTGGTTGATCTTCACAACCAGTGTCTTCTGCGTCTTTCCGATAGACGCTACGTCACATTGAGTTGTCACTTCCTCATCGGAGGAGAAAGTCGTCCCCAGCAGAGTTGCCATTTTGTTTGCAAAAACAAAAGTTGAAGAACTTTATTGATACAAACTTTGTAAAAGATTACAATTTGAATTCTGGGAATGGTACAACTTTAGAAATTCAATCTAGATGACGATTGCTTTATCCCTTGGACGATGTGAACTCTGAAGACGAAGCCTCTGAAGTTGAAAACAACTCTGGAATTGAAGGCAAAAAGCCTCGGAAGTGGAAGGCAAAAGCCTCGGAAGAATACAGCAGCACTTGGGCAAGAACTCCTGGACTCTCTGAACTTTGAAGTCTGATCTCTCTGATTTCTGATTACTGATTCGTGATCCCCTTGAATGGAGACTTGAAACTTTATTTATCGAGTTCTGAGAAATAACTAACTTTTAGTTATTCTGGACTGCGCATGATGGATTGTGCAGCAATTGGTTTGCGCAGCAATGGACTGCACAGGCAGTTGCTGGATCATGGGTTAACTGTCTTGGACACATGGCATCATTTGATTGAAATGCGCATGATCATGCATAGGCAGTTGCCACGAAATGAGCAATTGATGGCATGAATGCCACGTGTACTTTATCATTTGTACTGGTAGAACGCGCACATTGAATTGCATAGACTTTGGATTGCGCCAACTTGAATTGTGCAGGAAATGGATTGCGCCAACACAGATTGCGCCAACATGGATTGCGCTGCCAGCTGTCCTCGAGCGCCGTGCTGTACGATTAAACGAACGGCCGCCTCGATCTCCGTGCTGTCAGTTGTTAGAAGATTTGATTTGTGTCAGGTAATGATGGCGATTTGCCATGTCAGCCTGCGCGCTTGGAAGTGTGCGCAGTCTATCCTGCGCAATCTGAATGGTGCGCAATCTGTTGTCTGCGCAAGTCATCTGAAAGTTGGATTTCTTAATTTTCTGACTTTGTTGATGTATGCCACTTGATTTTTTAGGACCTACAATTATATTAATTTAATAAATTCTAAAGTTAGGATATGGCATATGTTTTTGTATTAGCTCTCCGAAAAACTAAACGGATCGCATTTTTGTTTCTGGAATCTTCCGAAATCGCAAAAATACTGAAACCCGTTTATTTTTGGAACAATAGATACTCAAACAATTTTGTAGAAATCTACAAAATGAATTTTGTCTATTAAAATATGTTTTTGGAAAGCTTACCTTGATACGCTTCTTTTAAAAAAACTGGAGGCAAAACGGAGTTCGGAGCTAGGAGATATCGTCGTTGCAAGTTGCTCTTGCTATTAAAAAGCGGGGCTGAATTCTAATGACGAATTTTAGAGTTTCTATTGGACTAAAAATAATTTCGAATTGTGGCTGATAGAAGGGGGATGTATTGGGTTTATATAGTTATTTATTTCAGATTTATCTCCTAAATTAGATAGGATTTGATTTAAATAAATTGGAGTTTGCTTTGTTAGGATAAGATATAGATAGGGGTGCTTTCCTATTAGACTTAGGATTATGATTAACTTAAATATAGTTCATATTTATCTAAATTATCTATAACATTATTTAAAATTACTATAGATAATAAATAGAGTTTATATCTATTTAAACAACCTTTATCTAATCTCATTTATACAAGCTGCAATATTTAATACTAAATTGTCATTTATTCTATATTATGTAAATAGTGTACAATACAAGTAACATGTAAAAAGTAATAGAAGTTATAAAATAAATCTTAAAAGTCTGAAATTTTTTTTGTATAATATAGTTCAGATCCTTAATATACTAGAAAAATAGCTTTATATATTTTTATACTCAATTCACTAATGAGCACTATACTAAATATATGTAAAATAATATAAATTATATAATAAGTCAATAAATAGTTATTTAAAAATCCAAAAATTCCACAAATATTTATTTTGAAAAATCAGGAAATTTACAAAAGTCTTACTTAGATAAGGACTAAGAAGAGTTTTAATTCCCCTTAGATTTTCCACTATTTAATTCAAATTGATTTAAAATTAACTCAATCAAATATAATCCAATGTAGATAGATTCTACCTCTAATTTAAACTGTATTTAAATAACTTAATAACTTTTTTTCCAACTTAAATCACCATAATTAATTACATTTTAAATCAACCCATATTTAATATACCTTTTTCGAGATAATATATGATAATAATTAATTTCGAAAATACAAATATATATACACTCGCATACAAAAATAATATTTGCATAAAACACAGTCTTTCTAAATTACTAGTTATACTAGTACCATAAAATAAAATGACCTTTTTTTAAAATAAAAATAAAGTTTGACAATCCTCGGCACAACGCATTTACAACTTCAAGCAATATAAAATATTTATCGTCTACTATTTTGAAATATTTTCTACATCTGTATAATTAGAACATTTTATAAAAGTATGTACTTCACACTTATTCGTACTTAACGAGAAATTTACGAAACGTAAACTCGTACGCGACGTACAAATTCGAAGTACCAAAATCAATACCATATTTATAAAAAAATATATAGTACAAATTTAGGGATTTTACATCCTACCCAACTTACAAGAATTTCGTCCTCAAAATTTAGGAGTAGGTAGGGTACAAGAGTATGTTAATACTTTCAATCAGGCGAGAACGATGTTTTAATTCGTGATTTTAATAACGACGAAAGAAAAATAATTCAAAGGTATGATATTGATAGAGGATCGCTAACTAAGGCAAGGATTGCATGAATTTAGAGTATAGTAAGGAATGGAGTAATCAAAAGGAATAATTTGCGGACGTAGAAATTATGGTTCCTCGATAGAGTAGGGTCATCTAGGTTTAGAGTTGAATCGTCTTCAAATTTCAAAAAGGTCATGAAAGTTGAATCTAGGGTTAAGGTAAAAGGCAAGTAGCTCAAGACGGGGATAGTCATATTGGTTGGTCAGTGGTTAACTATCTCTAAGTATATACAAATATCATGGTCATAGGAGAATGGTTTGGTCTATCTATCGATCACAAGCCTTATCTAGAATAGTTAAAAGACGAAAGCCAACAAGATTCCAAAGGAGATATTTTCGATGTCAATATGTGATTCAAATGCAGTTGTATAATTCCAAGAGAATTGCCAAGGTAATCGCGGAGGAGACTCTAGGGACAAGTTTACTATGTCTCCATCTACGTAGAATGATATACGAAAGGCGAACCAAGTGCACTATGGTTGATCAGACCATAATACGTCGGTTCTGATTAGATAATATATTAGTGGGCGCCCACTATAACATATGTCACGAACAAGCTCGATAAAGAGTAAGCTTACAAAACTAGACTATAATAGCAACATAAGATAGTCAAACTATAAGCAGTGGATGATGAAGGAAATTTAAATAGTCCAAGATCCTTTAAAATCTAAGTCTTGTCCAAAGTTTTGGTCTATACAGACGGCTTGGTTGACTGGATAAGTTAGGGTCTACTGAATTCTATAGTCCAAGTGAATCTATAAATGTGGTCCACAAAATGTTGGTTAGGTCGTGAGGTATTCTACCCAACTTACAAGAGTTAAACTAGTAGTGTGATGGGACCACGAGTTAAGCAATCAAGGTAAGGCACAAAATTAAGCATTAAAGGAAATCAAGTAGAACCTCATCACATATCGGGTTGAAAGAATTTAGTCGAGATTGAGTCATTATCTGTGGTCGAAAAGGACAATGGTATTATGGTATGGTTTATAGCTAGCCATTTTGACTTGAAAGTCGTATCACAAAAATAAAGTACATGGGGACGTGTTTTAGTGGCACGTGATATTCCTACTTGAAGGTGGGCTCGTCTAGGTCTTGCTCTTCATTGAAGGCACGAAGAGAGTATTTATAGAGAAGGGCCGAAACCCTAATCATAATCCTAGCCATAACTGATTGCAAAAAGATAGAAGAAAATAATGGAAAGATTTGAATGAATTAAATTCAAATCCCACAAAAGATGGATATGATTAATTGACTCAATCTTTTCTTAACCGCTCAAATCTTCCAATCAGCCACATCATGACCCGTCTATGCCCCTTTGCTACCACCCGTACCCGGATATTCGGGCACGATTACATAGGCCACATCCAGCTTACGCCTCAGTATCGGCAGCAAAATGCTAGCAAGTACCCAATAAATATCTACAACATCTAGATGATCCATGATAATAAATGTGCTCAAATCACACCACAAGCGACTAAGGAAGATATGAAATAGAAAGATATCAATAACACTGAAACAGACATAGTCTACAAATGAATATACAAGACGAGAATGTATCGGAGGCAAAACAATAACAAAACTAAAACAAACTACCAGGGCCTAGAACTCCCGGGCGACAACTCACGGTGCAAGAATATCGAGATCCGTCTCAGCTAGCATCAACCTGTAGTCCAATAATGAGGGGCATAACAATTCCTAAAATTTGTCAACGTATCCAGTCAGGATTGGAGCGAAGTACGTATACTAACAGAAGTTCCAATGAATTGACAAATACTATAAGAAATAATTATAATGAAATACAAGACAGAATATCAAGACTGAAAGTAAAACAGTAGAAGGTAGACTGAATATCATGTCATGGTGTGAGATATAAGGTAAAATTGGAATGTGAAGCAGTACAGGTAAATCTGATGTATAATATAAATATAAACGGTGTCTTGTAATATTAGATCTTTATGTGATCGGCTTGGGTCCAGATCAGGCTGTTCCATTTGACCGACTATGCACAAGAACAAGCACAGGTAAACCTGGAGATCAGGCCGGCCAAAATAGAAAGCTATTATTCCAGTAGTATCAGGTCAGGCTACACCCTACGTGTGGCGAGGGTGGAGCTATACACATGTAGTTACATGAGGGGTATTGATCACATAACCTCTAATAACTCCCCATCCCCGAGTAGTATACTGGATCCAACCATAGCACGTTACGACAAGGGATTCTCTAAAAGGGTAGCAAATCCCCTTAAGAATTGGTGTTTATACAAGTATAAGGACAATAGTCAAGAACGAGACTTGTACCAGTATACCAGGATAACCAGGAGTAACATCTCATGACGGGATCCAACGTATACTAATCTGTGTATCCTGCTGTCGAGAATCAAGTAAAATACTACAACTGAACATATATAGTAAATATCAAAGCAATGAAAACTATTAGAGAATGTACTCGCCTTGATGGGTTGAAGTCGACGTGTGCGACACAAACGTGTCGACACGAAATAGGTACAATGCTATGCTCCACAAGATGGTCCCAAACGACGACCCATGTAGTTCCATTGAGTCCAGAAAAGTCCAAATGGCCTAGTTTGGTATATAGAAACCCGAAATCAGAGTTTGGCACGATTATCGAGACCGAGGTAGAAGTCCATGATAAAAAAAAGAGTGATTCTAATTAGTTATGACTTATGATTTTGAGGGAAAAGCTTAACCTTATATATTTAACTATTTTAAAAATAATTTATAATACTTAGAAACTATATATTTTGTAAATCAGAATTTTCAGATAAATATTTCAAAGCCTAGAAAATTAAGTATAATATTTGGAAGGTAGGTTTATTTAGCCAAAATATTTAGGATAACATATTTAAAAAAAATTATTAAAACATTATTTTGGCAAATACTTCTTTTAGGTAACCATATACTAAAATAATATTAATTTATTTATTTGCCCAATATCTCAATTCTAGTATAAGATACTATACCGTTTTTGGTTTGAATATATATATTAATTCTCTAAAATACTACAATATTATTTAGGGTTTTTAAAACATGTTCCGTAACCAAAATGTGTTGAAGCCCAATATAGAATATTTGATCTAACATACTTTTAGAAAACTTTTACTAGATATTTAATTAGTAAAACTACATAAAAAATATTTCAATACGTATTTAATAATAAGGATGATAGCAATCAGTTACTAATTCCTATATATATATATATATATATATATATATATATATATATATATATATATATATATATATATATATGCTCGCTCTGGAATTAATCACCTGCATGAAGTTTCCAACTAGAGGGGGTAACATCGCCATCAAGCTCGACATGGAGAAAGCCTACGACAGACTGGATTGGCAGTTTATGCTGTTCTGATTAGGAGCCAGACACCTCTCCTCGGACTGTACATTTCATCCGGACACTCAGATACAGGCGAGTACATTCTATGATCATTTCATATCCTGCTTAGAATTATTTTCTTGCATTAGTTTACTTTACTTGATACTGTCATATTGGTCATACGAGTTAGTACAATATGGATCCCTCCCTGAGATGTTATCCCTTCAGGGAGCATCGGTGTACTCTATGTTCTGTGTGTTTCACTTACATGGCGTATCACTATGCTTCTTTGATTCTTTGATCACTTGTGACATATACTCATATGATCACAGAGTCTTCTTTGAATCCTTATCCCATTTGTTGGGTTTTCCAGAATCTCCATTTATGGGACTACTATGTACCACCCTTTGGGGGCTTATCACCCTTTGGGGGCTTACCACCCTTCGGGGGCTGTTAGATAGAATCATAACATAACCTGGTTGGATCCTTGTGTATTAATTGGGGGTACGGGGGAGTATGAATAGCCATGTGAACAATTCCAAAGTAGAATAGCCATGTACGCCTCTTTAGTATAGCCATGTCAAATCAAGCCGTTCACATGTCGACTTTGTACTCTAAATCACTAGTCACTGGTAGCTCTTTATTTATAGTAGATATTTCTATTACAGCTCTCTATCTCTGTTTACATACTGCATTTCTTCAGTATCTATATCTTACTTTACTGTATGATTATATTTTCTAACCTGCTATGAATTGTTGAGATGTACTGTGCTCGCTCCTGTCCTGACTGGACCTGTTGAAAATATTACAGAGGACGAGGAGGAGGCCTGTGAGGATACCTTCTACGGGACAGCTCTAGCTGACGGCTTTACCCTACTGCCTAGACTAGTTTAGTTAGGCTTATCTTCTTATGTTGTCTTGAGACTAGTAGATAGACTTATTTCTGTCTTTGAGATTTGGGGTGTATATATTCTTTCATATTCGGTAGCTGAGATATGTACTCTGGATATTTGCTGGGATGTTATCTTAGACTTTCTGATCATCTGTATTTTCCTTGAGTTCTTTATCATATCGTGCTTCTTCTTCCTTAGTTGTGATTGGGTTTATTTTCTGCTATGTCACCCCCACTCGGGGAGTATAAACTGCTTAGCTTATATTGTTAGATGTTGTGACCTAGGACAGCGTTCTACCGCCGACACTGCGGTGTAGATTGGGCGTTGTTACGCTCTCGTACCCTCACAGTGGGTGCGGGTCGTGACAGTTCCCTTGCTTCAAATGGAGAAATTGGTCGTAGAGGACATCTCAAACATGGATAGAAAATAATCTTTCATAGAGAAAATCATAGAACTCTTTTCATATGTGTTCTGTACCCAATCGCCTTTCTTCAGCCTTCCACTAGTATTGAGCATTGTCCTCTAAGAGTTTATCTACTGCTGTCATCCATAAGTTCGTTGGCAACCGTGACGCCTTCAGTAGCTTCTCTGTGATGATAAGCTACGCTGAAACCTCAAGTGGTCCCTCGGTGCCCTTGAAGGACTTGGACTTTGTAGAGGCTAAAAATCAAGCTGTGACCCCCATTAAAGTGTGCGATCATCAGGTGGCGCCAAATCATTATGTTGCGCCAGACCATCATGTTGTGCAGCATCAGGTTGTACCAACATCAGGTTGCACAAAAAATAGGTTACACGAGCGCCACGTGGCACACTTCCTTGAGAAGGTGTAACGACATCATCATTACCTGACAACTGACAGCACGGAGATTAAGGAAAATCTATTCGAATCCCGCGCAACGCGGCGCTCGAGAAGATTTTGTCAGCATGTAATTAATGCTGACAGCTGGTTCGCGCAAGACATTGTGTGGCACGAGAATTAACAGCACAGAAGACCTAGTCAAAGGTGCAAGTAATTGAGTTGTGCCCATGCGCAACCTGGCTAGCTGGCGTCGCCCGATCAACTTTTTAGCAGAGTGACATGGCATGCAAGCCACCAACTTCGCAGAGCATGCCCACTATATTGCCCACAACCACGTGCATCTCAATCAAATGATGCCACACGTCCACAACAGTTGGTACAACTGCTCGCACTGGTTGTTACATTGTGCCCATGCACAACATGATGAAGCTCGCGCAAGGTGATCAAACAGTGTTCAGAACAGAGTGATGTGGCGCGCAAGCCACTAACTTTGCAGAACGTGTCCACTACACTGCCCACGACCATGCGTATCTCAATCAAACGATGCCACGCGTCAACAACAGTTGGTGCAACCGTTCGTACAAGTGAACAGGAGGCGCACAACCTGAAGTGTGCACAACCCAGAATAACTACTAAACAGTTATTTCAAGAACTCTATAAATAGAGTTTCAAATCAGTTCTAAATCATCACGAATGATCATAATCTCCTGCTAAAGTGTTGTTACATCCTTCAGAGGCTCGTGTCTTCGATATCACATCGTCCAAAGGATAAAGTGATCGTCTTCTAATCAGATTCCTATAGTTATACTTCTCCAGAAATTAATTGTACTCTTGTACTCTTTTCTAAGTTTGTAAAAAAAACTTTTTTTTTTTGCAAACAAAATGGCGACTCTGCTGGGGACGAATTTCTACTCCGACGAGAAAGTGACAACTCAATGTGATACCACGCCGATCGGCAAGACCAAAAGACCCTGGTCGTTCAAGTCGAACAGACAGCCTACGAGGCCATGATCAATACTGGAGGTGCCAAGCGCACTATTGCCACTGCTAAGAGCAAGATGCGCTCTGTCTGGACTCCTATGTCCTCGACGACACAACCTGCTGCCTCTGTGCAACTTGCTCCCATCACTGCCCTGGTGCAACCTAAGGGAAACAGTCTTTTGGATAATCCCTCCACTTCTCTGATTCTGAAATCGAAGGAGACTTCGTCTTGACACACTGCTATCCAAAACGAAGAAAAGTGCCCTTTGGCCTTTTTCTGGCAACCTGTGCCTGTTTCTGCCTCTGCGCAACTTGCGCCCATATCTGTCATGGCACAACCGAAAGGAAATAGCCTTTTGGCTACTTCCTCTGCTCCTCCGGTTCTGAACTCAAAGACAAATATGGCCAGTACCTTTGCTGGACAAAACAAAGGAAAGCGCCCTTTGGCCTTTTCTTTCGTAGCACAACTTGTACCTACTCCTGCTCTGGCGCAACTTGCACATAATTCTGCACTGGCGTAACCTGTGCCTATTTCTGCTCTGGTGTAACTTGCACATATTTCTGTATTAGCACAACGTAAAGGGAAATATTGTTTAGTGGTTCCCTCTTCGTCACCAAGTCATAAACATGCTGAAAAATTATTAAATCAAGGAAAACGCTCTTTGGCTTTTCCCCATTCTGCTCGAGTCTTTGATTGGGTAGAAAGTACTGCTGATTGCGCTTTTGTGCCTCTCAACACAAAAGTGGATTCAGATAGAAATCCTACTCTCCTTAACAGAGACAACCAAACCTCTGTCAGAAAAATGGGTTCTATTCAGAATGAACTTTCCACAAAAAAGGGTATTATGCCTACTCAAAAGAGGTTAGGGCAGGATCTACCGACCCTACAAATCTCAAGATCCCAACAAGGAAAACTGCTAGTACCTCAAGTAGATGCACAAGTAGCACCCCTGTTAGACTTGCGCATCTATATCAACAGGTGCCAATCAGGGTCAACATCAGGAAAACATAAAATGTATCAAGCGCAACCTGTACCAGTTGCTAACTTGCACCAAAGGAAGAATTCTGAGGTAAAAAATCCTATGACTTATGCTAACCAGCTTAGCACATCCTTGTACACTCAAGGTATAGGACACCTCAAAAATAGGAACCATGTCACGAATATCGTTAAGGACTACATTCCTGCAACGTCTTCTCGTCCTGTTAGTGATCTCAGTGAACTCTTGATACAGAAGCAAAAAATTTCAATCCATCCTGTCCAACGGTGGTCCAACAGCAAGAACATCATTGCAATCACCACCATGAAGTTGTCATCAAATGTTACTGTCAGTCAGCTAAACGGTCTGTCTTTGATCGTTTGAATTATGTTCAGACTCCTGAACCTATCCTAGTGGACGAAGATGAACTACTCTATGCTCCTGTCAACATGGCATCTCGAAGCACTGGGTGGAAAACTTCCAAGCGTAATGCATCCCGCAATCCCAGTAAACAGTACTTAGATCGGATTCATAAATCCGACGAAGGAGTATTCCAATATACTAGGTTAAGAAGCCGAGACA
This sequence comes from Iris pallida, assembly GCA_029216955.1. Lineage (NCBI taxonomy): Eukaryota > Viridiplantae > Streptophyta > Magnoliopsida > Asparagales > Iridaceae > Iris > Iris pallida. The sequence continues at coordinate 24,499,509 of JANAVB010023800.1, read as the reverse complement.
CAATCGGTCAAAGGAATCTTCCTTCCAACCAAGATTCTCTCAGTCAACAGGACACCCCTATCACTTATTCTGGGGTTGATACCTTATATGACTTTGATGCTGATAGTAAAAGTTCTAGAAAGACCATCTTTTCCACTAGCTCATCTTCAATAGCTAGAAAAGTGACTGCTTATGTCGCCACAGAAGATCAAGATATTTCTAGCTCTAACAATCAAGAGCAAAGAATTGCTGTTTTGGAGGCTAGTTTGAAGATCATGGCTGAGATGATGACAGGCATGCATGCTGTCATTATGGCACAACATACAGTTCCACCAGACACGAATCTGATTCCAACATAAGAACCTGTAACAACATCAGCTCCCATCAATATTGAACTGGGGGTACAGTCTCCTCACACTGCTTTCATTCCTGTGTAGGCTATTCCAAGTCAATCTGGTGCCGGGGGTGGTACTTACCATGCAGTACCTCCTCCTAACATATCAAATCAATCCACTGCTCCACAATCAATGGGAGATACCAATAAGGCCGTAAAACTTTTACATACTCAATTCGAAGCTTTAAAACAGAAAGATGGCTTGCAGAAGCTTGGGATCAAACTGCCCAATCCCATAGAATGAAAAGAAGTCCAATTTCCTTCTAAATACAAAACCCCTACTATTATGCTGTTTGATGGCAGCACATCGCCAAGTCAATACCTCAATCACTTTAAAGTAATGACTGATCAACTTCAACCAAATGATGTCTTCTTACTAGAGTATTTGTCGGCTGTTTAGCTGGTACAGTATGACTGGTATTATAGTTTACCAGATGGTTGTATAACCTCTTTCTCTGGCTTCAAACAAATGTTCTTGGAACAATTTTATGAGGGAACCAACGACATGACTATGTCTGCTCTCATCAAAATCAAACAACGATATAATGAAACTACCGAACATTTTATTGAACGATTCTGTCGTGAAGCACTCAAAATGTCTTTCGAAACTCCAGATGCTTTTAATATAGACACTTGTAAATCAAACCTGTTGCCTATAATCAGCATATGGATGGGATCAACACAATTCTAGGACTGGCCTTCCTTTATAGTGAACGCCAAAGCAGCAGAAGAGAGCGCTGACAATTTCAAACAATTAGGTATTCAAATGCCTAATCTTGCAAAAGATGACCATTCTGCAACCAACAGCGGCGGTCGTCAGAACAATCGCAAAAGCAAAGAGACTTTGGCTATTAATCTCAAAGGCAAAGAAGCTCTAGCTATTAATGTAAGTCAGCCAACATCTACCCCAATAGCACCACCGCAAAGGACACTACGTCCAAAAGAAGAATACTCTTCTGATGAAGATGATATCATGAGTACCTTTGATTGTCTGATCAAGAGCAATAAACTTCAACTGCCAGAACCAAAATGGCCAAAGGAAGTTGGTAAGACTGACCATCCTAAATATTATATTTACCACAGATTTATTGGAGATCCAACTCGAGCATGCTATGTGCTCAAGTGTAAAATTTAGGAGATGGTCAATTCCGATGCAATTACTCTCCAACAAGACGAGAAAACTGTAACGGCTAACGTTGTCTCTCTACAGTTTGAAGATTTTCCGGCTCAACTTGTGTAGGACGGCGTCATCCCTATCCCGAGAACTACTTTGGAGATTGTTAATCTTCCACCTGTACGAACTGATGGTCTTGTTCCTCTGTCTACTGACAAAGGGGAAATTATGTGGATCCATACAGATTTAGTGGCTGACATCGAAACACCGTTTTCCTCCACCAAGTCTAAGAAGGCCACTAAACATAAATCATGTCATATGATTTCGTTGGGTGAACATTGTCTTCTACCTCTAACTGCTACCTTCAACTCGGCAGCAGATAATCCTTCTTCTTCTTCCCCTACTGAGACAATATTGTCAAAGTCAGAAGCCAAATATCAACCAGCTTTCCATCTAGATAGTCTACAGTATAGTGAGCTAATGACAAAAATGGGATATGATCTACAAAAGGCCTCTAGTTTGAACCATGGAAAGGGATCCCATGTACCTCTTTCTCTATGTCTTTCACACAACCAATCTCGGGTTGGCTTGGATTACTGGACAAACTCTTCATCTTGCTAAAAGAAACCTTCCAGAAACAAGATACAGACAAAGAGTTGCAGTATGGTGTCCTTCGAACCCGTATCTGAAGAAGAAGCCTTAACTGGTACCAAGTCTGGAAAACCTTACCTAAGAGACTATTCAGAAGGTCAAAAAAACCCTGCTCCAGCTCTGGAGGCTCCTTAAGCATCATCTTCTCCTGCTGTCAATGTTCCATCGGCTTCATCACCTCTAATAGAGCTAACTCTTTCCAAATCGACGACAGCCAACAAAAGGAAATAGCCTGTCCATTTTGATAAAGTGTTGAAGAGACTCCAACTTTGGGACTCGAGAAGCCGTATAACTTTGATATACTGGCTCAGCTGGCTAATATCCCAGCAAGATTGTTAATTTTTGAGCTACTCTGACTTTCGAAGAAAACTCGAGAAACGTTGAGTGAAGCTTTGATGCAAGCTGATACTTGCCTAACATTCCAAAGGAAGCTAGAGCAAGAGCCTATAATATGCCTTCATTGTCATAGTGTGATGCAGCTGATGCCAAACATTATCTTTACACAAGATGATATGCTGTTGGAAGATAATCGTAATGACCAACCCCTCTACTTCACGAGATATGGCGATACCATGAAGGTTGATCGCATTTTGATCGATCCTGGGTCTGCACTTAGCATCATGCCAAAGACTCTACTAGATGTAATAAAGATTCATGTACATAATCTTTCAACAACCATCACGACAATCCTGGGATTCAATTCTGGAAGAAGTTAACCATTGGGAAAGATTCGTCTAAAAGTTCAAATAGACAATCTTCGTACAAAGGTTACTTTCTACGTGATCGATAATTATGGCTCTTATAATGCTTTGCTAGGAAGATCCTTTCTGCATGAGCATAACATTGTACCATCCAGTCTACATCAATGTTTCAAATATGTAAACGTCAATGGAGAGGTCCAAAAGGAAGTAGCCGACCTAAATCCTTTCAGGGGCATTGAAGCCTATTATACTGACTCTTGGATGTACAAGGAAGAGTTTATGAAGGTTGTATTGGCGATGGATAGTGAGAAAGATCAGAAAGATACTCCAAAAGATGTTCTCATGATCTCCGTCATAGGATGTACTATTCGTCCCTCTTCTTCTCAGACGTTGACAATACATCTTTCCTCTCAAAATAAACAGCCTCCAGCTGTAGAAAGGGAACAAGAGGAGAGCATCCCTTCTGAGCCTCTAGTTATCGACCTTCGTCGTAACAAACCATCACCTACTCCTCCTCTGGTTATCAACCTTACTAAGCCTTCTGTTAAGGCTAAGAATCCTCCTTTTCCTCCTCTGGTTATCAACCTTACTAAGCCTTATGTTAAGGCTAAGAATCACGTTATAAATGATGATGTACAAATCAATAAAGTAGCATCTCCTTTACAGTATATTGATGTTCTTTATTATACTCGATGTTATTTAAAAATGTTAGATAACTTCGAACCACTTACCATAGGAGCAGTTCAAGCTTCCCAAAATAAAGTATGGCATGAGCCAATGCAGGACTCCTTCTTCTTAGTTCCTTCCAGAAAGAAAGATAAACTTCATATACTTTTTAGTAAAGGAACAAAACAGAAAATCATGTTCGATAGTGAAGAAGAAAATTACGATAACGAAAGACTTCAACTACGTCATTATAGTTAGTAATCAAAAGATATCATTCAAAAGATGGTTTATAATTTTAAAGCTGGTCTCAATGGAGGTAAAGGAAGACGAACTCCTATTCGTATCCCTGCTCCAAAAGAAAAATCACAACAATATTACAGCAAAATGAAGCGGGGATTAGGTTATACTTCACCAATTCCAACTCCAGAAGCCTCCGAATTCGATGGAGAATAATGATCTAACTCTTCTGATTTTGTCTCATGGGATTCAGACAACAGCGTAAGACGCGTACATCGAGTGACTCTATCTTCCAATATGGTAACTGCCGAGTTCTCGAAAGACGACAAAGACATTGCCGAAGCCTCTGAATCTGATCCTTGGGAACAAAGGATGGATACTCATTGGGAGCTTCGCTTCGAGCAACGTTAGCCACCAACCGAAGATTAGTTGATTCAAGTCAATGTTGGAGATGAAACTTCCCTAAAACCAATATTTGTCAGCAAAAGCCTCCCTGAAGTAGATAAACAAGAACTGATCCAACTTATTAGGGAATACATTGATGTATTTTCTTTGAGCTATGAAGACATGCCGGGATTGGATCCTCAGATCGCTACCCACAAGCTCAATATTCTGCCGAATGCGAAGCCAGTCAAGCAGCAACAGCGTCAATTTTGACCTGACATGATGGATGCCATAGAAGCTGAAGTCAAGAAACTCATCGCCTGCGGTTTCGTCAGAGAAGAACAACATCCAGACTAGGTGGCTAATGCTGTCCCAGTTTTAAAGAAAACAGGAAAACTCCGAGTTTGCATTGACTTTAGAGACCTTAATGAAGCTTGTCCCAAGGATGAATTTCCTCTTCCGATCACTGATGTCATGATTGACAATACTTGTGGATTTGAATGAATATCTTTTATGGATGGATTCTCAGGATATAATCAAATCAAAAATGCATCCAGAAGATAAAAAATATACATCTTTTCACACTCCTCTTGGAGTCCATTGCCACACTGGCATGTCATTTGGTCTTAAGAATGCTGGTGCCACTTATCAGCGGGCTATGAGTACTATCTTTCGTGATCATTTACGAAAGACTGTTGAATGTTATGTTGATGATATTGCTGTCAAAAGTCGTCTAAAGGAAGACCACATTCAAGACTTGAGAAATATATTCGATCTAATGCGCCAGCATCAACTTAAGAAGAATCCCACCAAGTCATTCCTGGGAGTCTCTAGTGACAAATTTCTCGGATTCGTCATTACCTCTAAAGGTATACACGTTGATCCCGAGAAGATCAAAGCCATTCAAGAGATGCGTCCTCCACGCAACCTAAAAGAGCTATGAGGATTCCAGGGACGGCTTGCGTATATCAGGAGATTCATCTCAAATCTCTCTGGATGCTGTAGACCGTTCACTCAACTCATGAAGAAAGGTGTGTCTTTTATTTGGACTGAAGAATGTCAACAAGCATTTGAAGACATAAAGCGGTACTTGATGAATCCTCCAGTTTTAGTGCCCCCAGTCTCAGGAATACCCTTCCTGATGTATGTTCGAGCAATAGACCATTCCCTAGGTGCTTTATTAGCTCAGAAGAATAAAGACGGTAATGAACAGACTATCTATTACTTATTCGTACAATGATTGGAGCTGAGCATCGATACACCCCAGTGGAAAAAGAATGTCTAGCTTTGATGTTTGTTGTTCAAAAGACGAGGCATTATATCACTGGCCAAACTATTCATGTTATTTCTAGAGTTAACCCTCTCTGGGTCCTGATGAAGAAGCCCAGTACACTCAATTCCAGGCTTGCAACATGTGACATATTGTTAGCACAATATGATATGGTTTATGTTCCTCAAAAGTCTGTTAAAGGTCAATACCTTGCTGACTTTATGGCAGCTCATCCAGTTCACGAAACGTCTAAACTCTATGACGAGATTCTAGATGAAACTTTGGAGTCCAACATGATTTCAGAAGAAATTCTTACATGGCGTCTATTCTTTGATGGTGCATCAAGAATTGGACCAAATGGTGCTATTGTTGCTGGAGTTGGAATCGTCCTCGTCTCACCAGAAGGGTTAGCTATTCAAAAAGCTTATTCTTTAGATGAGTCGTATTCCAATAACGTGGCTGAGTATAATGCCTTACTCATCGGTTTCCAACTAGCTAAACAATTAGATATTGAGTATCTTGAAGTCGACAGAGACTCCAAACTGATTGTCAACCAAGTAAGAGGCACGTATGAAGTTCGACATCAAGATCTGGTCCCATATCATGATGCAGCGATCAGGATGGCTACTTCATTCAAAGGCTTCTTCATCGAGCATCTACGCCGAGCATGTAATACAAAGGCTGATGCACTCGCTAATCTTGCAGCAATGTTGGCAATTCCAGTTAGAAGGCAACAAATGATCGTCATCACTAATAGAGAGTTATTTGGCGTCGAGAATAACTTAAATATTGAAGTCAACAACTCAAACATGGAATTCAATAATTCAGTTGAAGTTTGTACTATCAGTAAAGATTGGAGGGCTCGTTTTATAGACTTCGTGGTCCATGATATCTTACCCGAAGATCCTAAGGAGGCTACAATAATTCGTCGACAGTCACTCAGATTCTATTATAATCATGCTACAAAGACACTCTCTCGACGAACGTTTGACAGCTTACTTCTACGCTGTCTTGCAGGAGAGGAAGCAAAACAAATACTTCGTGAAGCTAATGATGGTGTTTGTGGTGCACATCAACCTGGTCCTAAACTACAGGATCGAATTCGTCGTATGGGCTACTATTGGCCCTCGATGGTATCTGATGCGATCGAGTATGCAAGAAAATGCCGAGCATGTCAAATCTATGCTGACTTCATCCATCAACCATCAGAATTTCTTCACCCGACGGCAGCATCTTGGCCCTTTGAAGCTTCGGGCATGGATGTCATTGGTCCTATTAACCCTCCCTCGTCTCGAGGACATCGGTTTATATTGGCCATAACTGATTATTTCTTAAAGTGGGCTGAAGCTATACCTCTAGCTGAAGTCAAGACAAGCAGTGTTATCAATTTTATTAAGCATCATGTGATCTACAGATTCGGTGTTCCTCAGCAAATCATTCTTGATAATGGACCATAATTCATCAGTCAGAAGTTCACTCTATTATGCGATGACAACATGATCAATGATATTGCTTCTACAGCTTACAATCCTGCAGCTACCGAGTTGGTAGAAGTATTTAACAAGACCATCATCAAACTCCTCAAGAAGTTTGTTTCTACCAACAAACGAAACTGGAGTGAAAATCTTGGAGAATATCTGTAGGCTTATCGTACTACTATATGTACTCTTACAAGCTGCACACCATTCTCTTTGGTATATGGATGCGAGGCCGTCTTACCATTGAAAATCCAGATCCCTTCCCTAAGGATTGCCATTGCCAATGAACTCACAACCGAAAACAATGATCTTCTGAGACTTCAGAAGCTTAAAGTGCTTGACGAGAAACGGCTCCTAGCTCAGCAACATATTGAGTTATACCAAGCTCGTCTATCAAAAGCCTTCAACCGTAAAGTCAAAGTCCTAACATTTCAGAAAGGAGAACTAGTTCTAACAGTCAGACGTCCTATGACTATGACGCATATGAGAAAAGGCAAATTTGAAGCGAAGTGGGAAGGACCCTATGTTGTAAGAAAAGTTTTTTCCAACGGAGCTTATCAATTGACTGGCATGGATGGTCAAGTCGCCATGATGCCCATTAATGGAAAATTTTTAAAGAAATATCCTGTTTGAAGACACAGAGATATCAACACAGAGAATCGAAATACAAAAAATTCCTTTTATTGCATAGTTCAAACAAAAGAAAATATATAAAAATAACGGGGACCAGGGCCCTCCTGATCGAAGACAAATTTCGCAAGGAGCTCGAATACATTATTGTTGGATGACACCAGCAATTCACATGTAGCTTTCCTCAGAGCTTCTTCCTCGGTAGTACTCCCAGGCTCCACCAGTTTGGCGAGAATGTCCTACTTCTGTTCAGGAACAATCAAGATTTCTCCTACTTCTGGTTGAGTAGGCGGTGGAGGCTCGTTGGAAGGAGTGTCGAGTGCGGCTTCGATCTTCGGGATGACTTCCGCCTCCTTAGGTATATCTTCTGAAGACATTTACCCATAAAAAAAGGGTGAATAATATTCTCAGAAAAGTTCCACACTATTTATAGACAGAAAGGCCAAACATTCTGTCTCAGGAATCGTAACAACCTTTCCTCGAAAAGGCATGTTCGTTTATTCATCTCCTTTTATCTCGTGAAGAGGTCTTCATTTATTCTCTGTCTCGAGAACTGAAGCGACCTTTCCTCTAAAAGGCATGCTTATTCACTCATTAATCTTTTTAAAGCCTACAATTATTATCTCGTAAATAAAGCTTTAGATAATAAATACTCAAAATCCCCGTGGAGTCCATCCAAATCATCAAATACTGTCTTTTGAAACCCAGCTGTTTTTAAAAGGTATCTCTTCTTTATGATAAATATGTATTATCATAGATATCATCTTTTTAGACATGATATCATGCCTTTAAGTCCCAGCTAACTTGAAGATTATCAATAGAAAAATGAATTCACGTCTACATTACCTCTGAATTCTATTTTTTATACCATCACATCAAAACAAGTCATAAAGGAGAAAAAAATCATTCTTTATTCCTTCTTTAAAAATATCGATACATCTTAATGGAAATCTATTATATCTCAGATTTTTATTCTAAATATAACAAATGGAGGTATATTACATCTTTAGATCTCCTTGTTGGTGCCAGTTCCTTGTTGACTCAACCTGAAGCAGCGAACAAGGCAATGGAATCAACTCTGGTCTTCTCTCTCATAAAGATGAGAGAAAAATGACATAGTGCAGCAACTTGATGAAAAGTTGCTATCAATACAACTAGTGGAGAAAAGACGACCCTTCGTTAGAAGTAGGAATGAGATCACCCTTGTGATACGATTCCTAATTCTGTGTCTCCACCGTCCAACTCTCATGTATAAAGGCCCTTCCTACCATCTCAAGGAAGCCCTTTTAAGCATGACGAGTTCTGGGCTCTTTGATGTGTGTGTCAAAGTGGTTCAACTTCATAGCATCCAGGATCATCGATACCGATTCTGGGAATTTTCGTCAGTTGGTCCCCTGCAAACATCAGAAAGAAGAGAAGAATACAGTAAATGTTCTTTTCTTCTCGCAACTATTTATATGCAATTGAAGCTGAAATGTTATGCGTGTCCATAGGCATATATTTTGGGAAGAAATGCTACGTATTGTTCAAAAGTTGATGTTGTCAGAACCGAGAAAGTACGGGATATATCAAGACAGTTACACAACAAAGCTCACATATGTCCAAAATCGAGACATGTCAACACAGTTACACGATAAAAGTTCAAATGTGCCAGGATCTATAAAGTCAAAATGTTTTTTATTTCAAAATGAAAAGAAAAAAAGAGAAACACTACAAGCCACTATGGCCATTATGTAAAAATGACGATCTTATGTCACGTCATTTCTTCTTTCCACCATCAGCCTGACGCAAAGTAGCGCTCAACTCCTCTATATTGTGGATCCCCGAGCGATACATCAGACGGAGGAATCCTTTCCTCTGTTCTAATGTGCCACGATCTTTGAAAGACGATGGCCCACTTTGGGAATGAACGAAGACTCTTTGGGTCAGGCCAAAGTAGTTCAAGAAATTCTCCGCCCTCAGGGATGGGTCGGCTTCCAGCAGATACACCATAGGCACAGAATTTGACTTCTCTTCAGAAGCCTCTCCATCGACAGTGAGGTTCGCCTTCTTCTTCATTCTCTCCTTGGGTGCCATGAGAATGAATGAGGATGAAGGATTGCAACCTCATACCCATATATACAGTGAAGGACGGCTCCTGTCGACTCTTCATCTTCCCAATAAATGGGTGCGTAACACTTAATGAGGGAGAAAAGAAAAAGATGTTTCAAAAAAGGGCACCCCTTAAATAGGTTCATCGTTGGGAATGAACTGAGTATTTAATGCTCTGTTCAGTCGGGCTGTACGACACTCACATTGTACCGTACTCAGCTTGCATGGCCATCGGGTTGTGCAACAATCATGTTGTGTCGCATCTTGTCGTACAATGCGTCAAAATTGTACCAAAATATACAGCACAAATTTTGAAGCATCGCACAACATTGGTCAACAGCAACCAAACCCTAAAATGGGAGGCACAAGTTATGAGTTACGCCCCACTCTAAAAAGAGTAGGTACACTATGTTAGGAGCCGGCCAAACCCTAAATAGGGTAGTCAATGATCGAGTCTATGATCAAGTGCTTACCTTCCATGGTCGTGTTGGCTATCTCCCGGCATGACGAGGGTGGAGCTCGTGTGGATGGCTCGGCTACAGTCTTTTCTTTCTCAGCAGTAGAGTGCTTGGGTGCTATTGCTGTCAATCGAAGCTCTCAAAGATCCGAAAGAAGGAGAAGAAGATAGGGTTTCTCTCGAGCAATCCCAAAATGATGTGAAGAATGAAAAAAACTTCAAAAGGGTACGGCTATTTATTGCACCAAACAGTTACGCAATATGGGCTGAACAATCGGGCTCGAGTTGACTGGCACAATCCAGAAAAAAATAGCATGATTCAAAGTATTTCAAAACTTTGAAGTATTTTCAAGTTTTAAAAACTTTCAAGGGGGTCTTGTAGGCTAAAAATCAAGCTGCGCCACCAATTAAAGTGTGTGATCATCAGGTGGAGCCAAATCATTATGTTGCGCCAGACCATCATGTTGCACAGCATCAGGTTGCGCCAACATCAGGTTGCACGAGCGCTACGTGGCATACTTCCTCGAGAAGCTGTAACGACATCATCATTACCTGACAACTAACAGCACGGAGATTAAGGAAAATCCATTCGAATCCCAAAGAATGCGGCGCTCGAGAAGATTTTGTCAGCATGTAATTAATACAGACAGCTGGTTCATTGTGTGGCACGAGAATTAATCGGTACAACATAGAAGACCCAGTCAAAGGTGCCAGTAGTTGAGTTGTGCCGATGCGCAACCTGGCTGGTTGGCGTCACCTAATCAACTTTTTAGCAGAGTGACATGGCGTGCAAGCCACCAACTTTGCAGAGCGTGTCCACTACACTGCCCACGACTACGCACATCTCAATCAAACGATGCCATGCATCAACATTAGTTGGTGCAACCGCTCGCGGAGGTTGTTACATTGCGCCCATGCGTAACCTGATGAAGCTCGCGCAAGGTAATCAAACAGTGTTCAGAACATAGTGACGTGGCGCGCAAGCCACTAACTTCATAAAACGTGTCCACTATACTGCCCACGACCACGCGTATCTCAATCAAACGATGCCACACGTCCACATCAGTTGGTGCAACCGCTTGTACAAGTGAACAGGAGGCGCGCAACATGAAGTGTGCGCAACCCATAATAACTGCTAAACAGTTATTTCAAGAACTCTATAAATAGAGTTTCAAATCAGTTCTAAATCATCACGAATTATCATAATCTCCAGCTAAAGTGTTGTTGCATCCTCCAGAGGCTCGTGTCTTCGATATCACATCGTTCAAGGGATAAAGTGATAGTCTTCTGATCAGTTTCCTATAGTTGTACTTCTCCAGAAATCAATTGTACTCTTTTCTAAGTTTATAAAAAAATTATTTTTGCAAAAAAACTTCATCTCGATGAAGTTCTTAATGGAGCCCTCATAGGGTTGTGGTACTGGTGCTGGTACCGGGACCGAAGGAGGAGGTGGGGTTCTAGCTAGTGAGGCCATCATGATCTGTCTTAATAGCTCAATCTACTACCACTAAGCCTGAATCATGGCGTATATGAACTGGGTAGTTGAGTTTCTGTCAGCCGAGGGCTGAGGCATTTGTGTTTCAGATTGAGGTAGAAACTGGTGAGGTAACGGTGGCGGGGCTGGTAGTACATTCCTATCTTGAGTTACTGCAGCAGCTTGTCCATGCTGGCCGACTAGTGCTACTTGGAACTGTGTGTTCGGCAGTACCGTCGGTGGGGTCATGGTAGCATGCTGCTACCCTTGCTGGTATAGAGTAACTAGAGATGCCACCGGAGACTGCGGTGGAATCTACTACTCCTGAGTTGCTGAATCACCAGATGTGATAGCAAGGGTAGAAACTCGCCCACTTCAAAGGTGCATTTTACTGGCATGAATGTAAGGATACATTAGAAAAGATTCAAGCAAGAGGTATTCAAGCAATCAAATGAGAGTTCGAAAAATTAAAGTCAAGGGAAATGAATAGTCAAATAGTTGTGGACGAGATATTATTTCTTATTTCTATATGCAAGCTTGCTTGGTACAGTGATTTAACCAGCCAACACTTTCGTAGCCTGCATAGGACACCACAAAAACATGTAATGCCATAGTTCCAATACACGTAGGACTAGGTATACCCAACATGTTATTTGCATGGAAACGTAGAATACTCCAATATATGGAATCCCTATATACACACATAATCTGTAAATAACCAAACCACAGACAGTCACAGGTTATCTATATCTCATCCACAGAACACAATATAAAAGAAATAGTCCAAATAAATAAATAAAAGAGTCAAATAATAATATAGCCGGGTAGAGACAAATCTACTACCAAAAAGATATAAAAAATAGTCTGAGATAACTAGAGTCCGACCTCCCAATAAAAAATAAAAGAAAATGTATCAAACTAAAATATAGCAATGTCATGTCCACCGAAGCAAAAGATAACTAGATCTCGGAAGGTAAAACCCCCACCAATTGAGAAAGATGGATCCAGTGCCAAGCCGTACTCCTGAGAGTAGTCCTGGTCGTCTAAGACTGGAGAGATCACCAGGTACTCAAAGGGACGTAACAAGATACCAAAAAAATATGCTACATAAACTGTATATATAATAAAGAATGAATGCAACAGGGTACCTAATCAATATACTATGAAAATGCAGTTAAGAACAAACCTTCAACGTGGCACGACCCGCACCCACTGTGAGGGTACGAAAACGTAACAGCGCCCAGCCTACGCCGCAGTGTCGGCGGTAGAACGTTGTTCTAGGTCATGAACTATAACTAATATAATATGAATACTCTCCATAAGGAGACCAACACAGAGGTACAACTCAATCACAATCTAGAGATAGAATATGGCTCGATAAAATAGATAAGAGAATCCTCAACTGAGGTACAACAGAAATGCAATACAAGTCTTATTATCTACCACTCTCAACATCTAGAATATACAACTCAGAAAATAAAGACAACAGCTAAAACATGGAAAGAAATAGTCTAAGCTATCTACACTAAGCAAGGGTATCATCCTCAGCAGCTGCTTGAACCTCCCCAGGGGTCCAGGTCGCGAGTGTCATCTAGGCAAGCTCCAAAGTAAGGGGTACAGTGTTCCTCATCATCCTCTGTAAAATTTTTAATAGGTCCAGTCAGGACGGGAGCGAGCACAGTACATCTCAACAGTTCATAGCAGGTTAGAAAATATAATCATACAGTAAAGTAAGATATAGATACTGATGGAAATGCAGTATGTAAGCAGAGAGAGAACTGTAATAGAAATATCTACTATAAGTAGAGAGCTACCAGTGACCAGTGATTTAGAGTACAAAGTCGACATGTGAACGGCTTGATTTGCACATGGCTATACTAAAGAGGCGTACATGGCTATTCTACTTTGGAATTGTTCACATGGCTATTTATACTCCCCCGTACCCCCAACTAATACACAAGGATCCAACTAGGTTATGTTATGATTCTATGTAACAGCCCCCGAAGGGTGGTAAGCCTCCGAAAGGTGATAAGCCCCCAATGGGTGATAAGCCTCCGAAAGGTGATAAGCTCCCAAAGGGTGATAAGCCTCCGAAAGGTGATAAGCCCCCAAAGGGTGATAAGCCTCCGAAAGGTGATAAGTCCCCAAAGGGTGATATACCCCCGAAGGGTGGCACATAGTAGTCCCACAAATAGGATAAGGATTCAAAGAAGACTCTGTGATCATATGGGTATATGTCACAAGTGATCAAAGAACCAAAGAAGCATATGATACGCTATGTAAGTGAAACGCACAGAACATAGAGTACCCGATGCTCCCTGAAGGGATAACATCTCATGGAGGGATCCATATTGTACTAATCCGTGTGACCAACGTGACAGTATCAAGTAAAGTAATTTAATGCAGAAAATAATTCTAAGCAGGATATAAAATGATCAGAGAATGTACTCGCCTGGTATCTGAATAGCTGTGAAAATGTACTGTCCGAGATGAGGTACCTGGCTCCTAGTTAGAGCAACACAAGTCACAACAAGTCTAAAATGATATAATGAAGTCCTATTATGCATTCTAAATGAGTCTAGGTCAATCTAGACCAAAGTCAACTCTTGGTCAACTCTGGTCAACCCTAGAAGTCAAACTAGGTCAACCAAGTCAAACTAGTCTATACTAGGCTAACAAGGCTATTCTAAGCCTAACAAGACTACACTAGTCTATTCTAGGCTCACTAGCTAAGCAGATACAACCACAGGCCATAGGCTAATAGACTAAGCCATGGGCCAAGGCAATACCATGCCTAAGACCAACCATAAATCATAAACACAAGACAAAATTATCTATAACAAAATATCACACATAAAGATATGGCTATGCAATATAACATAGCCTACACAACTTTAATATAGAAAATACATATTAGTATATAGGCTCCTCTTAAATACCACACATACATATTTATATCCAATATATATATGTACACCCACAATATATATAGGATACACATATTGACACATAGTCCTCCTATGTGTATCACACATACATTATATATCAATTATATATAGATACACTCACATATATATAGGATATCTATATATATAAATCTCAATATATATATATATATATATATATATATATTATATATATATATATATATATATATATATATATAAAATAAATATATATATATATATATATATATATATATATATATATATATATATATATATATATATATACACTCACATATATATAGGATATCTATATATATAAATCTCAATATATATATATATATATATATATATATATATATATATATATATATATATATATATATATATATATATATATATATATATATATATAAAGAAGGGGTATATATATATGTATAAAAAAAAAAAAAAAAAAAAAAAAAAATATATATATATATATATATATATATATATTAAAAAAAAAAAAAAATATATATATATATATATATATATATATATATATATATATATATGTATAAAGAAGGGGGACACATGTACTCATGTGTCAAGTGGGTGTGTGGATATTACATGTGTGTGTGATGATACACCGGGAAAATAGTGTTCAGGATTTGTGTATGTGAGCAATCTCAGTCTACATATTAAACCTACATATATACAAGTCCTAAAATCAAAACCAAATCAGTTTTTACAAAAGAAACTCAGTTAATACCAGAGTGACAGTGTCTAAAGTGTGTCAATGTGTGTCAAGTGCTCAGATATGTGAGGGGGCTGTGAGTATATGGGAAAAATACAGTGTCTTAACTGACAATGTGTATCCTGTGGGTGTGGAGTGAGGGTGCATCATGTGAATGAGTGTAATAGTGAGGGGTTACACAGGAAAACAGTGAATACATGTTGTGCTCATGTGCTTGTGTGTGAGAGTGTGTACATAGAGTGATAGGAAAATGTGTGTGTGTGTGTCAAGAGTGCTCAGAAATTTGGTTGTATGTGTCATAGGCCTCTGTGTGTGTGTGTTAGAGATGTGTATGTGCGAGAATGGCATGAGGGTGTGTGTGAGAGTGATGTGATTCAGTTTTGTGTGTATATATGTGAGGCGTGTGGGTGAGTAAGAGAGGGGGCTGTCCATGTGTGACAGGAGCCCTGGTGTGTGTATTCAGAAAAAGAGAACAATGAAGGAACCAACCAGTGTGTCAACCTCAGGTTTATCAGTGCATGTGTGATGTGTAGGAGTGTTAGAAACCAAAGGTGGATAGGGTATACATAACAGTTGAGTTCTCAGAATAGTGTATCAATTTAACAATTCAATTGTAAATTTGAAAGTCAAAACCCATGATCATATGAACCCCCAATATGTGTCAAACATTTGCACTAACAGGGAAGAAATGTGTAATCTACGGTCACCCATGAAGCCAACCAATCAGTGAACACAACATGAACTCAGAATTCAAAAATTTAGAAGCCAAACCCACATATTTATAATTCCCAGTTCAGTCCAACTCAGTGACAGTTCCCACATGTTCAAATTCGACATCCAAACCCCACAATTTCAATCCAAAACTCACACATAGGTAAATAACTTATAGGAGAACCTTAATATGGGTCTAAACAGGTACTTAACTGCATTAAACTAACTAAAATGACTGCCCAAAATCAATTTGAAAAACTGAAAAAATTAGTGAAGAACACTGTCTCAGGAAAAACAGGGAAATGAGAATTTGATGATTAAAAACGAACCAACATGCAAATCTATTGGTTGGTAATAGAAGTGTAACATGTGTACGTGTCCAACATGTCAATTCATATCCAAAACAGCATGACACAACGTGTCCATATCCTACGAACACCTTCCAGGCACGCACAGACACTCACAGTTTAGTGTAGTCTCGTGCACGTGTGCCAGTCGGTCTAGGACACGACACATGATGCGACACCACACGTGCGTGTGTCCACGTGTTCACCTAGGGTAGGGCTACGTGTGTGTCACCCTGTAACGTGTCTACGAGTCCCACAGACATGATACGACACGCGTATCAGTGGTGTCTGTGCACTCGTACAGCAGCCAGCGCGTGGCTTGTGCGACCAGTGCGGGGGCGATTGCACCACGCACACTCCACGAGGTGCTCCCAAATTTTGGGAGCACGGTCGCAGACATTGCCCCTAGGCTCACACAAAAAATTGTGTCTCGACGTGTCCTGTATCACGAGTTCTAGCCCCCGATAGGCAGGACACGGCCTACGGGCTCGTGAAGCGTGTCCACGTGCAAAAATACGACACAAAAGGACACAAAATACTAGGATACCTTCACAAAAGTTAATTTACATGTCAAGATCTACAAATCCATGTAAGTACATTTCGAAAATATGAAAATAAATTCCTTTGTTGCATTTCTACAAACACCTAGTGTATCACTATGATACGTGTCCGATATGGACCCGAAATGGACACGAATTGTGCCCAAATTTTGGAGAGAGCTAGGAAACCCTAAAACCTAAACTTATATGCAAAGAAATCAGGAAAAACTATGAGTTTAGATTATTTACCTATTGAGTATCAAAATTCAAGAAAAGCTTCAAAGAGGGGATTCCAAATGGCAACTCCCAATCTCCAAATTGCATACAAACTGAGGTGCTCCTCCAAAATCAGTATATAAACATAAATTAGATCCTATTGCAAAAGACTAGGACTAAAAAGGAGCTAAAATGAATTAATTAGGAATTTCTAAGATTGGGGATTTACCTCTTTCTAAACTTGAGATCTATTTTCAAGAGAAGCCAACCCTAAATGAAATAGGCATTAAATAGGGTGGGAAACCCTATGTTGGCTGCCATTGGCTGATTAGGGTTAGGGTTTGGCTAAATGGTGTGGGCCTATGGGCTTTAAGTCTCAAGTCATTAATCATGACTTATGAAGTCATAAGCCATTTTAGCCTAATCAACTCCAAAACTCTCCAAACAAGTTCTAATGACTTAAACCTCACTAAATTAGGTCTAACCAAGTTTACTTAACCTAACTAAGTGGTCTTAACCTAGGTTAGTCACTAGGTTAGTCTCCTAACCAACCCTCATTCAAACAATTCCATAATAAATTCTAAAAATTCCCATAAATTCAAATAAATTATAATAAATCCAAATAACCCTAAAAATTTCAAAAATACACTAATAACATGGCTAGGCTCTAGGGTAGGCAGTCTCTACTGTTCACTAGCAAAATACCAAAAATCACAAGTCGTGAATTTAAATAGTTTAAACATAATTAAAAATCACTAAAAATCATAATATAAAATAAATATCATTAAAAAATAATTATAATTACAAAATTTTAAAATTACCCTCTTCTGAAAAACTGGGTGTTACAATCCTACCCACCTTATAAAAATTTCGTCCTCGAAATTAAGATGGTAGCAGGCCTTCTAGGTCAAACACCCCAAAAACAAAGTCTCAAACATACCGTCAGATAATCATATGCGTCTGTCCAAAATCATGATACTCAAAATCTTCGTCGTCTAGTGAGCAAGGCTACGATAATCACAGAATCCTCGACTAAGGCACATACCTCTAGAATCATGGTATTTAAAATTTTTGTATTATCGTATGCTTGGCAGCAAAAACCTTAAATCCCCATACCCGAGAAATATGTCCTAAATCTGACTATATGTCCTCACTATGCCAGCTAACACGACTATCGAAGATTTTAGATTCCATAACTGGGTGACCTCGCCCATATGATTTATCTCAGAAGAAAATCAAACATAACACAAGAACAACATGACAAAATTGATAAATCAATAAAGAACAGAAGGAATCGAAATTTTAAGGCAGTTATAAGAGGTAATTGCAGAATTTGAGTCAAAAGAACGGAACCTGCAACTAGATCTCCAACGGCCTGAGCATCCTCGACTGTACTGGCGAAAGCTCGCCCCTACTGGCCTTCCCTGGCCTGCTGCTGATGCTGCATGTACCTCTACTGCTGGGTCGGTAAGGGTAATCCCCTCTGCTGGCCTAACGGAGCCTTAGCTCCTGCTCCCTGAACCGTTTGTCCCGATGACTCGGGACACTCTCTCAGACGATGATCGGATCCTCCAAAAAGCAAACATCTGCCCAACCTCTTCCGGTATTTGCCCCAATCGTGCCCTGGTCTCTTGCAAAAAGGGCAAATGATAACAAGCTACTGTCTCGGGGTCTGCTGCTGCCTCTGTGGCTGCTGCGCCTGTTGAAAGGGTACGCGATCCTGAAACTGCCGCTGCTGAAGGTAGACCCTCGGCTGCTGGTACTGCTGGTACTGCTGCTAAAACTGCAGAAGTAGCATCTGCTGCTAAAACTTTAGAGGTAGCATCTGCTGCGGATACTACTGCTGAAACTATAGGGGTAGCATCTGCTGTGGATACTGTAGCTGAATCTGCAAGTGGGGCATCAGATACGGATACTGCTGCTGAATCTGCAGGTGGGTCATCTTGGCCGGGCCCGTACTGCCACTAGCTCCCTGAGTGTCTCGTATCCTTTTCTCCTTCAGCCCAAGATCGTCCTCCGCTGTCATGACTCCTACCAGAATCTGCTCGAAAGTGGCGTCGCGGCCGCTCTTGGTATATGACTTGATCTCTCTGATCAAACCCCTGCGGAACCTCCTCGCCTTCCCGACCTCGGTAAGATCCTCGATAAATCTGCTCAAACGACTGAACTCTCCAGCATACTCCTCAACGGTCTGGTTTTCCTGAACCAAACTCTCGAACTGCGCCTCCAAAGCACGGAGTGCAGTATCGAAAAAGAATTTCTCCTTGAACAGTTTCTTGAACGCTGCCCAAGTCTGACCGGCTGCACCAATCCTCGGGTCCGTCTGGTACCAGGTACGGGCCAAGTCCTGTATCTGACTGGCGGCTGCCTCGATCTGTAATCATGCTGGTATCTGTGCCAATCGGAATATTTCCTCAATGTGATCTATCCAATCGTCAGCGTATATGATGCCCTCTGTACCCTTGAAGTCTCGAGGTCCCATCTTCTTGAAGGAATGGATGTCTGGTGTCCTTGTGAGCATCCTGAATTTCGGGCTAATTTTTTTATTTTATTTTATTTTTTGATTGATTTGTTTGATAAATAATTTATTCTATTTTTTTTTTTAAGTGTACTTTCCCATGCCTTTGATATTTGGAGTGTCAGGGATGTTCAACTCTGGAAATCTTCTTCACGAGTTTTGGAGTGGATATAATCATCTTCATGACGGTATATAGTGTCCCATCCAAACTTGTTCCCTTGTACTCTTTCTGCTTCGTTGAACTTCGGGTCAATTTAGACCCTTTGATTATTATTTATTTTCCCACTCTTTTCCTTGATCACTTTCAGCACGTTACCGTGACTTTTAATTTGGGAGCGCAAGACTAGTCAGTTTCTTGAAACCAACTCCTCATTGATGATCTACTCGAGACGCTTGTCAACCACGACCTTCGTGTCCTACTCAGACACGTTATTTTGTGCTCTATTTGATTCGCACAACTTTTTCGACATGTGACCCGATTTTATTTTACCCCACGGCGTCACATTTATTTTCCAATTTGATTTGTGGGTCCCCTGTCGACCAAAACCTGTCCGCCCTAATTATGGACATGGCCCACATTGAGCCTACTACCCGTCCGACACTTGTGTCCTATTTATTGGAATCCCCATGTGCTACTTATTTACCCATGATCATCAACGCCTAATTTTAATTCGATTTTTGCATAATGTCCGATTTTGATCCAATCCGGCTCCACCGAGTCCAGTCCAGCTTTGTGTTGCCCTCCATCGTGACACCCTCATATTTTCTCGCCCAAAAATATCAATTACTCATTTTACCCATTTACAATATTTATTGGGAATTTCTGTTGATTTAAAAACCATTGGAATTACCTATTTCCTACAAATTAATTTTTAGCCCTTTGATTCCCCAAATTAAATCCTCACCACCCATTCCCTCACATTCACACTCATAGCCAACATTGTTTGGTTGGTCGGCCCTAAAATCTAGGTTAGCACTTTTTCTCTCTCTCTCCCTCTCACATTATTATCTCTCTCTCTGTCTCTCTTCCTAATAATTTTATTACACAACCTCAACAGCAACAAACACAACAACAAGAACAGCTTCTTCAACCCGACACCACCCCCCCACACTCGGCCACCCGACCACTCCCCCATGGCCGACCTCTTTGGCCACGGCTCCGGCCAGTCCCTGGCCTCCACCACCCCGACCAACCTCTCCTCCCTCATCTCCTCCTTCTTCTTCGAACTATCACACCCATCCGAACTCCTCCCATGTGGAGCCCAGAGCTGGCCGAGCTCAGCTCAGCCCCGCCGGCCGCCCATCTGGCTGTCGGCCTCCACCCCGGCCTACTTTCCTCCTTCTCTATCAATATCTCCACACTACACCATTTCCGCCACCATCCAACCATCATCACCATCACCATTTCCACCACCGTTGCCATACGGCGCCGCCCCGCCGCACATGGCCGTGCGCCACCCTGCCGTCCTCGCCGCTCGACGTGGCCGCGATGCCGTGCGCCACCGGCCAGCAGCAGCGGCGCAAGTTCGTGCGCACAGCAGCGTGCATGGCGCGCGCTCGCGTGTGTCGTTCTGTCGCCGTCGTCGGCCAATGCACCGCCGTGGGTGCCCCCCCCACGGTGGACGATCACCGGAGACCTCCCTGGGACCGCCACCTTGCTCTCCAGCGCGATGTATAGGCGATTCGTGCATTTCGTACGAAATCTCGTCGTGACGTGCGCGGGATCGAGTTCGTTTTTGACGCTCCGTCGCAGCGACTTCGTACGCATTTTCCCGAAGATCCGACCGTTGGATCGGCGATTTCTTCGCTCCGTCGCAATCTCGGTATATCCACCTTCATTTCTGTCAATTTTTGTCCGTTAATTTTATCGTTTGATACATGAAAACCAGCCACCAAGTTGACCGTTTAAATTGTATTAAAATTGGACAGTTTCACGGGGCCAACTTCGTCAGCTTGTATCTCCTCCACCGCAGCTCCGTTTGGCGTGCTACCAGTTTCGGTACGAAGCTGGTATAACCCTCTTGCTACCCCTCCAGTTTCGTTTCATTGTGAGCTTGTTTGATTGGTTGAATTCGACGCCAAAGTTGGTCGTCCGAATTCGTAATTTCCAACTTGTAAAATTCTATTTTTGAGCACGGGACTCCAGATTTCATTTCTGACACCACCATTAGACTTGTGGCGTCATTCTAGACTTGTTGACATGTAATTTGCTAGGTTTTGGTGGACATTGGATCCGGCACGCATTTCGATGCAAGTCGGATACCAATATCCCGACCAACGGATCATTTTGAGATCGGCTCATCGAAATTCAATTCCGGAGATACCGTTGAGTTCGTATCATCATTCTGGACTCGTTGACAGATAGTTTGTTGAGTTTTGAAAACTTTGGCTCCGGCACGCATTTCCGTGCAAACTGAAATTCCAAGTTCTGGTCAACGGGCCAAATTGAGATCGGGTCAACGGAATCCAATTCTGGAGATACCGTTGGGTTCGTATCGACATTCTGGTTTTGTGGGCATATAATTTGTTATATTTTATAAACTTATTTTCTTACACGTTTTTCGGTGCAAAACGGCTCTGACACGGACACCGTTTGACCCGAAATTACCTTTTGCCCTTGTGTCCAAATTGGACCGTTGGGTAGGCTATCCCAGCTAATTTGACCATTCTGGACACGTTGGCGATGTTCATTTCATCGTCCGACATTGTTTGTTGATAATTTCTCTGAGTTTAACCTTTTTATAATTAATTAATAATTAATTCAGATAATGTTCGTATTTCGGGATTAGTACAACGAAACTGAGATCAGTCAATTCTAGTGATCTCACATCGCTGAAATTGACAAGTTGGATACGTGGATCACTATAATAAGATTATCAACCTTACCGATAATCTTCTTATCTCGATTTACGTGTCGTAAGTTTCAACGTACAAATAACGAAGTACACTTTATATTAGACTAGGATTGACCCTGTTTGACCAGAGTTGACCAGTTGACCCAAAGTCAACTGTAAGTCAACACTTGACCTAGTTTAACTAGATTATTGACCGGAGTCGACCTAGAGTTGTTTTGACTTAGAAGAACCTAGAATAATGTAGACTGATTATAGAGATTCATTTATTTTCAACTTGAACACCTTGTAACATGTGTTACTTTAAATAGGACTCTGTGGCTTCAGTGGGACCCCCTTATACTTATCAGCTGTTCAGGTTATCGAGGCGAGTACATTCTCTGATCATTTCATATCTTGCTTAGAATTATATTCCTGCTTTAGATTACTATACTTGATGCTGTCACGACATTATCACGGATTAGTACTATATGGATCTTCTCATGCGATGTTATCCCCCTCGGGAGCATCGGGTACATTGTGTCATGTGCGTTTCACTTTTATCGTGTACTCCTGTGCTTTCATTACATGTGCACTCCTGTGAATCTTGTACTCTCATGTTCACGGAGCCCCCATGTATACTATCATGTGCACCCTATATGGGCCCCCATGTGATATCCTGTGCAATAACATAACCAGTTTAGATCCTTGTGTATTGATTGGGGATACGGGTGAGTGCTAGTAGTCGTGTGAACAATTCTATTGTAGTGTAGATTCCTGTACAACCTCGATATCCTGTGCAAATCAGTCCTGTTCACATGTGCTATCTCGTACTCTGACTCACTAGCCACTGTTAGTTCTCTATTTATAGTAGATATTTCTGTTACAGTTCTCTCTCTTGTTTACATACTGTATTTCTTCAGATCCTGTATTTTACTCTACTGCATGATTATATTTTCTAACCTGCTATGATCTGTTGAGATGTACTGTACTCGCTCCAGTCCTGACTGGACCTGTTGATAAATTTTACAGATAGCTTGGGGATTGCCTGCTAGCCTAGAGGAGACACAGTAGAGGTTGGTTAGGTAGTTATTTCATTTTGTCTGGAGCTGTATTTACTTTGTAGATTACTGTATTGAGTTTTGAGATGTATTTCTGGGTTTATGTATCTTAGGCACTTAGACTTCTATCTCCTGTATCTATTTTGGATTTCATGTTTTATCTATCTTTATCATGCTCTACCTTAGATGTGATTGAGTTTCTATCTGCTATATCACCCCCATTCGGGGAGTATAAACTGTTTAGTCTTATGCTGTTAGATGCATTGAGACCTAGGATAGCGTTCTACCATCGACACTGCGGCGTAGGCTGGGCGTTGTTACGTTCTCGTGCCCTAACTCTAGGGTGCGGGTCGTGACACATTTTTAGTGGTGGCCCATGCAGGTCGAGTTTATGTAGTGGTATTCGAACTTGAGTACCACTACAGCCTGCAGTAGAATTAGGATATATTTTGAAGATACTCAATCACAGATAGGAACCCTTGAGAGATTCCTGGGACGACCCTGGAGAATCTTATTTAACTTCTATTTAAAAACTCTTTTTTCCCTTGATTTGTTTTATCTTTATTTTCTGTTGTTGAATTTGATTTTAATGGATTATTCTTGAATTTGAGTTTGTATTTATTAATTTTGATGGATGATTGTCGAATTTTGAATTTTGATGATAGCTGTTGCGTTCGAGTTTGTATTTTGATGGATTTTGTTCATTTCTGAATTTTGATGTTCGTTAATAAATTTGATTTGATTTTTGAGTATTCATTATTGATTTAATTTAATTTTTGGCAAGATAAAATTATATGGGCTAGGTCATCCATGTTATGGAATCCAGTCTTTTATAGTCACATTACCAGCATGGTGAGGACATATAGTCTGACTCTGGATATATTTTTTGGGTGTAGGAATTTAAGGTTTTCGTAGCCAAGCATGTGGCACCGCAAAAATGTTAAATACCATGATTCTAGAGATATGTGCATATGTCAAGGGCTCTGTGATTATCGTAGCCTTGCTTACTAGTATGACGAGGATTTAGAGTACCATGATTTGGGATAGACGCATATGATTATCAGATTGCACCTTAAATATTTTTGAACATGTTTTCTCTACTTTTGTTCAGTCTTTCAAAAAAAAAAGAATTATTATTTATTTGTTTTGTCTAGTTTCCTATAATTTAACTTAAGAGTATGTTTAGTTGTTTTATAAACCTTGTGTAATTTCTTGCTATGAGTTCTTAATACAATGAATCGATGAATTTGCTAGACTTTATCTTGGATTTGATATTTTAACTCTGGATTTCAAAATGGTTCCTTCTTTAAACAGATAAGCAAAACAGATTTTATCGTTATTCTTTCTTGCTATTTTCTTGTATTAGATAATAATAAAGTTGTCTTGATTACGTCAATCACCTGCTTGCAATCTTGGTAGAGATCTAAATGTTAGTCTTAACGTAGAATTAATTTTTTTTTGGACATGAGAATATATGAGTATATTTATATAACAGACACTTTGCCTAACACGTATGCATGCTACACTTGATTTTTCCACATATCTATATACATATTGATATGTTGTTGATGTCCAAATTTTTATAACAAATATTCTGGTTCTC
Organism: Iris pallida; assembly: GCA_029216955.1. Lineage (NCBI taxonomy): Eukaryota > Viridiplantae > Streptophyta > Magnoliopsida > Asparagales > Iridaceae > Iris > Iris pallida. The sequence continues at coordinate 24,474,476 of JANAVB010023800.1, read as the reverse complement.
TGCTTTTCCGTGTTAAATTCATAATTTAAATATAAATTTCATGTTATTATTTAGGTTTACATCACTGTACATGTATGTTATACGTAGGGTTTCAATTCAAAAGAATTTTGGTTGAAAATTTATGTTTAAATTTGTCAAATTTAAGACTGTATACATATTAACCCGTAATACTGAATTCCAAATGTTTAGTTTAAATTGCTGTTTTATTTTCTTTAATATAATATTTAAAGCTGTGTACATTGTTGTATGTAGGGATATAATGTTAGGTTTCATATTCTTACATGATAGTTTGTGATAAACATTGAGTTGGTTTTAATGTTCAAATTTCTCCAAAATCTTGAAAACTAGTTACATGTTAACATTTTTACATTAATTTCAAATGTTTAGTTCGACTTCAGATTTAACATGTAATATTGACTGTATGCGTAGATAAACGTTTTGATAGTATGTTAGGGTCTCATTTCCATCATGTTAGGATGTATTGGGAGCATTGAGATTAGTCGTGATGTTTCAAAACCCCTAAATTTTAAAATTGCATTATGTTAATATTACACTTGTTAAAATGTTAGCTCATTTCAGATTTGTATGTAAATGCTGAACTAAAACCTGGTTTAACTTTTTAATACTAAGCTATAACCCTGTACAAGGACACACACACACACACACACACTAACATAGTATATACTGTCATTTAACCTTACCCTTCCCCTCTATGTTATGATTATATATCTATAAGGATATATATAGAGTTTATGCATACATGTTATAATATATATAAATACATAGCTAAGTCTCTACCTTTTTTATATATATGGTTAGCTATGTATGTTATGATTAAATAAGTTGCGTGTTGCGTGTTGTGGATTGTTTAACCAATATGCCATGATGAGTGTAACTTGATAGCCGTTGTTTTAAAATCCAATTTCTCATATACACTTTCATGTATACTCACGTACACACACGCCTACTATCTAACCGTATGAACATGTCCCCATACACATGATGCTAGTTTTCCCTCTCTAACGCTCTCTCTGTATATATATTGTGATTGGATTTCAATACAAGTGACTTTCAATTCTTCGACTTGTGATTTTGATTTTCTTGGGATAGTATTTTTTTCAGATGATTGGTAGTTACCTTCCTTTATTTATTTTTATGAGTACCAGTTTTCATATGGGGTGGTAGACAACCTTATAGTTTTGATGGTTGTTTCTGTATCTTTCTATTTTAGCACCCTGGATTGCTTGTGTGTTTGGATACCCGATGACCGCCTTGGTTAGTATGACTAGTATACCTAGATGAGACTTTCACTACCACCGTATGCCATAACCCTGGACGTTGTCCTTTTTGATAGTATGTTGTATTTAAGTTCTGGGACTTTTATCGTGGGGGTTCGACCTAGAGGGAGTATGGACATTTTAATTTCGAGGACGAAATTTTTATAAGGTGGGTAGGATGTGAGCACCCTGAATTTCGGGCTAATTTTTTTATTTTATTTTATTTTATTTTCTGATTGATTGGTTTGATAAATAATTTATTCTGTATTTTTCCTTAAGTGTACTTTCCCATGCCTTTGATATTTGGAGTGTCAGGGATGTTCAACTCTGGAAATCTTATTCACGAGTTTTGGACTGGACATGATCACCTTCATGACGGTATATAGTGTTCCATCCAAACTTGTTCCCTTGTACTCTTTCTGCTTCGCTGAACTTCAGGTCAATTTAGACCCTTTGATTATTATTTATTTTCCCACTCTTTTCCTTGATCACTTTCAGCACGTTACCGTGACTTTTAATTTGGGAGCGCAAGACTAGTCATTTTCTTGAAACCAACTCCTCATTGATGATCTACTCGAGACGCTCGTCACCCATGACCTTCGTGTCCCACTCAGACACGTCATTTTGTGCTCCATTTGATTCGCACAACTTTCCCGATACGTGACCCGATTTTATTTCACCCCACGGCGTCACATTTATTTTCCAACTTGATTTGTGGGCCCCTGTCGACCAAAACCTGTCCGCCCCAATTATGGACATGGTCCACATTGAGCCTACTACCCGTCCGACACTTGTGTCCTATTTATTGGAATCCCCATGTGCTACTTATTTACCCATGATCATCAACGCCTAATTTTAATTCGATTTTTGCACAATGTCCGATTTTGATCCAATCCGGCTCCACCGAATCCAGTCCAGCTTTGTGTTGCCCTCCATCATGACACCCTCATATTTTTTCGCCCAAAAATATCAATTACTCATTTTACCCATTTACAATATTTATTGGGAATTTCTGTTGATTTAAAAACCCTTGGAATTACCTATTTCCTACAAATTAATTTCTAGCCCTTTGATTCCCCAAATTAAATCCTCACCACCCATTCCCTCACATTCACACTCACAGCCAACATTGTTTGGTTGGCCGGCCCTAAAATCTAGGTTGGCACTTTTTCTCTCTCTCTCCCTCTCACATTATTATCTCTCTCTCTCTCTCTCTCTTCCTAATGATTTATTACACAACCTCAACAGCAACAAACACAACAACAAGAACAGCTTCTTCAACCCGACACCACCACCCCACACTCGGCCACCCGACCACTCCCCCATGGCCGACCTCTTTGGCCGCGGCTCCGGCCAGTCCCTGGCCTCCACCACCCCGACCAACCTCTCCTCCCTCATCTCCCCCTTCTTCTTCGAACTATCACACCCATCCGAACTCCTCCCATGTCGAGCCCAGAGCTGGCCGAGCTCAGCTCAGCCCCGCCGGCCGCCCACCTGGCCGTCGGCCTCCATCCCGGCCTACTTCCCTCCTCCTCCATCAATATCTCCACACTACACCATTTCCGCCACCATCCAACCATCATCACCATCACCATTTCCACCACCGTAGCCATGCGGCGCCGCCCCGTCGCACATGGCCGCGCGCCACCCTGCGGCCCTCGCCGTTCGACATGGCTGCGCCGCCGCGCGCCACCGGCCAGCAGCAGCGGCGCAAGTTCGCGCGCATAGCAGCGTGCATGGCGCGCGCGCGCGTGTGACGTTCCGTCCCCGTCGTTGGCCAATGCACCGCCGTGGGTGCCCCCCCCGCGGTGGGCGATCACCGGCGACCTCCCTAGGACCGCCACCTTGCTCTCCGGCGCGACGTATAGGCGATTCGTGCATTTCGCACGAAATCCCGCCGTGACGTACGCGGGATCGAGTTCGTTTTTGACGCTCCGTTGCAGCGACTTCGTGCGTATTTTTCCGGAGATCCGACCGTTGGATCGGCGATTTCTTCACTCTGTCGCAATCTCGGTATATCCACCTTCATCCCTGTCAATTTTCGTCCGTTAATTTTATCGTTTGATACATGAAAACCGGCCACCAAGTTGACCCTTTAAATTATATTAAAATTGGACAGTTTCCCGGGGCCAACTTCGTCAGCTTGTATCTCCTCCATCGCAGCTCCGTTTGGCATGCTACCAGTTCCGGTGCGAAGCTGGTATAACCCTCTTGCTACCCCTCCAGTTTTGTTTCATTGTGAGCTTGTTTGATTGGTTGAATTCGACGCCAAAGTTGGTCGTCCGAATTCGTAATTTCCAACTTGTAAAATTCCATTTTTGAGCACGGGACTCTAGATTTCATTTCTGACACTACCATTAGACTTGTGGCGTCATTCTGGACTCGTTGACATGTAATTTGCTAGGTTTTGGTGGACATTGGATCCGGCACGCATTTCGGTGCAAGTCGGATACCAATATCCGGACCAACGGGTCATTTTGAGATCGGCTCATCGGAATCCAATTCCGGAGATACCGTTGAGTTCGTATCATCATTCTGGACTCGTTGACAGGTAGTTTGCTGAGTTTTGAGAACTTTGTCTCCGGCACGCATTTCCGTGCAAACCGGAATTCCAAGTTCTGGTCAACGGGCCAAATTGAGATCGGGTCAACGGAATCCAATTCTGGAGATACCGTTGGGTTCGTATTGACATTCTGGTTTCGTGGACATATAATTTGTTATATTTTATAGACTTGTTTTCTTACACATTTTTCGGTGCAAAACGGTTCCGACACGGACACCGTTTGACCCGAAATTACCTTTTTGCCCTTGTGTCCAAATTGGACCGTTGGGTAGGCTATCCTAGCTAATTTGACCATTTTGGACACGTTGGCGATGTTCATTTCATCGTCCGACATTGTTTGTTGATAATTTCTCTGAGTTTAACCTTTTTATAATTAATTAATAATTAATTCAGATAATGTTCGTATTTTCGGATTAGTACAACGAAACTGAGATCAGTCAATTCCAGTGATCTCACATCGCTGAAATTGACAAGTTGGATACGTGGATCACTATAATAAGATTATCAACCTTACCGATAATCATCTTATCTCGATTTACGTGTCGTAAGTTTCAACGTACAAATAACGAAGTACACTTTATATTAGACTAGGATTGACCCTGTTTGACCAGAGTTGACCAGTTGACCCAAAGTCAACTGTAAGTCAACACTTGACCTAGTTTGACTAGATTATTGACCGGAGTCGACCTAGAGTTGTTTTGACTTAGAAGAACCTAGAATAATGTAGACTGATTATAGAGATTCATTTATTTTCAACTTGAACACCTTGTAACCTGTGTTGCTTTAAATAGGACTCTGTGGCTTCAGTGGGACCCCCCTATACTTATCAGCTGTTCAGGTTATCGAGGCGAGTACATTCTCTGATCATTTCATATCCTGCTTAGAATTATATTCCTGTTTTAGATTACTATACTTGATGCTGTCACGACATTATCACGGATTAGTACTATATGGATCTTCTCATGCGATATTATCCCCCTCGGAAGCATCGGGTACATTGTGTCATGTGCGTTTCACTTTCATCGTGTACTCCTGTGCTTTTATTACATGTGCACTCCTATGAATCTTGTACTCTCATGTTTACGGAGCCCCCATGTATACTATCATGTGCACCCTATATGGGCCCCCATGTGATATCCTGTGCAATAACATAACCTGTTTAGATCCTTGTGTATTGATTGAGGATACGGGGTAGTGCTAGTAGTCGTGTGAACAATTCTATTGTAGTGTAGATTCCTGTGCAACCTCGATATCCTGTACAAATCAGTCCTGTTCACATGTGCTATCTCGTACTCTGACTCACTAGCCACTGTTAGTTCTCTATTTATAGTAGATATTTCTGTTACAGTTCTCTCTCTTGTTTACATACTGTATTTCTTCAGATCCTGTATTTTACTCTACTGCATGATTATATTTTCTAACCTGCTATGATCTGTTGAGATGTACTGTACTCGCTCCAGTCCTGACTGGACCTGTTGATAAATTTTACAGATAGCTTGGGGATTGCCTGCTAGCCTAGAGGAGACACAGTAGAGGTTGTTTAGGTAGTTATTTCATTTTATCTGGAGCTGTATTTATTTTGTGGATTACTGTATTGAGTTTTGAGATATATTTCTGGGTTTATGTTTCTTAGTCACTTAGACTTCTATCTCCTGTATCTATTTTGGATTTCATGTTTTATCTATCTTTATCATGCTCTACCTTAGATGTGATTGAGTTTATATCTACTATGTCACCCCCATTCGGGGAGTATAAACTGTTTAGTCTTATACTGTTAGATGCATTGAGACCTAGGACAGCGTTCTACCGCCAATACTGCGACGTAGGCTGGGCGTTGTTACGTTCTCGTGCCCTAACTCTAGGGTGCGGGTCGTGACAGTCCTCGGCTCTTGCGGCTGCATCTGGCCTCCCTATGGCTGAGTAGCCAACAGCTCCACTGTCGTCCTGACCAACTGGTGAGTATCTTGTATGCGCTGTCGGATATCAGCAGACTGGCTCTGCTGTATCTGCTGCTGAAACTCCATGAATTACTGGAAAAAGGGTAAACATCTGAGCCGTATCTACTGTCACTGAAGGTAACTGCTGCTGGTACGTATCTGGAATGACGGGGAAAGACCTCCGGACAGGTGGAGGTGCGCTCCTAAAAGCTGCAGAAACTCCTATATGAGCAGAAATAGGGGGTGTTGTGGTCCCAGCGTCCACAATCAAGCGAGGGGTGGTAGGACTCTCACCTGCGTCTGCTGAGCCAGAGCGATGCAATCGTGTCTCGAACACCATCCTGGAGACAGATCAAACAAGGAATCAATACTGAGATAGAAACGGTAATTCAAGGGAGGACAGTTATTCAAGGAAGTATCAGGAATTTAGATGGAAGGAATCCAGTTAAGGGTTTTTCCTAATGTGATTGAGTACCTCAAAATAATCCAAATCCTACTACAGGCTGTAGGGGTACTCTAGTTCGAATACCACTACACAAACTCGACCTGCATGGGCCACCACTAAAAACGTGTCACGACCCGCACCCACTGTGAGGGTACGAGAACGTAATAGCGCCCGGCCTACGTCGCAGTGTCAGCGGTAGAACGCTGTTCTAGGTCATGAACCATAACTAATATAATATGAATACTCTCCATAACGAGACCAACACAGAGGTACAACTCAATCACAATCTAGAGATAGAATATGGCTCGATAAATAGATAAGAGAATCCTCAACTGAGGTACAACAGAAATGAAATACAAGTCTTATCATCTACCACTCTCAACATCTAGAATATACAACTCAGAAAATAAAGACAACAACTAAAACATGGAAAGAAATAGTCTAAGCTATCTACACTAAGCAAGGGTATCATCCTCAGCAGCTGCCTGAACCTCCCCAGGGGTCCAGGTCGCGAGTGTCATCTAGACAAGCTCCAAAGTAAGGGGTGCAGGGTTCCTCATCATCCTCCGTAAAATTTTCAACAGGTCCAGTCAGGACGGGAGCGAGCACAGTACATCTCAACAGTTCATAGCAGGTTAGAAAATATAATCATACAGTAAAGTAAGATATAGATACTGAAGGAAATGCAGTATGTAAGCAGAGATAGAACTGTAATAGAAATATCTACTATAAGTAGAGAGCTACAAGTGACCATTAATTTAGAGTACAAAGTCGACATGTGAACGACTTGATTTGCACATGGCTATACTAAAGAGGCGTACATGGCTATTCTACTTTGGTATTGTTCACCTGGCTATTTATACACCTCCGTACCCCCAACTAATACATAAGGATCCAACCAGGTTATGTTATGATTCTATGTAGCAGCCCCCGAAGGGTGGTAAGCCTCCGAAAGGTGATAAGCCCCCAATGGGTGATAAGCCTCCGAAAGGTGATAAGCCCCCAAAGGGTGATAAGCCTCCGAAAGGTGATAAGCCCCCAAAGGGTGATAAGCCTCCGAAAGGTGATAAGCCTCCAAAAGGTGATATGCCCCCGAAGGGTGGTACATAGTAGTCCCACAAATAGGATAAGGATTCAAAGAAGACTCTGTGATCATATGGATATATGTCACAAGTGATCAAAGAACCAAAGAAGCATATGATACGCTATGTAAGTGAAACGCACAGAACATAGATTACCCGATGCTCCCTGAAGGGATAACATCTCAGGGAGTGATCCATATTGTACTAATCCGTGTGACCAACGTGACAGTATCAAGTAAAGTAATTTAATGCAGGAAATAATTCTAAGCAGGATATAAAATGAACAGAGAATGTACTCTTCTGGTATCTGAATAGCTGTGAAAATGTACTGTCCAAGATGAGGTACCTGGCTCCTAGTTAGAGCAACACAAGTCACAAGAAGTCTAAAATGATATAATGAAGTCCTATTATGTATTCTACATGATTCTAGGTCAATCTAGACCAAAGTCAACTCTTGGTCAACTCTGGTCAACCCTAGAAGTCAAACTAGGTCAACCAAGTCAAACTAGTCTATACTAGACTAATAAGGCTATTCTAAGCCTAACAAGACTACACTAGTCTATTCTAGGCTCACTAGCTAAGCAGATACAACCACAGGCCATAGGCTAATAGACTAAGCCATGGGCCAAGGCAATACCATGCCTAAGACCAACCATAAATCATAAACACAAGACAAAATTATCTATAACAAAATATCACACATAAAGATATGGCTATGCAATATAACATAGCCTACACAACTTTAATATAGAAAATACATATTAGTATATAGGCTCCTCTTAAATACCATACATACATATTTATATCCAATATATATATGTACACCCACAATATATATAGGATACACATATTGACACATAGTCTCCTATGTGTATCACACATACATTATATATCAATTATATATATAGATACACTCACATATATATAGGATATCTATATATATATAAATCTCAATACATATATATATACATATGTATAAAGAAGGGGGACACATGTACTCATGTGTCAAGTGGGTGTATGGATATTACATGTGTATGTGATGATACACAGGGAAAATAGTGTTCAGGATTTGTGTATGTGAGCAATCTCAGTCTACATATTAAACCTACATATATACAAGTCCTAAAATCAAAACCAAATCAGTTTTTACAAAAGAAACTCAGTTAATAGCAGAGTGACAGTGTCTAAAGTGTGTCAATGTGTGTCAAGTGCTCAGATATGTGAGGGGGTTGTGTGTATATGGGGAAAATTCAGTGTCTTAACTGGCAATGTGTATCCTGTGGGTGTGGAGTGAGGGTGCATCATGTGAATGAGTGTAATAGTGAGGGGTTACACAGGAAAACAGTGAATACATATTGTGCTCATGTGCTTGTGTGTGAGTGTGTGTACATAGAGTGATAGGAAAATGTGTGTGTGTGTCAAGAGTGCTCAGGAATTTGGTTGTATGTGTCATAGGCCTGTGTGTGTGTGTGTTAGAGATGTGTATGTACGAGAATGGCATGAGGGTGTGTGTGAGAGTGATGTGATTCAGTTTTGTGTGTATATATGTGAGGCATGTGGGTGAGTAAGAGAGGGGGCTGTCCATGTGTGACAGGAGCCCTGGTGTGTGTATTCAGAAAAAGAGAACAATAAAGGAACCAACCAGTGTGTCAACCTCAGGTTTATCAGTGCATGTGTGATGTGTAGGAGTGTTAGAAACCAAAGGTGGATAGGCTATACATAACAGTTGAGTTCTTAGAACAGTGTATCAATTTAACAATTCAATTGTAAATTTGAAAGCTAAAACCCATGCTCATATGAACCCCCAATATGTGTCAAACATTTGCACTAACAGGGAAGAAATGTGTAATCTACAGTCACCCATGAAGCCAACCAATCAGTGAACACAACATGAACTCAGAATTCAGAAATTTAGAAGCCAAACCCACATATTTATAATTCCCAGTTCAGTCTAACTCAGTGACAGTTCCCACATGTTCAAATTCGACATCCAAACCCCACAATTTCAATCTAAAACTCACACATAGGTAAATAACTTATAGGAGAACCTTAATAGGGGTCTAAACAGGTACTTAATTGCATTAAACTAACTAAAATGACTGCCTAAAATCAATTTAAAAAACTGAAAAAATCAGTGAAGAACACTGTCTCAGGAAAAACAGGGAAATAAGAATTTGATGATTAAAAATGAACCAACATGCAAATCTATTGGTTGGTAATAGAAGTGTAACATGTGTACGTGTCCAACATGTCAATTCGTGTCCAAAACAGCATGACACAATGTTTCTATATCCTACGAACACCTTCCAGGCACGCACAGACACTTACAGTTTAGTGTAGTCCCGTGCACGTGTGCCAGTCGGTCTAGGACACGACACACGACATGACACCACACGTGCGTGTGTCCACGTGTTCACCTAGGGTAGGGCTACGTGTGTGTTACCCTGCAATGTGTCTACGAGTCCCACAGACACGATACGACACGCGTATCAGTGGTGTCTGTGCACTCGCACAGCAGCCCGCGCGTGGCTCGTGCGACTAGTGCGGGGGCGATTGCGCCACGTACACTCCACGAGGTGCTCCCAAATTTTGGGAGCACGGTCGCAGACATTGCCCCTAGGCTCACACAAAAAATTGTGTCTCGACGTGTCCTGTATCACGAGTTCTAGCCCCCGATAGGCAGGACACGGCCTACGGGCTCGTGCAGCGTGTCCACGTGCAAAAATACGACACAAAAGGACACAAAACACTAGGACACCTTTACAAAAGTTAATGTACACATCAAGATCTACAAATCCATGTAATTACATTTCAAAAATATGAAAATAAATTCCTATGTGGCATTTCTACAAACACCTAGTGTATCACTATGATACGTGTCCGATATGGACACGAAATAGACACGAATTATGCCCAAATTTTGGGGACAGCTAGGAAACCCTAAAACCTAACCTTATATGCAAAGAAATCAGGAAAAACTATAAGGTTAGATGATTTACCTATTGAGTATCAAAACTCAAGAAAAGCTTCAAAGAGGGGATTCCAAATGGCAACTCCAAATCTCCAAATTGCATACAAACTGAGGTGCTCCTTCAAAATCAGTATATAAACATAAATTAGATCCTATTGCAAAAGACTAGGACTAAAAAGGAGCTAAAATGAATTAATTAGGAATTTCTAAGGTTGGGGATTTATCTCTTTCTAAACTTGAGATCTATTTTCAAGAGCAGCCAACCCTAAATGAAAGAGGCATTAAATAGGGTGGAAAACCTTATGTTGGCTACCATGGGCTGATTAGGGTTAGGGTTTGGCTAAATGGTGTGGGCCTATGGGCTTTAAGTCTCAAGTCATTAATCATGACTTATGAAGTCATAAGCCATTTTAGCCTAATCAACTCCAAAACTCTCCAAACAAGTTCTAATGAATTAAACCTCACTAAATTAGGTCTAACCAAGTTTACTTAACCTAACCAAGTGGTCTTAACCTAGGTCAGTCACTAGGTTAGTCTTCTAGTCAACCCTCATTCAAACAATTCCATAATAAATTCTAAAAATTCCCATAAATTCAAATAAATTATAATAAATCCAAATAACCCTAAAAATGTCAAAAATACCCTAATCACATGGCTAGGCTCTAGGGTAGGCAGTCTCTACTGTTAACTAGCAAAACACCAAAAATTACAAGTCATGAATTTAAATAGTTTAAACATAATTAAAAATCATAATATGAAATAAATATCATTAAATAATAATTATAATTACAAAATTTCAAAATTACCCTCTTCTGGAAAACTGGGTGTTACAATCCTACCCACCTTATAAAAATTTCATCCTCGAAATTAAGATGGTAGCAGGCCTTCTAGGTCAAACACCCCACAAACAAAGTCTCAAACATACCGTCAGATAATCATATGCGTCTGTCCAAAATCATGATACTCAGAATCTTCGTCGTACTAGTGAGCAAGGCTACGATAATCACAGAGTCCTCGACTATGGCACATACCTCTAGAATCATGGTATTTAAAATTTTTGCATTACCGCATGCTTGGCAGCAAAAACCTTAAATTTCCACACCCGAGAAATACGTCCTAAATCTGACTATATGTCCTCACTATGCCAGCTAACACGACTATCGAAGATTCTAGATTCCATAACTGGGTGACCTAGCCCATATGATTCATCTCATAAGAAAATCAAACATAACACAAGAACAATAGGACAAAATTGATAAATCAACAAGGAACAGAAGGAATCGAAATTTCAAGGCAGTTATAAGAGGAAATTGTAGAATTTGAGTCAAAAGAACGAAACCTGCAACTAGATCTCCAACGGCCTGAGCATCCTCGACTATCCTGGCGAAAGCTCGCCCCTGCTGGCCTCCCCTGGCCTGCTGCTGATGCTGCATGTACCTCTGCTGCTGGATCGGTAAGGGTAATCCCCTCTGCTGGCCAAACGGAGCCCTAGCTCCTGCTCCCTGAACCGTCTGTCTCGATGACTCGGGACACTCTCTCAGACGATGATCGGATCCTCCGCAAAGCAAACATCTGCCCATCCTCTTTTGACATTCGCCCCAATCGTACCCTGGTCTCTTGCAAAAAGGGCAAATAATAACAAGCTGCTGTCCCGGGGTCTGCTGCTGCCTCTACGGCTGTTGCGCCTGTTGAAAGGGTACGCGGTCCTGAAACTGTCGCTGCTGAAGGTAGACCCTCGGCTGTTGGTACTGCTGCTGAAACTGCAGAAGTAGTATCTGCTGCTGAAACTGTAGAGGTAGCATCTGCTGCGGATACTGCTGCTGAAACTGTAGGGGTAGCATATGTTGTGGATACTGTGTCTGAATCTGCAAGTGGGGCATCTGATGCGGATACTGCTACTGAATCTGCAGGTGGGGTATCTTGGCCGGGCCTGCACTGCCACAAGCTCCCTGAGTGTCTCGCATCCTCTTCTCTTTCAGCCCAAGATCGTCCTCCGCTGTCATGGCTCCTACCAGAATCTGCTCGAAAGTGGCGTCGCGGCCGCTCTTGGTATATGACTTGATCTCTCCGATCAAACCCCTGCGGAACCTCCTCGCCTTTCCGACCTCGGTAAGATCCTCGACGAATCTGCTCAAACGATTGAACTCTCCAGCGTACTCCTCAACGGTCTGGTTTTCCTGAGCCAAACTCTCGAACTGCGCCTCCAAAGCACAGAGTGCAGTATCGGGAAAGAATTTCTCCTTGAACAGTTTCTTGAACGCTGCCCAAGTCTGACCGGCTGTACCAATCCTCGGGTCCGTCTGGTACCAGGTACGGGCCAAGTCCTGTATCTGACTGGCAGCTGCCTCGATCTGTAATCCTGTTGGTATCTGTGCCAATCGGAATATCTCCTCAATGCGCTCTATCCAATCGTCAGCGTATATGATGCCCTCTGTACCCTTGAAGTCTCGAGGTCCCATCTTCTTGAAGGAATGGATGTCTGGAGTCCTCGGCTGATGCGGCTGTATCTGGCCTCCCTGTGGCTGAGCAGCCACCAGCTCCACTGTCGTCCTGACCAACTAGTGAGTATCTTGTATGCTCTGTCGGATATCAGCAGACTGGCTCTGCTGTATTTGCTGCTGAAACTCCATGAATCACTGGAAAAGGGTAAACATCTGAGCCGCATCTACTGTCCCTGAAGGTAACTGCTGCTGGTACGTATCTGAAATGACGGGGGAAGACCTCCGGACAGGTGGACGTGTGCTCCCAAAAGCTACAGAAACTCCTATATGAGCAGAAATAGGGGGTACTGTGGTCCCAGCATCCATAATCAGGCGAGGGATGGTAGGCCTCTCACCAGCGTCTGCTGAGCCAGAGCGATGCGATCGTGTCTCGATCACCATCCTGGAGACAGATCAAACAAGGAATCAATACTGAGATAGAAACGGTAATTCAAGGGAGGACAGTTATTCAAGGAAGTATCAGGAATTTAGATGGCAGGAATCCTGTTAAGGGTTTTTCCTAATATGATTGAGTACCTCAAAATAATCCAAATCCTACTGCAGGCTGTAGGGGTACTCTAGTTCGAATACCACTACACAAACTCGACCTGCATGGGCCACCACTAAAAACGTGTCACGATCCGCACCCACTATGAGGGTACGAGAACGTAACAGCGCCCAGCCTACGCCGCAGTGTCAGCGGTAGAACGCTGTTCTAGGTCATAAACTATAACTAATATAATATGAATACTCTCTATAAGGAGACCAACACAGAGGTACAACTCAATCACAATCTAGAGATAGAATATGGCTCGATAAAATAGATAAGTGAATCCTCAACTGAGGTACAACAGAAATGAAATACAAGTCTTATCATCTACTAGTCTCAACATCTAGAATATACAACTCAGAAAATAAAGACAACAGCTAAAACATGGAAAGAAATAGCCTAAGCTATCTACACTAAGCAAGGGTATCATCCTCAGCAGCTGCCTGAACCTTCCCAGGGGTCCAGGTCGCGAGTGTCATCTAGGCAAGCTCCAAAGTAAGGGGTGCAGGGTTCCTCAACATCCTCTATAAAATTTTTAACAGATCCAGTCAGGACGGGAGCGAGCACAGTACATCTCAACAGTTCATAGCAGGTTAGAAAATATAATCATGCAGTAAAGTAAGATATAGATACTGAAGAAAATATAGTATGTAAGCAGAGGGAGAACTGTAATAGAAATATCTACTATAAGTAGAGAGCTACCAGTGACCAGTGATTTAGAGTACAAAGTCGACATGTGAACGGCTTGATTTGCACATGGCTATACTAAAGAGGCGTACATGGCTATTCTACTTTGGAATTGTTCACATGGCTATTTATACTCCCCCGTACCCCCAACTAATACACAAGGATCCTACCGGGTTATGTTATGATTCTATGTAACAGCCCCCGAAGGGTGGTAAGCCTCCAAAAGGTGATAAGCCCCAAAGGGTGATAAGCCTCCGAAAGGTGATAAGCCCCCAAAGGGTGATATACCCCCGAAGGGTGGTACATAGTAGTCCCACAAATGGGATAAGGATTCAAAGAAGACTCTGTGATCATATGGGTATATGTCACAAGTGATCATAGAACCAAAGAAGCATATGATACGCTATGTAAGTGAAACGCACAGAACATAGAGTACCCGATGCTCCCTGAAGGGATAATATCTCAGGAAGGGATCCATATTGTACTAATCCGTGTGACCAACGTGACAGTATCAAGTAAAGTAATTTAATACAGGAAATAATTCTAAGCAGGATATGAAATGATCAGAAAATGTACTCGCCTGGTATCTGAATAGCTGTAAAAATGTACTGTCCAAGATGAGGTACCTGGCTCCTAGTTAGAGCAACACAAGTCACAGCAAGTCTAAAATGATATAATGAAGTCCTATTATGCATTCTACATGATTCTAGGTCAATCTAGACCAAAGTCAACTCTTGGTCAACTATGGTCAACCCTAGAAGTCAAACTAGGTCAACCAAGTCAAACTAGTCTATACTAGGCTAACAAGGCTATTCTAAGCCTAACAAGACTACACTAGTCTATTCTAGGCTCACTAGCTAAGCAGATACAACCATAGGCCATAGGCTAATAGACTAAGCCATGGGCCAAGGCAATACCATGCCTAAGACTAACGCATAGGCACTATAGCTATAAATAGGATCGGAATATTCCCCTACTTGGGGCACCAGGGGCCAAGAACATAACTTTTTAAAAATGTTAGTGGCGAGGGTTATCTCACACCATATCTTCAGTGGAGCTTCCAGTTACTGAAAAGGTATGCGCATAGTTGGCCCATACGTGAAGAAACTATCCTACCCATCCCATACATATCTATGTCATCCCTACGACAGGAATAAATCTCTACTAACTGCTAAGTCCACTAATCATGCAACTTCTATTAGCACTTATATCCTATCTGTCGTACGTCTAATACGTATCGGTGGCCAGCTGACTACGCAAGTCTGTGTCCTACATTTGACTCATAACTCGTGGAAGCTGAAGTGTCAAGGCCATTGGACACATATCAATGTCACAATAATGGGGTGGTCCTCTAGTACTAAGTCATCATGCATAAAAATAAGTAAAAGCAATTAAAATGACTAACTTAATCGCTCTCACCCAAGTATGACTTGGATGCATAGTTTGATAGAAAACAAATAGACAATAAAACAAAAAAAATACATGATAAATGATAGTAAATAAACAGTAAATAGTGGTACGGTATCTTGCCCGGAGGTGGCATACAGAAAGTGACGGTGGTCCTCTAGTACTAAGTCATCATGCATAAAAATAAGTAAAAGCAATTAAAATGACTAACTTAATCGCTCGCACCCAAGTATGACTTGGATGCATAGTTTGATAGAAAACAAATAGACAATAAAACAAAAAATACATGATAAATGATAGTAAATAAACAGTAAATAGTGGTACGGTATCTTGCCTGGAGGTGGCATATAGAAAGTGACAACATCCAATAACTCAACTCGTTAGATCAAAGGAGCACTAATAGTAGAACTCCAACAAATGTCCTTAGATGTCCAAACAGACATCACTAACATTCCAATATAAGAAAAATGTCTAAGATCGCCTACCCATAAGTCTATTTCTGGATACAGGAGCAAAATCATAATTTCGGGTCAAATCGGTATCCGTCATTGGAGCAACTTTGCACCGAAAAGCATGCCAAATCCTACGATCTCTAAAGTCATCAAGTTATATGTCTACGAGTCCTGGTTGATGATATGAACTCAACCATATATCCTAATTTGGTTTTTGGTGAGCTGTGCAAAATCTTGTCCGTTGGATCGGGTCGTAGGCCCGCCAAAATAGCGTTCCGGTCGACCTTCTCAGAGTCGAACCAAGCTTGGCTCACAGGACCAAAAAATTGATATGAGTCCAGTGGCACAAGTTTTGTCTCTCTATGACGAACGTGCACAAAGTTATGGCCTCATTTGGAAGAGGGCTGATACGGAGTATCTCCATTGATATGCCTCGATTTTGTCGCACACACATAACCAAATTGAGTTTCGTCGAATCTCACACGCCGGCGAAGTCGATACATACCTTTCGATGCTTTCGGTTTGCGACCACGTCATACGGTTTATCGGTGCGAACGTCGTATCAAAGTTGTTTTAAAAATTTTCTGTTTATGAAAACTATTTTTCTCAATTTTGGAAATCGATTTTCTTAATCTATATAGATGAAAACAGAATCTATAAAAAAAGAATTTAGTTCGATATTTATTCCAAATGTTTAAATTCTAATTTATTTTGAATTTAAATTTGAATTTGATTATGCTTCAATCCAATCAGAAAGAGAATTTGGTTTGGTTCCTCGCAGGAAAATATTTCCCAAAAAAAAAGTTTGGTCGATCTTGCGGATTTGAAACATGGTAGTGTTTGTAGGGCTCGTCCTATTACTGTTCCCGCTGGGAATAGTAGTTAATATATAATTTTTTCTTTACTATATATATATATATTTTTTTTCTTTACTATATATATATATATATATATATATATATATATATATATATATATATATATATATATATTTTAATGTCCATTTCTTGAGGCCGCCAACTTGGGACCGTGGTCGCCTCGCGACCACCCAGCCATCCCATGCCCACGGGGGGGGGGCTCAAACTTGGGACCTCCCCCAAGGGAGCCCCCCTCCCTAACCACTTGGGCTAGGGAGCTTGGACATATATATATATATATATATATATATATATATATATATATATATATATATATATATATATATATATATATATATATATATATATATTTTATATATATATATATATATATATATATATATAGACACACACACACACACACACACACACACACAAACACACACACACACTCCAAAAAATTATAACAAGCAATTTTAATTAAATTTACTTTTTAGTATTTATATAAGAATACGTATACATGAAAAATA
>JANAVB010023800.1:24402238-24452238 GCA_029216955.1 Iris pallida | reverse complement strand
TCATGGTACAAAGGAAGAAGATGATAAAGTACGTGTAGGCAACTCTAGGGGGGGTGAATAGAGTATGTACTGATAATACCCAATTAAAAATTTAACTCCATTGAAGTCCAACCAACAAAAATAATAATCAGAGTATAAGTGCGGAATATAAATAGAGATCAGAGAAGCATACGCAGACATAGCAGTTTTTAAACTGGTTTCCCTCGTGTATGACTAGTCCAGGCCTGAGAACTATAGCTCAGTATTGAAATCTACTCTTTGTGAAATAGCGTACAACCACGTGCCTTTACTCAGAAGAGCATGCCAACTTCTTACAGATTTGTGGATGGTAAAACTTGGAATTGTCCAAGTGACTTCTTTTGAAACTATTGCACACAAACTTCTAGTTGACTCACACTGAGCACCTTGGGGGCTTGGAAAGTTTTGTGGCTAGTTAGATGAGAAGAATAAGCTCTAGAATGTATAGGCTATAGGAGAAGAGAAGATAAGAAGACTGGATGATTAAAAATGAGAGAAATCAAGGCCTACATATACTAGTCCAGAGAGGCAGAGTTCGGCCAGAACTATGTCCCAAAATTTTAGATATTTAGCCATTGGACAACTAGCAGCCAGCAAGCCCTAAAAATTAGTTCCTAATTTTAAGGGGGCAGAATTCGGCCCGAACTCTGTCTTCTACGGGACAGAAAGTTCAAATGGGCTATGTAGGCTTGGCAAGTTTTGGAGTTTGTTTGGTGGAGCTTTGGGTATTAAGTCTAGGGTTGAGATACTCAGTGTGACTCAACTTACAATAGCCTAGACTCAATAAAAAGTAAAAATACAGACTCAGAGTACAAGTAATAGCAGCACTGTCGAAGCAATTATCGATAATGTCTGTCTTGAACTGATATGTGATTATGTTCTGTTTTGGAGCTTAATGGAGTTTGATGTGTGAAGTTGGATTATAACAGATATCGTCTTGTTAATTATCAAGATTATTTTGACTGCGATCCGGTTTGGGTCAATAATATCCCTCATTTTAATAATTGACAAAAATACGATATTTGTATGTCGCAACATTCATACCTGGACACATGGAATAAAGACAATAGCTCCCCCGTGGATGAACATGTCGGCTCCCTCGTAAATAGATATGTCCTGAGACAAGTTCTAATCCAAGCAAGCACAACATAATATATATAGAAGCTCAAAGCACATATCAAGTGTTCCCAAAGCAAATATTAAGTATTCTCCCCCTTTGTCATTTAGCAAAATAAAATAATGGCTCCCCCATAAAAGTAGACAAAGTGAATACATGCAATCACATAACTGGGAACCATAACCATAGAGAGAAATTACTAGCAGTTTTATACCTCAATACTAAACCAAATTGCATAGTTTTGAAAGAAATACAGTGCATGAAGGAAATAAAAATACTACAACTAAAGTTTTAAAAACTACTACATAAAGCATAATAAAACTACAGCCTAACATCCGCAACATCATGAGGTAATAAACCACGACCATCATGGAGCATGGGATGGACCAGCAGAGTCTGAAGGATCGCTGGTAGAGCGACGAGGGTCAACAAATGCTGCGTCCGGGTCTAGATACTGCCTGACCCATGTGTCATCGATACGGTAACATTCACGAGAAGGGTCCCGTATCGTAGGGAACGACATAGTAGGATGTGTGGCCAAGGTGTAATGGAGGTCGTGCATCGAGTTACTGATAGCACTTTATATATATATATATATATATATATATATGAAGGGTGGTGCAGTAGTCCAACTGGGTCCACCGGTCGTCTTCCAAACGGAAGCGATCGTGCAACATCGCCTGGATGGAGTCAATAGTAGCAGGAGGTCGGGCTCAGGAGCATCAAAAGCATCAGGAGCATCAGAGTTAGAGGATGCATCAGCAGCAATAGTTCTACGTGCCTTGGACGGAGAGGCAGGAGCAGGTAGGAACTGACAGTCATCAAGAGGAATGTTGAAGGCACGAAAAATCATTGGAAGGTATACGGCATAAACCAAGGATTTTGGTTTCGGTCTCGCACGAATCATCCATTCTATCATCGTGCGAGGGAAGTTGAACAGAAAAGAAAATGCAGATAATATAGAGCCGAGATCTCAAGACAAGTGACTTCATCGGTGGATCCCGCTTTGGACAAGATCGAGGAAAAGATGATCCGATGGAGTTCATAAAAATAGTTATTGAGATATTTAGTTCGAAGCTTGCGAGGACGTGTGTTAGGAGAACAAAATGAATCCTTGAAACCCTCAAGAGTGGTATCACCAAGAAATTGGAACTGTCGGGCATCAACAAGATTTTCCCAAGTTTGGGTTCCGGGAGTTCAAGGTAATCAGCAAGTTCAAAATCGTCAAAAGATATGTCCATACCGGCGACACGGGAATAAATTCTCGTGTCGTCATGAGTTAAATTACAGTAAAACATCTGTATAGCATTAAGATAGACAAGAGATGAAGTTATGACGAGTTCATCTAGGCATAAATCGTGAAAAAGTGCGTCATATGCCAAAACACACACTACGTGAGCGGAAGTTCATGTACCAGTTGTAACTCCTCTTCCCGATTTTTTTAAATTTTTATTTATTTATATGTTCGAGATTGTGTTTAGGGAACGAGTTCTCTTTGAAACGTGTATCTAATATTTTTATATTTCTAAAAGTCTATCATAGTTCAAGGATAATAAAATAGAGTATTGAACAATATTATTACTTGAAATTTATTACTAGAATTATTAGTTAGGAGCTTTCTGGGCATTCAAGTTATTGACTTCGAAAAAAATGATTTTCAAAAAATTATAGATATTTAATAAGAAATTTTGATTTACAAGATATGTTTTATCCAATATTAACTATAGTGATAATTGCTTATTATTTTGATTTAAAAAATAGTATTTGTTATCAAATATTTTTTTGAATTATTATAATAATCGATTAATTAATTTTTGATTTTGCACGATTGAAATTATTTCGATGATATTAAGTATTAATTTGAAATATTATCAAATACCATATTTAGACTTGATTAGATTAATTTATAAATATTATTCTAGAGAAAGTTTAGGGAAAAAGGGGTTTCTTAAAAATTAATTAGTCAAGGGCCTTAAGGAAATCTTGTTTCAAATTCAAACTCAGCCTTCAACCGATCACTTGAAATTCAATTCGAACTCAATTCGATATCTCCTAATCTCAATTCGATCTCTCTCTAATCTCTAGAGGACTCATGCATATCCAAAGCTTGGATATATATAGAAGGGATGCAACCAATCCCTAATGATATATGCCACAGCCATAATGTCTTCACTGCCATCGGCCTCGGCACCCCGAGCCCCTCGACCGCCGCTTATCGCTGTCGAGTGTTAGCCACTGGACACCCCGATTTCGTCATCACCACCATGATGACCATCGTCCTGCCATCAGAACCTTTCCATACAAGGGCGCCATCACCCGCTTCCTCCGACCAAATCACAAAACCAGCCACCTAATCCCTCCATCTCGTCCAGACCTCCTCGATTACTCCCCGTCGAACCGCCCTGACCGGCCACACCACCACAACAGTGACCGCCTCATCATAATCTTCCATCCCTGGACTTCCCTAAGAACGACCACGCACGTTCGCATGACGGCGAGTCACCAGTAGCAATACGAGCCAAGACCCCGTGCGTTCGCCGGCCGGATCAATCCCTATTGCATCTAAACTTCACCATCATCAACCACCTCCCACTTTACCAGCCGTCGTCGACGCCGCATACCTAGCGTCATCAGTCATCAACACGTCGCTGCCTCATGGCAAATACGAGCGACCGTCGTTCGAACGACCACCGTCGCGACTGGGAGTCGCTATCAGTCCGTCAAGTACTGGAGAAGTCATCGAGTGGCCGTTCTGCTGCACGATGCCACCGCCTGCCCTAGTGTGCCTCGCGGTGGGCCGCTCCCGATGTCACCGCATGGACACCACTGTGTCACGCCCCCTCGCCATACGGACATCGCCACCACCGCCAGTGGAGGTAAGCAACGCCTCTGCAACGAGGACAGCACCGCCGCAGCCAAAACCCGACGTTCGGCTCGACCGTACCCTGTTTCCACCGCTGGGCATGTGCCAGGCCGAGCGGATCCCTCTCGAGTGTACTACCGTACCCTTCGACCGTCTCCACCAGCGCCGAGCGCTAGTCGCCGGATCTCGAACGGTGAGCGCCCCTTCTCCCCCCATTCTCTCCCTTCCTCTGTAGTGTTAAAAAGGAATAAGAAATAAAGTTTTGGGTCTGTAATAGGAAGTTATGGGCCATGCTTTTGGGATGGTTTTAATTAGAAATTTTAGGGATTTGGTTTTAGAGTTAATATTAATAGTATTATTAGTAGTAATAATATATTAGCCCCTTATTACTATCATCATTGTCAAATATATGTACAATTAGTGTTTTCTAGATTTATTTTCATTACAATACTAGGCTTTAAGCCGTGCCCTATAAAATATAGGTAATAGGAGTTGGGGTCTAGAAGTTTATGTAGACTAATTTTTGGGGTTGATATATATATATATATATATATATATATATATATATATATATATATATATATATATATATATATATATATATATATATAGTATAGGGTATAGGCTCTGTTCAATAATAAATTTTGACTCTACATATATAATATATTTTTGTGAGTTTAAAAAGTTATATTACTTTTATAAAAAAATAAATATATACATTAAATGATTTCGTATGTTTCAAGAAAATATCTACTTAAATATCTTGATTGGTTTCCAACAATTATAATTATTTTCCTAAAAGTTATTTTGACAAAATTAGATTTTAGTCCTAAAATGATTTCTAAAATTTCAAATACTTTCCTACAATATTTGACTAGTAGAAATGTAGTTTCTAATACTAAAAATAATTTCCAAAATAGATGCATATAGTCTTTACGAATTCCTCTTCGATATAAAAAAATCCTAAATTATGACTAATTATATTCGTATTTACTTGTGACCTTAGACTCCTGCATGTCTACTGTAATGCCCCGCTCCACAAAAGGCATTTGTTTGGCTTGTTGGATGGGATCAGAATGTTGGACCGTGACTTATGTCGGAGATCAGGAGAATTGAGACTGATGCAGTCTTTCTTAGCTGGCTAGACGGAATGGGTTTTTGGAACGTGGCTCGCTGGTGGAGCTACGCTTAGGGGAAATATGTGCAAGCAGAATAAGAAGACCCTTTTATGCAGGCAAGTGAAACTATCATCCTTATTCCAGCATGCTTAATAAATGGAATAACGTGATGCTATGAATATGTCCCTAATGTCTCTTACCTTGAATGTTGAATAATTGTGATGCGATTCTTTAGTTGCTAAATCGATAGAGATGCATATGCTGGAAATCATTGAATGAATAAGACATGAATATTGAACTGCTGATTGAATCACACTCGAACTGCTAATGTAACTTGATGCCTGAGAATGAATTGATAATGTCCCTTATGCTTAATCTTGATGAAATGAATGAATCACTTGATTAATTGAGATGCTGCATGAATGAGACATGAGAAAAGAACATGCTATGCTATTAACACAATGAATTGAATGAGACTCTTGAATCATGTACTATCTGTATAACTGTTGTAAAGAAATGAGATGATGCCTATTTTTGTATAAGCAATGAAATGAATAATAATTATCCGAATAAAATGAAAAAAAAAGTTGTTTGTCCCTTTGAAATGAATGAAAATTTTATTGGTTCCTCATTGAGAGGAATGTTATGAGAAATGTGCAATAAATCAATGAATAGAGAATGATGAGGCTTGGGGTCATGGAGATCACCAAGTAGAATGATGGTAATGATTACTCGTTGAACACGACTCGGGATTGAGCTGAGATGTTGAACTGTTGGCTCTGCTTACTTTTAGCTGCTTTACCATGTATTTGTGTTATCGAGTCGAATCGTATGGTCATGGACGTACTTGTACAAGTCTGAGTAAGTTTCCTCGAACGGTACCTAGGGCACCGGGACCGATTCGACCCGGGAGGAAACATTGGTCGTGCTATGGTGGCACGAGGTATTATGGGACATTCAGCTAGGCTTGCAACCTACCCTGGAATGGTGCATCGTAATACCCGTTGGAAAGTCCTTTATGGTACAGTTTCACCAACGACCATGTAGTCTGGATGCATGCTAACGAATGGTTTGTGCATACAGAGTAAGTATATCATATTATCCTGTATTTTTATGCAGGTAAGAGGGAGTTGGTTGTCGGTAAGAAATCACTTAAATGTGATATACTCAATATATGTGTTGGTTTAACTTGCGTGCTTAACGTGCCAAGTAAATGATGCTATGCGTAGTCTTTCAATATGCGAACATGTTTAACATGTTAAATTCAGTACGCTAGAAAGATGCATTGCTATGAATATTGCTCAAACAAAACATACAAGCTAAGTGATGCTTGAAGTGAGAAATGTTATAACATGTTTAAGATATTAATGTTAACGATGCCTCAATGATGCCTTTACATGATAACACCAAGAATGCTAAAATGATATGTCCACATGAATATTGCTAAGAATATGTTTACATGCTTCACTATGATTATTGCCCATGAACTATAAACTGATGCTAGGCCCAAGTAGAAAGATCATTCTATTAAATGCTTGCTAAAATTGACCAGTTAGTGTTAGTTTAGGCGAGTGGGTTGGATTCTGCTCGCCAGTACATAGAAGATGTGATGACCCACATTTTTGTGGGCAAGTGCTCAAGCTTGGGATGATCTGCACACGAAGATTTGGCTTGACCGGTCTCGCGGCATCGAAGATTTGTTGGGCATACAGAAGCCCTCCTTGTACAAGATGATGTCTTCTGTTTATAAAGGGCATAATGTATGAAACATTGTAATAAGTTGTACCAGTGAGTTGTAAGCCAAATCGGTATATTGATTTGTAATCCAATGTATCCAAGTATCAAATGTAAGCTTTGTAGCATTGTTCAGTTGGCTTTCAATGTAAAGTGAGAAGTGTTGTAAGCATTGTACTTTAATACAAGTCTTGTACTCTTCTTCAATTATCAATAAAGATAACAAAGTTCTATATATCTCTGTGTGACTTCAAGTTATCATTTTATCTCCGTTGCTATAAAGAAGTGATGTACTTCTATTCAATACGAAAGATTGTCCTCATTAACTTTAATTTGTCTGCTTCTGCCGCTGCGATGTGTTCCTATTTGAAGATTATGACTTATGTACCATCTTTGCCTTGTACAAGTACAATACCAGACTTGTACGGCATCACGTCCAAGCGAGGACGATCGATTCCAAGAGATAAAATATGTAAATAAATGACTCTACGAATAGGGCGTGACATCTACCCTAGGCTAATCGGACTCTGTTGGACCCAACAAGATGGTTGTTTCACCAGCACAGGACCTCAGGCGAGTACATCTCTGATAGTTTTCGTATTTGATTATCTCTATACTTCTTGTATTTAATATTATTTTACATTGATATTATATTGATTCTTGACCCGCTTGTCACACGAGATAGTAGTTATGGATTCTTGCATGTTATTCGTGACCAAAATATTTTCGTATTCGTGACCTGTCTGAATCCATGGGTACTAGCCGGGCAGGGAAGTACATTAGTAGACATGTAAACATACCCAGAAATATTCCCAAAATGTCTATTCTTGCCTGATAGCAGTCGCACAACTCACGTGCGGGGTGCCGAATTTACCCCCTAGTTGTTTACATGTCAAAAGTGTAGTTCAAATCACTTGTTAGATATAGTCTTGCTACATTATAGTTTCTTGTTATTGCTTTCCTTGTGTTCCATGTCTTCCTGCTTTTACTCGCATGATTTCTACCATGATTCCATGTTTATCCCTTATCATGTATCTCAGTATTTTTACAGATTTATAGATTTCGTCATTTAATGATTCTGTTGTGAGATTGTACTCGTTCCATTCCTGACTGGAAACCAACATTTTTCAGGTTAGCTGCATTCACTCTTAGCACTGGGAAGGCATGGGTATGCTGAGGTCAATCTAGATAGTGGAACTAGCTGACTTTACTATTTCGTGAGACATTGTATTTTCTTTCAAATATAAATGTTGTAAATGTTGTAATAAGTTTAGAAATGTGAATGGACGATAAAGTTTATTTTTGAGCAATTATTTCTTGCGGGCTTAACATCGTTCTACTGCCGACTCTACGGCGTAGGCTGGCTTGGACACGTCCGGTATCCAAAAAAGCGGGTGCGGATCGTGACAAGTTTTTTTGGTGGCCCATGTAGGTCAGTCTTTGCAAATTGTGCGAACTCGTGGTAGTACCATATTAGTCGTACTACTGCTAGCCTGCGACTAGGAAATGCTCATTCACAACTAGGAGTAAATCAATTTTTAGAGAATAGTTAGGACTAGGAGTCCCTAATTTAAATTGACATTTGTGTAGTTAAGGTTGCTACATAGGTCTCACTAGATGACTTTCATAGAATGATACACTATCGCATTTTTATTTGACGGTATTTCTCAGGACGGTAGATTCGTAACATATTCCCGAAAGTCTGAAAAATATCCTTTTATTTATTTGTTTGAATTAAAATATGATTTTTAGAATTTTATAAATATTCAGTGTAGGAGGCCTTAGTCACGGTTAAGTTTCGGAGCGCAAGATAACCAAGAATTTTGGCACTGAGAGTGTGGTCGAGTGCTTTGACTAGTGTTCTAGCCATAGTAGAGAAGGCCGAGCCATAGATGCATTCTAACTAGAAAAACCAGGCCAAATCGTGACATAACCTTAGGAATAATTTGATTATATATTATTAAGATTATTGGCTTTTAGAAGACCCGGTTGTTCCAAACTAGCCCGAACCCAACCCAAGTCCTGGTGGTCATGTAGTGCGACCAATGTCGTCCATGTATATATATAGATGTGTATAAATATTGGTAGTCCATTTCTAGTATTGTGAATAATTTCTATAAATTATATATTGAATATATTATATGTATTATTACTATTTAAATTCATATTTTACTTGGAAATAGGATAACCTTCTTTTAGAATGTTATTTTGGGATTATTGGGATTTACTTAGGCTGTACATATATACTCGTGTATAAATATATTCATAATAGGTAGATATAGTGCTTTATACATTTTTCCCTCGATCTTGAATATTAGAGAAATATAAATTTGAGTTTATATTTCTTTTGTCTTCGACCATTTTTCCCTAATTATGATCATTTTTTACAACTTTATCTTATGTCTTTTCTAAACATCGTCATATCATAAAGTTCGCATCACTTATATTCTTTTCCTTGGACCTAAGGAATTATTTTTTTTTAAATAACTTCTCACTCGATTGTCTACCAATCTCAATTTTAGTTTTTGGATTCAAAGGTTTCCTCTCAATCGTTGAATATTGAATATCCATGAAATAAGGATTATAAGATTTATTTTTACTTATTCCGGCTTCTATCATTATCCTTCCTAATCAATTGTTTCTTTTCAAGAAGCTGATCTTATACTTGAAGGACAGATACTTGCACTCTTTCCATCTTTATCAACTTGTATGATGTTTTATACTCCTTTGATATTCTTGAGGATATAGTTGGAATAATTTTGATGACTTGCGATGACAAGACAGCAGCACACTGTTGTCACTTATTTGAATTATCGAGACTGAGGGTTCACTGCATCCAGCAGCGCACTGGCGTGGCATGACCCCTAAGTTGAAATAATTTCAAGTAAGCGTGAGTGATCGAACATTATTAAAATTATGTCTTGGTCATCTTATTTCACCCTTGACTTGTTATGTCAAGATTAGATGGAGTTGATAGGGTATTTGTTATCGCAACATAGCTTGAGTTGTGGAACTAAGGGTTTAATGCAGCTAGCTGTATACTGGCGAGGCATAAATTCTCGGTAAAATGACTTCGATTATGTTTATGAGTTTCGAATACCATAGAGACTACATCTTATTGGCATATAACTATTGAGTTTTCAAATTGATTTGTGCTTATTCCTAGTCACAATCTTCTCAATAGACCGGTAATTCTCCCCTCCTTTCTTATCCTTCTATTTTTCATATTGTCATCTTTTAATATAATTTTGACTGGATTCCTAAACTTATCTAGATTTTGATTCTAAACTCGTTCCTAATTAATTGTGGATAAATATTTTAAGCATATCGAAACAATTTTGGATTTGATCATCCTTAAACAATTTTGATCATGGGTAGACTCATTTTATTTCGATCGAGTCAATTCATATCCTTTTCTAGGTTTGATCCTATAATCATGCCTAAACAGTTTTGCTTAACTAATTGATCGTTCCTAAACAAATTTGATCACGACTAAACTCTCTTGACTATAATCATAATTGTGCATACATTTCAAATCAATTATTGCTAATGTTATATTTTCATTCCATTTTGACAATGACCATTTTGACCTCGTTCATGCTCCTGCCAACTTTCTAATTTTATCTTGCACGGATGACTTCATGATTAATCTTTATCGAACTACATCTTAGTTGTATCTAGTGATATTAACCATGTTTAGACTATGATTAAATTTTGATTCTTGACCATGCCTATATAATTCTAACAGTAGTTAATTGTGCCTAACGACTTTTCTTGTTTGATTAACCCTATTTCGATTATGTCCTTGACCATGACTATACTTTAATCGTACCACATGGTATCTTTTCTTAAAAGTTTGATTCCATTCACGATCTAACTCCAATTTGATCATTGACCATATTATTTCTTGATTATGTTTTTAAAATTTGCCTAACTACATCCTATGAAACTTCGATGACCAATTTTTCTAAGGTGGGTATAGTCTTGATTGATGAAGTGTCCTTCAAGTTATTTTTAACTTTTATCGAATTTCTGAAAAAAATTAGAGCATATTTTAAGACCGTAGCCTAAGGTTCCAACATCAAACCATGCCTTTTATCCTTCCACTTCCACCCTAGTTGAGCAATGTTCGTATCAAAGAATCCTTCTTTTCCTTCCATCTATTTTACTCTCTTGTTCAATTTACTTACCATTCCACAAATTAGCCAGGTCCGCCTATCCTAGCAGTCCTTAAATTTTGCTGACGAAATTCTTCTAAGGTGGGTAGATTTGTAACTCCTCTTCCCGATTTTTTTCTAAATTTTTATTTATTTATATGTTCAAGATTGTGTTTAGGGAACGAGTTCTCTTTGAAACGTGTATCAATTATTTTTATATTTCTAAAAGTCTATCATAGTTCAAGGATAATAAAATAGAGTTTTGAAAAATATTATTACTTGAAATTAATTACTAGAATTATTAGTTAGTAACCTTCCGGGCATTCAAGTTATTGACTTCGAAAAAAATGATTTTCAAAAAATTATAGATATTTAATAAGAAATTTGGATTTACAAGATATGTCTTATCGAATATTAATTATAGTGATAATTGCTTATTATTTTGATTTAAAAAATAGTATTTGTCATCAAATATTATTTTGAATTATTATAATAATCGATTAATTAATTTTTGATTTTGCACGATTGAAATTATTTTGATGATATTAAGTATTAATTTGAAATATTATCAAATACCATATTTAGACTTGATTAGATTAATTTGTAAATATTATTCTAGTTAAAGTTTAGGGTAAAAGGGGTTTCTTAAAAATTAATTAGTCAAGGGCCTTAAGAAAATCTTGTTTCAAATTCAAACTCAGCCTTCAACCGATCACTTGAAATTCAATTCGAACTCAATTCGATCTCTCCTATCTCAATTCGGTCTCTCCTAATCTCTAGAGGACTCATGAATATCCAAAGCTTGGATATATCTAGAAGGGATGCAACCAATCCCTAATGATATATGCCACAGCCATAATGTCTTCACTGCCATCGTCATCGGCACCCCAAGCCCCTCGACCGCCGCTTATCGCTGTCGAGTGTTAGCCACTGGCCACCTTGATTCCGTCATAACCACCACGATGACCACCGCCCTGCCATCAGAACCCCGCCGCACAAGGGCACCATCACCCGGCTCCTCCGACCAAATCACAGACCAGCCATCTAATCCCTCCACCTCATCCAGACCTCCCCGATTACTCCCCGTCTAACCGCTCTGACCGGCCACACCACCACAACAGTGACCACCTCATCATAATCTTCCATCCCTGCACTTTCCCAAGAACGACCACGCACCTTCGCATGATGGCGAGTCACCAGTAGCACTGTGAGCCAAGACCCCGTGCGCTCGCCGGCCGGAGCAAGCCCTATTGCATCCTAACTTCACCATCATCAACCACCTCCCACCTTACCAACCACCGTCGACGCCGCATCCCTAGCGCCGTCAGTCATCAACACGCCGCTGCCTCGTAGCAGATCCGAGCGACCGCCGTTCGAACGACTACCGTCGCGACTGGGAGTCGCCACCAGTCCTTCAAGCACTAGAGAAGCCAACGAGTGGCCGTTCCGCCGCACGTTGCTACCGCCAGCCCTCGTGCGCCTCGCGGTGGGCCGCTTCCGATGTCACCGTACGAACACCGCTGTGCCGTGCCCCCTCGCCATACGGACATCGCCACCACCGCCAGCGGAGGTAAGCAACGCCTCCACATCGAGGTCAGCACCGCCGTAGCCAAAACCCGACGTTCGGCTAGGCCGTGCCCCGTTTCTACCGCTGGACACGTGCCATGCCGAGCGGATCCCTCTCGAGCGCGCCACCGTGCCCTCGGACCGTCTCCACCAGCACCGAGCGCTAGTCGTCGGATCTCGAACGGTGAGCGCCCCTTCTCCCTCTATTCTCTCTCTTCCTCTGTAGTGTTAAAAAGGAATAAGAAATAAAGTTTTGGGTCTGTAATGGGAAGTTATGGGCCAGGCTTTTGGGATGGTTTTAATTAGGAATTTAAGGGATTTGGTTTTAGAGTTAATATTAATAGTATTATTAGTAGTAATAATATATTAGCCCCTTATTACTATCATCATTGTCAAATATATGTACAATTAGTGTTTTCTAGATTTATTTTGATTACAATACTAGGCTTTAAGCCATGCCCTATAAAATATAGATAATAGGAGTTTGGGTCTAGAAGTTTATGTAGACTAATTTTTGGGGTTGATATATATATATATATATATATATATATATATATATATATATATATATATATATATATATATATATTTAGTATAGGGTATGAGTTCTGTTAAATAATAAATTTTGACTCTACATATATAATATATTTTTGTGAGTTTAAAAAGTTATATTACTTTTATAAATAAATAAATATATACATTAAATGATTTCGTATGTTTCAAAAAAATATCTACTTAAATATCTTGATTGGTTTCCAACAATTATAATTATTTTCCTAAAAGTTATTTTGACAAAATTAGATTTTAGTCCTAAAATGATTTCTAAAATTTCAAATACTTTCCTACAATATTTGACTAGTATAAATGTAGTTTCTAATACTAAAGAAAATTTCCAAAATAGATGCATATAGTGTTTACGAATTCCACTTCGATATAAAAAAATCCTAAATCGTGACTAATTATATCCGTATTTACTTTTGACCTTAGACTCCTGCATGTCTACCCTAGGCTAACCGGACTCTGTTGGACCCAACAAGATGGTTGTTTCACCAGCACAGGACCTCAGGCGATTACATCTCTGATTGTTTTCGTATTTGATTATCTCTATACTTCTTGTATTTAATATTGTTTTACATTGATATCATGTTGATTCTTGACACGCTTGTCACACGAGATAGTAGTTATGGATTCTTGCATGTTGTTCGTGACCAATATATTTTCGTGTTCGTAACCTGTCTGAATCCATGGGTACTAGCCGGGCGGGGAAGTACATTAGTAGACATGTAAACATACCCAGAAATATCCCCAAAATGTCTATTCTTGCCTGATAGCAGTCGCACAACTCACGTACGGGTGCCGGAATTACCCCCTAGCCGTTTACATGTCGAAAATGTAGTTCAAATCACTTGTTAGATATAGTCTTGCTACATTACAGTTTCTTGTTATTGCTTGCCTTGTGTACCATGTCTCCCTGCTTTTACTCGCATAATTTCTACCATGATTCCATGTGTTGTCCCTTATCATGTATCTCAGTATTATTACAGATTTATGGATTTCGTCATTTATTGTTTCTGTTGTGAGATTGTACTCGTTCCATTCCTGACTGGAAACCAATATGTAAATCACAGAATAAGGTGCCAAGGTATCTTGTATGGTGGTGCGAAAGTGGCAAGTCCAAGAATCACAATGTCAGCAAAAGAAATGTCAAAATCTCTAAACAACTTTGGATGCTAAAACAAACATTAAGAATATACTCGAAATAAGTGATATACCTAGGAAACGCCTGTCCAAAAGTCTAATTCTGGATCAGGGGCAAAATCGTAATTTTGGGTCAAAACGATGTCCACCGTTGGACCCATTTTTCACCGAAACACGTGCCATTGTTTACGGTCTCTAAAGTCATCATACTACATGTCTACGGATCTGATTTGAGAAGATGAACCCAATGGTATGTCTAATTGTGGACTCCCATGAGCCGTACACAAAATCGCCCGTTGGGTCGGGTTGTGGGCCCGACAAATTTGGAGTTTCGATCAACCTTCTCATAATCGGACCAAACTTGGCATACAAGACCAAAAAATCGATGCAGTCCTGTTGGCACAAGTTTTGTGTCGATTTGACGAACATGCACGAAGTTATGGCCAAGTTGGTAAAACGTCGATACGAGGGTATCTCGACGGATATGCACTGATTTCGTCGCGCACGCGCAATAAAATCGGGTTTCTTCAGTTCCTACATGTCGGCAACATCCATACGCGCCTTTCGATGCTTATAGTGTGCGACCACGTTGCCCGATTTTTCGGGGCGCACGCCGGGAAAAGTTTTCTAATTTTTACAGTTTTAAAACATGGTTTTTCTCAAACTTTGTAACCAAATAACTTTCTGTATAGACAATAAAATTACGATCTACGAATTAGGTTTCACTCATGTATAGGTTGTCTATAACTGTGTGGAACTTGTTTTCGAAAATCAGCAGTAGGTTGGTCGAAATCGGTCTTCCAAATAGGGTTCCTAGCTGTTCATAATACCTTGTTCTTGGGGCTGAATCAACTCGATTTTACGTCGAATTTGCTGCCAATTTAGGGAGTGATGTCGAAATCCCTCTAATGGGTTTCGAAGGGGGTTATGTAGTCTTCTTGTCGAACTTCATAGATTCGAAAACGATTAAACAAAATTGGAGAAAAGTCGTGAGAAGTGAAGTACTTGGGCAATTTTCAAAACAGGGTATTATGTTTCGTTTCTCGATCGGGAGGGTGTCGACAGCTCTCCGGCGCTGCTCTGGCGATGTATGGCCGTCGGAGGCGATCGAATGAGGTCGCTGGGGTTTCTGGTAGGAGGTGGCATCGCGATAACAGTATTGATCGAGAAATATTTGTGGCGAAGCTCTCCTCTCTTGAGCCCGCTCTCATATACGGCTAGCAATTGGGTTTTCGGTTAAATATATTTCTATTAGGGTTCGAATTAGAAGAAATCTAGTAGGAAGACTAGATTTTGATTTGGATTGCTTCAAATATGTGAGGAATCAATTTATTTTGAATTGATTCCCCTTAATCCGATTCGCCAGTCGGAACTCCAGGTTGTGGCTCAAGAACATTGCGGTACTGTTCAAATGAACAGTACTGCAGTGTTGTTATACTTTTGTCTTCTTTTATTTTGCTTATATATATATATATATATATATATATATATATATAATATATATATATATATATATATATATATATATATATATATATATATATATATATATATATGTGTGTGTGTGTGTGTGTGTGTGTGTGTGTGTGTGTGTGCTCTCCTAAATTCCTAAAATTTTATAAATAATAGTCTTTTTACAACTTAATATACTCATGAAATTTAATATTTATAAGTAACCCATAACTTAATATATACATATATTCTTATAATTCAATCTATTTAAATATATAGACTCATATTTTCAAGCATCTATATTAATAACCCAATAATACCATAAATAATATAAAATTCTATAAATCTCTTAAAAACATAATTACTCAATATAATAGCTTATTACTACTAAAAGTTTGGGCAGTGTATATAATATATGTACACTTATATACCCTCATCATCTAATTAACAATAATATTCTAGAAAATTTGAATATTTACATATATAAATAAAGGGGGATTACATCCTACCCAACTTAAAGAAATTTTGTCCTCGAAATTAAAACTACGGTAGGAGGGTATGCAATGCAACGCAAAATTAGAGGATTTAACATGCACGACGTACCCTGAGTTTCGAACAACGGTACAATAGATTATAAAAACACATTGGCTCCATATCCTATACGAGATGGTGGTCTTGGTTCAAGGCTTTACCCAAGTTATTGAAGTTGGCTAGTTTCAAGTCGGTTTGGTTAAAGAGGTACTGTAAGTCTAAGGATGTACCTTTTATGACTTTTGTGTATAAGTAGGCACAAGGGAGCTGAATTGAAGGGCATACTAGGTCAAATGCATAGTGGGCTTCAAGTAGATCACCACCATATATTGGATCGAAAGTTTTGAGTTTGGTTCTCAAATTGAAGCCGAAAGGTTCGTCGGTATTACAGTAAGGTTTATAGTTTGTCCTTTTTACTCGAAAATCGTATGAAAATAGAGTACAAGTGTCACTCCCCGTTCCCAGAATACGTATTTTTATACGTATACTCCTTGAATATATTTATTTAATATTTATCATACAATTGCTCTGTATTTAAGTTCCTTTAATTTCATGCTAGTTATTTTCCTATATTTTATTTTATGCTTTAGTTTTGCTCTTGGGTTCGACTTGGTTCGGTTTGTTTCCAAATTTTTGATGGTTCATCATGGACCCGACCAACCTACCATCATTTCCATTTAAAGCCCCAATCATTTCTCTCTCTTCATTACTTCTTCTTTCTCATCCACTCTTCTTCTTCCTCATAACTCTCTCCACCTACCAAACCCATAGGCAAGTACATCTTGCTTCCACATGAGAACCTATTTTTATGGTTCAATTATCTTACTCTCATGATTCTAAGAGAGATTAGAACTTGGCATTTTTGCATTTGAAAGTTTTATTTTTGCAGATCTAAAAATTTGTCATTTTCGAATTTTTTGGGGTTTTGATCTGTCAAACTCCCTTATTTTCAATGTTTGATCATTTCTGGTTGTTGGTATTCTTTACGCTCCCATTTAGACTGAAGGTCTCATGAATTTGGAGTTCTGAAAGAACTCTACGCCCACGTTTTTACGTGTAAGCGTAATATCGAGCTCTACGTCCACGATCAGTCATGCCAGCATAATATCGAACTCTATGCCCACGATCATCCGTGTCAGCGTAGATCTGGTTTACGCAAGTCTACTCTTCTGGCTTGGTATATTCCTTTACGCGTAATGAAACCCCTTTTTTTACGTATACTCCTTTACGCGCAATAATATTGTTTTACGCGTAACGTTACTTTTTACGCATACAAAGTTTCGTGCGCGTACAATGTTTCCCGCATAACATTATTCTTTACGCATACATGATTCATGCGTAAAACCCTAACTTTTTATGCAGACGGGTTTTTACGCGCAACTCTATTTTACGCAGACAAGTTTTACGTGTAACGTTGTTCATTTATTGAGCGTACTCCTTCACACGTGAGCTTTATTCATTCACGCGTAAACTTCCCTCACGCGTAAAATTCCTTTACGCGTATTTCATTAGGCGTACTCTTCTGGCTTGGTGTAATTTATTGAGCGTACTCTTTTTTACGTACATGGCATTTTCCTATTATATCCTTACGCCTTTTGACATAAACTCAATAAAATCATGATATATTAATATTTTAATATATATTGTTGTGTGGAATGTGCCCTGTGTCTCGATTGGTTTATGGATGTCCAGAATGACTGGAACTTAACCCTGAGAGTTATAGACTCGGCCATATTAAATACCAGTTTGACTGTCATGCCTTGGCACGAATTGACATTGATTGTTACCTTGACTGAATGATCGATCATGCGTTCCTAGTTGGAACTAAAGAGACTGGCTAGTCGTCTTTTTGAAATTGAATGAGACACGTTCATATTAACATGAACTATTGCAATCGACTAGTCGATCCCGAACATTGTCATATGGACACGTGCAGACTTCAACTCATTTTCTGCAGAAGCAGCATGTGTACTTTATAGTCAAGGCATGATTATCACGTGGCTAGGTCTGATTGTTGCATTACTCTATGTAAGACCTACAACCAAACCGCATGGGCATCGTTATAGAGTTGTGCATATCGTACCTTGTACGAAAGTACTCATTCTGAATGACTATGATCCATGGCATGGGATTTCAATCAACATAGGGACTATTAAGCTAAATAAAATAACGATTGCATGGAGAGAGAATGGATTCCCAGTTCTTAGATAGCATCCATCCCGGGGCAATTGGTGCCCCGACATGCCGGCTGGTTCCTACATATACTGCAAATCTGCCACACGGGCAGGGAGCGGTATCTGCTTATATATTTATTGTATATTGATGACGGGCGTCCCGCTGGGACTCGTCTAACTCATGATTGGCGCAATTGATTATTGGATAGACTAGCCTTGCTTGTACATAGTAAGAACTGAGGAATCCTTATTGCATATTTCTAGGGTAACTTGAAACTCATAGTAGTAAGCCGTAGTAGTTGAATGGCCATTTAAATTGATTTGTTTGTGTGCTGTACCCACTCTGTTAACTACTGAGACAAGCAGAATGTCAGGGCATGACGGGTCAACTTCTGTCCTTGTTTGGTTGGGAAGTTGGTTTGAAGTGTCTTGATGTTGTGTGAATCGCAGAAGCAAGCAGAGATCTATTTATTCTTAACTCTTATCACTGGTTTTAGTTCTCATGTCGTGCTTCCTTGTGGTACTTGCTGTTAGAGGTCTAACCTCTCTGGTTTTGCATGACCAGATCTAGAGCCAGTTTCCGAGGGCTCAGCTTACTTCTACCTCCAAGATGGTCAATACTAGAGGGATGATCGCAGGAGGAAACGAGTGGGTTCCTTGCTTCTCCACTCATTTTGCTATTTACTTTACCTATTGTCGTTTGGCACCGACATATTAGTCGAATTGTCTTGTATTTACTTTTGTATAATTATAACTAAGTCAGACTGCAGTTGATAACAATTGTGTATACCTTACTATACCATCTGGGTATGTTTTGTAAAGCCAGATCTCAAGAACATTTCGACTGAGCGTTTGGGACGCCTTAGTGCTTTATCTTACATGTTCTCTATTATTGCTTCTTGTTTGAATGATTGAGACAATAGATGTTGAGTAACCCTAGTAAGACTTTCATGTAGTATGCACCCCCTCGTCTTTTAGACAGCATTGATCGTATTATATGGTATTTATCTACCCGTAATACGTAGCTAGCTGAGTTACTCCCCCGCTCTCCGGTATTCTGGTTCTGGGGCGTGACAAGGTTTTAGTGGTGGCCCATACAGGTCTGATTTCAGACTTGTTGGATGTTTTGATTTATAGGCTGTCTCAATCACACATGTTTCCCCTTGATCTCATGATTCGTTGTTCTCGACCTTAGCTTGACATTCCGGTATCCTTTGATTTCATTGATCTTTCCTATCCGATCGTTTGATTATTCTCTTATCCCTTTCCTTAGGGGCACTTCGTCCGCATCTGTCAGAGCTGGACAACAACAACAAGGGCAACACGTACGAACAACCTGAGCATGTTGGTCAGCAACAAGGGCCAGTACTACCTCAAGAGACTATCCAAGAAGAAGTGATAGTGGAACCAGCAGCTGGACCATAGTATCCGGAAGTTCCAACACCACCAATAGTTCTACCTACCCCTGTAGAAGTAGACACACCAGCCCTTCTGGAGATCATGAGTGGGATGATGGCTACTCAGCAACATCAGATATTGGCCCAGTAACGCATGCACACTCAGCTACAATAGCAGAATGTATTACTCGACCAAGGATTGCAGACAGCTTTAGAAAGAGGGGCGAGGACAGATTCAGGAGCATCAACTAGATTTTGTAAGTACAACCCCCGCCGTTTCGAGGGCACGAAAGATGCCATCTCAGTAGATGCATGGCTTAAGTATATTGAGGCTATTCTGACAGCGGCTAAGGTACCGGCAGAAGAACGTGTGGATCAAGTGAAGTTGTTACTTCAGGACCTCGCACGTGATTGGTGGGAATCAAAAGAAGTGAGCATCGGACGTCCTGTAGCTTGGGATGATTTTACTGCAAGATTCAAGACGAATTACTATGGAGTTGTGGCACAGTTTGAGCTACAACAGAAGTTTATCAACCTCAAGTAGGCCAGCAAGACAGTAGATGCTTATGCAGAAGAGTTCTGCAGATTAGGCAGGTTTGTCCCGTAGATGGTAGCAACAGAGAGCCAGAGGGCTATGAGGTTTCAGCAAGGGTTTATCTTGATCTCTTGTAATTGATAGAGGGGCCCAACTACCAGACTTTCGATGAGGTATTGACGGCAACCCGAAGGCACGAGATCACCATACAGATGATTGTCACAAGGACTGGAGGTCAGAAAAGATCTCACAGTCAGATTGAAGGAGGATGGGGAGTAGCACCCCGAATAACAGCACCGTCTCCTGGCGTTCGTATTCACGATGTGGCGATACGAGGGCCAGCAGCAATAGCAACAGAGGAAGAACCAACAACCCCCAATGGGCTGCACTTATTGTGGGAAGGTAGGGCACACTAGAGATGTGTGTCGGACATTGAACGGGCAGTGTTTGATATGTGGAAGTCCAGATCATTGGGTTTCCACCTATCCTATGAATTCAAGGTCAGGAGGACTAGTACAGCAATTTTCTGCTCTGCCAGCACCAGGGGCAGGACAGTTTTGAGGACCAGCGGTAGCAGTGAGGCCGTTGGCACAACGTCCGTTCATGTCGCAGGCTCAGATGTTTCGGCAGCAGGGACTGCCGATGCAGCAACAACAACACAGACCACCCCAGCACCAAGGCAGGGGCCAGTAACAACACCAGGCTAGGCCGCAGCATGGGAACCAATAAAGAGGTCGAGGGCAAGCATTCAGTCTGTCCTTAGAAGAGCCATTGGCATCGAGAGATGTTGTGGCAGGTAACATTCTCGTCACCTCATATCCCGCAGTAGCATTGTTTGATTCCGGAGCATCACACTCATTTATATCTGCACAATTTGCGATACGACTAGGAATAGAATTCGAGGCATTGCCAGGGAGGTTGAATATACTCACTGGTAATGGGCTCGTAGGAGTTAGTAGGGTTATTCTAGCGTGTAGAGTTGTAGTTTGCGGGCGTTCCTTACCCGCCAGATTAATAGAATTTTCTGTTGGAAATTTTGACGTTATCTTAGGCATGGACTGGGTGAAAGACAGTCATGCGACATTAATAGATTGTCGTAGAGAGAGTGTATCTTTTAATATTCCAGGCATGAAGAGGTTCACCTTAGTCAGATCAGTGGCAACTCAACAAGAGCAAGGAGTAGTGGCAGCAATGGAAGAAGTTCAAGTTTCGAAGGTAGTTGAAGAGTTTTTAGATGTTTTTCCCGAAGAACTCCTAGGTCTACCACCGATTAGAGATATTGAGTTCAGTATAGAATTGGCACCTGGAACTAAACTGATATTAGATCGAGTTTACACAATGGCGGATTCAGAACAGGCCAAGGTGTATCAGCATATAGAGGAACTGAAGGAGAAGAAGTTCATCCAAGCTAGCGTATCACCATGGGCAGCGCCAGTGGTACTGGTAGGGAAGAAGGATGGGTCATCCAGGTTGTGTATTGACTACAGAAAGCTCAACATGGAAACAGTAAAGAACAAGTACCCACTACCCAGGATCGGCGACTTGTTTGATCAATTGAGCAGAGCTAGAGTTTTCTCCAAGATAGATCTTAGGTCAGGGTATCATCAAGTGAGGGTTCGAAATGAGGATATTCCCAAGACAACGTTCAGGTCGAAGTATGGGCATTACGAATTCTGAGTAATGTCGTTTGGTTTGACCAATGCCCCAGCAATATTTATGGCTTTGATGAACCGCATCTATATGTCGTACTTAAATCAATTTGTCGTTGTGTTTCTCGACGACATTCTCGTATACTCAGCTAGTGAAGAAGAGCATGAAGATCACC
This sequence comes from Iris pallida, assembly GCA_029216955.1. Taxonomy (NCBI): domain Eukaryota; kingdom Viridiplantae; phylum Streptophyta; class Magnoliopsida; order Asparagales; family Iridaceae; genus Iris; species Iris pallida. The sequence goes on along the minus strand of JANAVB010023800.1, from coordinate 24,430,053 downwards.
TCAGAAAAGTGTTACCGGTTCTGCGAGAGAACCAGTTGTATGCCAAGCTCAGCAAGTATGAGTTTTGGACAGATCACATTTCATTTTTAGGACACATCATATCAGGAGCTGGAGTAGTAGTGGATCCCAAGAAGGTAGAAGCAGTAGAGAGTTGGCCAGTACCCAAGACCGTAGCTAATGTATGTAGTTTTTTGGGATTGGCAGGATATTACAGAAGGTTCGTATCAGACTTTGCAAGACTTTCAGCACCCATGACCCGCTTGACACAGAAGGATATACCATTTGTCTGGTCGGCAGAATGCCAGGTATCATTTGAGAATTTGAAGCAGAAGTTGATCATGGCACCTATTCTTACATTACTGGTTGGACCCGGAGGTTTCACTGTATATTGTGATGCGTCAGAAAAAGGACTTGGGTGCGTCCTCATGCAGCATAGGAAGGTGATAGCATATGTATCTAGGCAACTTTGAGACCACGAAAAGAATTACCCAACTCATGACTTGGAGTTGGCGGCAGTAGTATTTGCTTTGAAGCAATAGAGACATTACTTGTACGGTGATCGAGTGGACATGTACACAGACCATAAAAGTCTGAAGTACATCTTTACTCAGAAGGAACTGAACATGAGGCAGAGAAGATGGTTAGAGTTGATCAAGGATTACGACGTAGAGCTCCAGTATCATCCAGGCAAGGCTAATGTGGTAGCAGATGCTCTTAGCAAGAGAGGCGGCGCATTTATGTTGATAACACAAAAGCACATTTTAGAAGACCTTCAGGAGATGGGCATCGAGGTCATACTTCCTAGCGATGTAGGAATTCTGGAAAGTCTACATGTTCAATCCGACTTAGTAGACAGGATCAAGGTAGCTCAGGCACAAGACCTAAGGATTCAGAAGCCTAGGGCAGAAGTGAGTCAGGGCTCAGAAAGGAGATGAAGATTCATGAAGATGGTACACTTAGATTTGGATCACGTCTATGTGTGCCCAGTGGAGATATTAGACAAGAGGTTATGACAGAAGCCCACAGTTCTCAGTATTCTATACACCCTGGAGGGACCAAGATGTACCAAGATATCAAGCAGTACTTCTGATAGAACAGAATGAAGAGGGAGATAGCTAGATTTGTTTTCCATTGCTTGATATGTCAGCAAGTGAAGGCAGAACAGGAGAGGCCAGCTGGATTTTTGCAACCGCTTCCTATTCTGGAGTAGAAGTGGGAACATATTTCCATGGACTTTATGACCGGTTTACCGAGATCACCAAGTGGTAAAGATGCTATTTGGGTGATAGTGGACCGGCTTATGAAAGTGGCAAATTTTCTCCCTTTTAGAGTAGGGCAATCTACAGAAAAGTTGGTAGAGTTGTATATGTAGCAAATAGTCAGGCAGAATGGAGTCCCTGTCAGTATTGTGTTATATAGAAATACCCATTTTACGTCACATTTCTGGAAGAGTTTACATCACAGTCTGGGTACCAAGTTAAGATTCAGTACGGCTTACCATCCACAGACGGATGGGCAATCAGAAAAAAAAATTCAGACTTTAAAAGATATGTTACGAGCTTGCACCCAAGATTTTGGAGGATCTTGGGAGAGTCACCTGCACTTTGTTGAATTTTCGTACAACAACAGTTATCAAGCCATTATCCAGATGGCGCCATTCGAAGCACTATTTGGTAAGAAGTGCAGGTCGCCACTTGCATGGGACGATATCGGGGAGAGGAAGATGTTAGGCCCGGAGATGATTGTTCAGACAGTTGAAGTGATTAAGAGAATTAGGGAGCGACTTCGAGTTGCGCAAGATCGACATCATCATTGGGCAGACCAGCATCGTAGGCCGATAGAATTCTCTGTTGGGGATCACGTGTTCTTGCGGATCTCACCTACCCATGGGGTCATTAGATTTGGCGTTCGCGGAAAGTTGAGTCCGCGATACGTGGGCCCATTCATTATCCTCGATAGGATAGGCGATGTTGCTTATCGTTTGTCCCTTCCGCCTTCGTTACGAGAGGTGCATGATGTGTTTTATGTATCTCAGTTGCGTAGGTATGTATCAGACCCAAGCCATATCCTCGATCATTCTGAGCTGGTTGTTGGTACCAACTTGTCTTACGAGGAACAGCCGGTGTCCATTTTGGACCGAAGGGAGAAGATACTCAAGAACCGAATAATTAGCCTTATCCGTGTTGCTTGGGGTCATCATTCCTTAGGAGAGTCAACGTGGGAACGTGAGGATGATATCCGACCACGGTATCCGCACATGTTTGACTCACAAGGTATATTTCTTCCCGTGTACCTTGATTGTCTTGATTCCTCATGCTTATCACCTAATGAGTAGAATTGCTAGATGTCGTCGATGGGTAAACGTAGATATATTGCTTGCTATTGATATTGTAAAATAACTGCTTGCTCGCTAGAATTGCTTGTACTTGAATTAAGTTTAGGTCTGATGTTTCTATCCTGCTTGGATTTGAAATTTCGAGGACAAAATTTTTCTAAGGAGGGTAGAGATGTCACTCCCCGTTCCCAGAATACGTATTTTTATACGTGTACTCCTTGAATATATTTATTTAATATTTATCATGTAATTGTTCTGTATTTAAATTCTTTTAATTTCATGCTAATTATTTTCCTGTATTTTATTTTCTGCTTTAGTTTTGCTCTTGGGTTCGACTTGGTTCGGTTTGTTTCCGAATTTTTGATGGTTCATCATGGACCCGACCAACCTACCATCATTTCCATTTAAAGCCCCAATCCTTTCTCTTTCTTCATTACTTTTTCTTTCTCATTCACTCTTCTTCTTCCTCATAACTCTCTCCACCTACCAAACCCATAGGCAATTACATCTTGCTTCCATATAAGAACCTATTTTTATGGTTCAATTATCTTTCTCTCGTGATTCTAAGAGAGATTAGAACTTGACATTTTTGTATTTGATAGTTTTATTTTTGTAGATCTAGAAATTTGTCATTTTCGGATTTTTGGGGGTTTTGATCTGTCAAACTCTCTTATTTTTACAGTTTGATCATTCCTGGTTGTTGGTATTCTTTACGCTCTCATTTAGACTGAAGGTCTCATGAATTTGGAGTTCTGGAAGAACTCTATGCCCACGTTTTTACGTGTCAGCGTAATATCGAGCTCTACGCCCACGATCAGTCGTGCCAGCGTAATATCGAACTCTACGCCCACGATCATCCGTGTCAGCGTAGATCTGGTTTACACAAGTCTACTATTCTGGCTTGGCATATTCCTTTACACGTAATAAAACCCCTTTTTTTTACGCATACTCCTTTACGCGCAATAATATTGTTTTAAGCGTAACATTACTTTTTACGCGTACAATGTTTCGTGCGCGTACAATGTTTTTCGCGTAACATTATTCTTTACGCATACATGATTCATGCGTAAACCCTGACTTTTTATGCAGACGGGTTTTTACGCGCAACTTTATTTTACGCAGACAAGTTTTATGCGTAACGCTATTCATTTATTGAGCGTACTCCTTCATGCGGGAGATTTATTCATTCACACATAAACTTCCCTCACGCGTAAAATTCCTTTACACATATTTCATTAGGCGTACTCTTCTGGCTTGGTGTAATTTATTGAGCGTACTCCTTTTTACGTAGATGGCATTTTCCTATTATATCCTTACGCCTTTTGACATGAACTCAATAAAATCATGATATGTTAATGTTTTAATACATATTGTTGTGTGGAATGTGCTCTGTGTCTCGATTGGTTTATGGATGTCCAGAATGACTGGAACTTAACCCTGAGAGGTATAGACTCGACCATATTAAATACCAGTTTGACTGTCATGCCTTGGCACGAATTGACATTGATTGTTACCTTGACTGAATGATCGATCATGCGTTCCTAGTTGGAACTAAAGAGACTGGCTAGTCATCCTATTGAAATAGAATGAGACACGTTCATATTAACATAAATTATTGCAATCGACTAGCCGATCCCGAACATTGGCATATGGACACGTGTAGACTTCAACTGATTTTCTATAGAAGCAGCATGTGTACTTTACAGTCAAGGCATGATTATCCCGTGGCTAGGTCTGATTGTTGTATTACGCTATGTAAGACCTACAACCTAACCGCACGGGCATCGTTGTAGAGTTGTGCATATCGTACCTTGTATGAAAGTAATCATTCTGAATGACTATGATCCACGGCATGGGATTTCAATCAATATAGGGACTATTAAGGTAAATAAAATAACGATTGCATGGAGAGAGATTGGATTCTCGAGTTCTTATATGGCAGCCATTACGGGGCCATCGGTGCCCCGACATGCCAGCTGGTTTCCACAGATACTGCAAATCTGTCACACGGGTAGGAAGCGATATCTGCTTATATATTTATTGTATATTGATGACGGGCGTCCCGCTGGGACACGTTTAACTCATGATTGGCGCAATTGATTATTGGATAAACTAGCCTTGCTTGTACATAGTAAGAACTGAGGAATCCTTGTTGCAGATTTCCAGGATAACTTGGAACTCAAAGTAGTAAGCCGTAGTAGTTGAATGGCCGTTTAAATTGATTTGTTTGTGTATTGTACCCACTCTGTTAACTACTGAGATGATCAGAATGTCAGGGCATGACGGGTCAACTTCTGTCCTTGTTTGGTTGGGAAGTTGGTTTGAAGTGTCTTGATGTTGTGTGAATCCCAGAAGCGAGCAGAGATCTATTTATTCTTAACTCTTATCACTGGTTTTAGTTCTCATGTCGTGCTTCTTTGTGGTACTTGCTATTAGAGGTCTAACCTCTCTGGTTTTGCATGGCCAGATCTAGAGGCAGTTCCCGAGGACTCAGCTTACTTCTACCTCCAAGATAGTCAATACTAGAGGGATGATCGCAGGAGGACACGAGTGGATTCCTTGCTTCCCCGCTCGTTTTGTTATTTACTTTACCTATTGCCCTTTGTCACCGACATGTTAGTCGGATTGTCCTGTATTTACTTTTGCATAATTGTAACTAAGTCAGAGTGCAGCTGATAACAATTGTGTATACCTTTCTATTCCATCTGGCTATGTTTTATAAAGCCAGATCTCAAGAATATTTCGACTGAGCGTTTGGGATACCTTACTGCTTTATCTTACATGTTCTCTATTATTGCTTCTTGTTTGAATGATTGAGACAATAGATGTTGAGTAACCCTAGTAAGACTATCATGTAGTATGCACCCCCTCGTCTTTTAGATAGCATTGATCGTATTGTACGGTATTCATCTACCCATAATACGTAGCTGACTAAGTCACTCCCCCGCTCTCCTGTATTCTGGTTCTGGAGCGTAACAACAAGGTGATGTGTTTTAGTGGGACATGATATGTCTACATGAGGGTGGACTTGTCTAGGTCTTGCATATGAAATTTGTTGGAAGGTAACAGCTGGTCTCGTGTTCCAAATTGTAATGTCCTGGTCGGGGAGCCAAAATGATCTAGATAGAAAGTGGGAGTTCATCAAGCACTAATTATCACTCTAACAGAAACCACTTATTCTAATCAATTGGCAATCCTAGTACATTCTAAATTCTACTGGGCTCTACAATCTATATTCTACAGTAATTCATTTCTAGAAGTTAACGAAGACACCGTTCTATGGTTTAATGGGGTTAGAATGGTTCGAGTCGAAGGTCATATCTCAATTTGTGTTAAAATATACATAATGTAATGAGATACGAGATATGATAGATATGAGTCCTATTTTGAAGACCGTACTTCGATTCCAAACAGATGTCAATGATTGTATGAACATAGCTTTCATGGCTATAGATGGTATGACAAACTGAGGAGGATATTCTGGGTCTATTTTTCCTCAATACGAGTTGTCTTTCCGAAAGTTGTAAAGGGAAAACAATAAGTGTTCCAGGAAGAGAGGATCGAATACGAATATGGGGTTACAGAGGCGTTTTAACAATTCAAATGGAGTTGTTAAGGCAGTTGCGGATGAGATCCTAGAGTCATCTATATCTCAATCCACGTAGGATAAGCAAATAAAAAGTGAACCAACTGTACTAAGGTTGATCAGACCATCATACACTGATTCTGGTTAAACAATATTGTTAGTGGGCGTCCCCAATAAACACATGTCCTGAACAAGCTTGATAAAGAATAAGCTTGTGAAAGCTAGGCTATAATAGCGGTGTTTAGTCACGGTAGTTCAAAATATAAGTACGCGATATATATAGTCGAAAGAAGGCACAAGTAGTTCAAGTTCATCAAATTCTAAGACTCGACCTATGATCGTGTCTCTACGGTTGTCCTACTAGTTTCTTATCTAAGGCGTTGATTGAACTAATAAGCCCAGTCTAGGTAATCTTCTCAGTGTTCTCTTTAAAGAAGGTCGTAGGGACAAGGAGGATGATGGTTCATGAGGCATTCTGCCCAACTTAAAAGAGTTCAACTAATAGCGTGTTTGAGCAACAAAAAAATGCATATACCAAGTATAAGTCATCTTCCTAACCTGTCTATCAACACGGGAAGAAAGGATAATATTTGTGGTAGAAAGGAAATTAGGCAAGATGTAATTAAAGACAATCAACGCGGTTCAAAAGGAATCAAGGATGGAGGTCAAGTATGTGGATGAGGTACCTAGATTCTAATTCTACATGCAGGCCCATTCATGCAGTAACGTAACCGAAACGGCTAACTCCAGGTGAGGAATAATTAGTTATGTACCTATTGATAGCACAGTTTCTTGAAGGAAGATAGTATACCAGTTCCGAGGTTGTCATATGTTCTGATCATTTACTATTATCAATAACTTAAATGTAATAATAATGGATCTATGTTTTATGAAGGGATGAGTAAGATGGAAAATGCATGACTAGGCTTATGATTAACTAGTACGGTGTGGCTCCAGTGTTAAATAAGGCAAGTTGCAAGAACGTAGCAACTAAAATAAAAACTGCTATGATTTCCCCCAAAGATTCTGCACCCAATACTGCTAGTGAAAGGCCTACCCAGGCTTCTGACTTAGGCCCTGTGCTCTCACCCTGTGGAACTACAATCGCTGTGGAGGTAATGGTGGACGTGGTGCTCCTACAGTTAGTGTCATGAGCCTCGACACATGTTGAACAGGTCAAGGTACGGGAAGTGCTGGAGCTGTTGGCCTAGGAGTCTGCTGATCATGCACTTGAGTTCGTGGCTCGGGACAATCTTTAATCATATGTTGTCTTGATCAGCATCTTAAGCATAAACCATAACGGATTCGACAATCTTTACTGATGTATCCCTTTTTTCTACAGTATTTGCAGGTAGGCTTCTCTCGAGCTCGGTATACTCCTTCCCCTTGCTGCTGCTGTGAGGTATTCTGTGTCCTCGTACAATTTTTGGCTTCGTGATAATTGGAACCATAAATCATACACCGTCCCAATCTACAACGGCAATCCTTCATAACATGACCCTTCCTATGGCAGAAGCGACATGTAGGAAGCTCCTTATCGGGATATGGTGTTGCTCTAAGGTATTGTTGTGCTTTATGATGTCTATTCGGCCCGTTCTGGGTCTCTCTGGTTTGTACTAAGGCTGGTAGGGTAGATAGAGTCCTGTTTAGGGCTACCGATATAATACTTCTTGCAAACTCATTCTGTTGTTGCTACAATTATAACAACCCTAGCAAGAACCTTTCTACTAAAGCCTTGTTAGAGTAAGGAACTGGCGTGGATGATGGGGACTGGGAAGGAAGTGGCATATATTCTTGCTGGAAAGCTGGGATTCTCTGATCTGGTTGAGTCAAACAATTTGGCTGAAGTGGTGTTGTAGAGGGCACATTCTCTTCTAGGGGTACTGCAGTGGTCTACCCAGTCTGGTTGGCTGGGGGTGCTTGAGTCTTCTGGTGCACCGTTGACGGGATCGTAGTAGCCTGTTGTTGTCAAGGATGATACGGTGTCATCGGGGTCATCACAGGGTTCTGCTCCTCTAGGGTAGTCGTATCACCAGCTCTGGGGGTCAAGGTAATGGTGCGTCCGCTTCGTAGATTCATATTGCTGGCACGAAAATGCAATAACATTAGGAAGGTTAGACAGAAGGCAATTCAAGAAATCAAAGAGAATTCAAAAGGTTTGGAAGTCAAAGGAGATATTAGTTCTGGATGAGATACTATTCTTATTCCTATATGCAGGCATGTTGGGCACAGTCATGTAACCCAACAATATTTTCAGACCTGTATGGGCCACCACATAAACATATAACGCCCCAGTCCCAAAATACATAGGATCGAGTATGAGAACATGCCAGCTGCACATATACGAAGAATACTCCAATATATAGAATCTTCGTATATGTACATAAGCTGTATATAAAATAATCATAGGCCAGAATAATATAATCTAAACTCATCACAGCTCAACGCAGAAGATAACAGAGTCGAGATAATAAATGAGTATATCAAAAGATAGCCGGGTGGACATACCCACTCCAAACAGCTATGAAAAATAGTCTCATAAAATCGGAGTCCAACCTCTGCAAAATAGAAAGAAAAGAGATGTAAAAATATTCGCTAATATCTTAATAAAGGAATAAACTAAAAATCAGTAGGAGATGCCTCGTCATCAATGTAGGATGGATCCAGTACCGCTCCATACTCCTGCATAAACTCGTCTAACCCAGGAGAGATAACCAGGTCCTCAGCAGGACGTAACAAGATATAAGAAAACACCATATGCCATGTAAACTATGATATATAATATAAAAGAAAGGGGATGCATGCAATAGGGTTTGTGACAATTCTACTGTGAATATGCAGTTGAGATACAATCCTTCGACGCATGGGCCCTGACTGAATATAGGATCCGGTATAGTCCTTCTTGGGCACCAGTGACCAACCGCATAACGTTCAAGAACGTCAGTGGCCAACCTGAGGGGCATACCCGTATCTCCAGCGGAGCTTTCGGGTTACAAGGAAAGTGTAATTGTGAAACCCATAATTTTAAATTGCATTTTTCTCTAATTTTTTTTTATTATTTTGCTAAATTAAATTTTTAGAATAATGTTAGATAATTTGTTAATATTGATAATTAATAAAAGTGTAGAATTATTAGTTAAACAATCAATTTAGTGTAAATTAATTTCTGAAAAATCTAAACTTGGATTTTGAGTGTTAACCAGACCCGAACCTGATTTGTACTCAAAAATAATTTTTAAACAAAATTATTGAATTATAAAATATACATTATATTTAAAAAAAAAATAAATTTATGTTTGGCCCAAAGTCTTAAAATTAATAATTTTATTGGCTCATTTATTTTAGAGCCATAGTTAACCTTTAGATCACAACTAATAATACATTAGTTGAAACCTATGTTTGCTGAACCATTCATTCATAATGGTTTGTGTCTTAGCTAAAGGAATAAATTTCCTTTATGTTGGAGAGTTGGGTTCTCTGTTGATTTTTCTTAACGGAAGAACTCTTCTTCTTCCTCTCCCCAACGCTCGACTCACTGCCTCCCTCCACGCCGGTCGGCCATAAAGGCTGGGGGACTCCTCCCCTCCCTAAAGTTGGTAACTTCCAACTTTATTTTCCTATATAAACCCTTCATCTCAACCATTCTTCCCTACACCACCATTTCCCCAGTTTCTGAGAAATTCCTAGATCTACTTTTCCGGCGAACTTGAGCCGATCCACCCCTTTTTCGGAGTTCCCGGGCCGCCCCCTACTCGTCGCACCTCCCCGGCGCCGCTTTCCATGGCCGACACCCGATCCCGGGCCTCCCGCCGACCCGCGCGTCCCCGCGTCACCGTCGCCCGCGCCCTGTCGCCGCTCCCTGGCCGGCGCCCGACCCTCCGGCGACCCGCTGACCGCCGGTGACTGCCCCGTCCGTTTTCAGTGCTGACCCGTTCCCGTTCCGAGCTTCAATTTCGGTTTCGGTACACTCTGACCCAATATTCTATATTTGTCGATGATGAATTTCTGGTCCCCGAATCCTTCGGGATTTCGGATTTCGGCAACGTAAAAGTTACGTTGCTATTTTTCCGAAAATTGTCGGAACTGTTTTTGCTGGATATTCCTGACAGAACAATGTTCTGAGAATTCTTGGGGTTTCCGAGAAACTTTCCGGAAGAGTTCTGTGCTTGGGAAAAATTTCTCGGATTTCCGATAATATCTCGGAAGTGTTCTGGAGATTACAATTTTAATTCTTAATTTATACCCAAGAATTCGGTTTTGTTGAGTTCAATTCTAGTTCTGTGGTTTGAGAATGGTTTCTGTTTGATTCTTGGATGTCTTCTTAGTTTGGAATGGTTTATTGGATTCATTTGGGTTCTGTTGTGAAATCGGATTTCCGACTTGAATTCGGAATTCTGGAATTTTCGGGAAAATATTCTATATAGATGGTTATATAAATATCGGGTTTGGTATTAATTTGCAGGTTAACGGAAGCACTCCCAGTTTTTTTGGGTTGACCGAAAATAGAGGGAGTGCTGCCAAAATTTTTGGGAAATTTATTAAATGATTTTTAAAATGATTTTTCGGATTAAATATTTTTGGGCGACGACCGTACCGGTCTGTGGGCCCCGGCGAAATACAAACGCACCAGTCCGACCGGACGTTGAGGCATAAACCGAATTTGAGGAAATGGACCGAGTCTGAGACTCCTAGCTTTCTTTAAATTATTATTTTATTTTTTAGGCAAAATATTATAGTCATTTAAATTCTGCATTTTATTTAATAATTCAGTCATTTTCTTATTTAATGTAAAAGAAAGATGTATCGGGCATAAGCCCACCCTAGGACCAGTAGCTGTGCCCATGTATTTGTGTAGCGTAGTTTGTTTTCTTTTCTTTTCTGGTGGATGTAAATTTGGGTGGTTTGGATTGATTTCATATTCGTAGTTAGGACGTAATTTACGGCTTAAATACGAGTTTAGCTAAAATAAATAAAATATTATTAATTCACTGTTTGTCACTAAAAGAAACTGTATTTTATATACATATTATGAAAACACAAAGTTTTCCAAAATTGTAATCGATTCTCGTGATTTTCCAAATAATCCAATTAACCGGTTAATCAACGCACGTAGTTGCGACGTAATCGTTAGCTGTAAATAAATACAACTTAAAACCTGACTAGGACAGGTCTACTAGAGATTGCAACTAGCACACTTAGTCTGGTTATTCAAGGATCTAAGTCGAGTTCTCAACTGTAGGAACTCGAAGTTACAACTGACGTTCCTCTTCGGTACCGACTCGTCTATCCAGTCATTCTAAAACAAAGGCAAGTGCAGTTATGTCTATTTGGTAATTTATCTAGTAATTGTTTTATTGCAATTTTAAACCACATTGCTACACGGAACTCTCTCCTAGAGTTCGAATATTGACTCATTGATTGAATCTGATTGACTCGGGATATTGGGGGAGTAGTGTAGCGTCTATGACCAATACCCCTATATTGCATCATTGATTGTGCGAGCTGATTCCTCCTATACACGAGGATAGGTCGGACCGTATCATTAGGATATAATTGAATCATCCCAAGCCGGTCATAGTTCGTTACCTACTCAAATCACATTGTTTTCAATTGTAGAATTGTGAAAAATATTGTTAAAGTATTTCAAATTGTTTAACATTGCAAATTTTAAATTATTATTTGAATTATTGGATATTCGTAATTGTACTTTGCTCCCTCCTGACTGGAGACCCAACATTTTAGGTATCACTGATGAGGCTTTGTTACGCGATCCCAAGACGAGGAATTCGAGATTGCTGAGCTGTTTGCCTAGAGTTTTCTTTTATTCATGATGTATAAAAAAATGGTTTAAGTTGTATCTTTTATTTCATGTAAAAGTTTAATAAAGTTTTAAATTTTCGAATGTTGAGTTGTGACAAATATAGTGTTGTTGTATGGTTACCTGCTACTGAACAGCTTACTGCCGCCGTCTCAACAACGGTGCAGGCTGGGCATGATCCGATTCGACCCAAGCAATTGGGACCGGGTCGTGACAGTAATCGAAGCCCATACGTCAGGTATTGTTCTCTCTACCCAATGCCTAGTATCATCATCTCCAAGACCAATAAGAACCTCTAGTAACTGCCAAGTCTTCTAGTATGCGATTCTACTGACAGTTACTCCTATCCGTCGTACGCTCCTTACGTATCGGTGGCCAGCCGACTACGCAGGTACGTGTCCTACATGTGACTCACAACACGTGGTAAAGCAAGTGTCAAGGCCGTACGAGATATACAAATACCTCATCAACAGTGGGTGGTTACTAGACTAAATCAATGCAAGAGAAATAAATAAAAGTAAGAAAATGACCGATGTAGTCGCTTGCACCCCAGTGTGACTTGGACGCAGAGTTTTATAATAATAATAAATAAGAAATGCTGAAAATAAAAACTGGAAATAAGAATATGTAAATTACAAAGTAAGGTGGCAAGGTATCTTGCCTGGTGGTGCGAAAGTGGCAAGTCCAAGAATCACAATGTCAGCAAAAGAAATATCACAATCTCCAAATAACTTTGGATGCTGAAACAAACATCAAGAACGTACTCAGAATAAGTGATAGACCTAGAAAACGCATGTCTAAAAGTCTAATTCTGGATCAGGGGCAAAATCATAATTTTGGGTCAAAATGATGTCCGTCACTGGACCCATTTTTGTACCGAAACGCATTCCAATGTCTATGGTCTCTAAAGTCATCAATCTACATATCTACGGATCCAGTTTGAGGAGACGAACCCAACGGTATATCCAATTTTGGATTCCGATGAGCCGTGCATAAAATCGTCCTTTGGATCGGGTTACGGGCCCGCCAAATTTGGCGTTCCGATCAACCTTCTCAGAATCAGACCAAACTTGCAATACAGGACCAAAAAATCGATGTGGTCCTGTTGGCGCAAGTTTTGTGTTGATCTGACGAACGTACACGAAGTTATGGCCAAGTTTGTAAAACGTTGATACGGGGGTATCTCGACGGATAGGCACTGATTTTGTCGTGCATGCAATGAAATCGGGTTACGTCTATTCCCACACGTCGACAACATCCATATGCGCCTTTCGATGCGTATAGTGCACGACAATGTTGCTCGGTTTGTCGGGACGCACGCTATATCCGAAAAAGTTTTCTAATTTCTACAGTTTTAAAACATAGTTTTTTCAAACTTTGTGACCAAATAACTTTTTGTACACAATGAAATTACGATCTACGAATCAGGTTTCACTCATGTATCAGTTGTCTACAACTGTGTGGAATTTGTTTTTGAAAATCAGTAGTAGGTTGGTCGAACTTGGTCTTCCAAATAGGGTTCCTGGCCGTTCATAATACCCTATTCTTCGGGATGAATCAACTCGATTTTGCGTCAAATCTGCTACCAATCTAAGGGGTAATGTCGAAATCCCTCTAATGGGTTTCGAAGAGGCTTATGTAGTCTTCGTGTCGAACTTCGTAGATTCGAAAATGATTAAATGGAATTAGAGGAAAGTCGATGAGAAGTGAAGTACCAGGGCGATTTTCGAAACATGGTATTTTGTTTCGTTTCTCAGTCGGGAGGGTGTTGACAGCTCTCCGGCGCTGCTCCAGCGATGTATGGCCGGCGGAGGCGATCGAACAAAGTTGTTGGAGGTTTAGGTAGGTGGTGGCTTCCCGATATCAGTATTGATCGAGAAATATTTGTGGTGAAGCTCTCCTCTCTTGAGCAGGCTCTCAAATACGGGTGGCAATTGGGCTTTCGGTTGAATAATATTTCGTTTAGGGTTCGGATTAGAAGCAATCTAGGGGGAGACTAGATTTTGATTTTGATTGCTTCAAATCTGTGAGGAATCAATTTTGTTTGAATTGATTCCCCTTAATCCGATTCTCCAGTCGGAACTCCAGGTTATGGCTCGGGAACATTGTGGTACTGTTCAAATGAACAGTACTGCCGTGTTGTTATATATATATATATGCTCTCCTAAATTCCTAAAATTTTATAAATAATAGTCTTTTTACAACTTAATATGCTCATGAAATTTAATATTTATAAGTAACCCATTTAACTTAATATATGCATATATTCTTATAATTCAACCTATTTAAATATATAGATTCATATTTTCAAGCATCTATATTAATAACTCAATTATACCATAAATAATGTAAAATTCTATAAATCTCTTAAAAACATAATTACTCAATATAATAGCTTATTACTACTAAAATTTTGGGCAGTGTACATAATATATGTACACATATATACCCTCATCATCCAATTAACAATAATATTCTTGAAAATTTTAATATTTACATATATAAATATAGGGGGATTACAAAAAGGAACCCCTTTACGAATAAGATATAAAGCAGATATTTCAAGGGTGGTCACATCGCCCTTGGAAGTGGATTTGGGGAAGATAATGGAGTAGACAATGCGATATAATTCATAAAAAAATAAGTTCAAATGTGCAGCTTTGAACTTTCTAGAACGAACTTGATTAGGAGAAAAAAGTTCATTCTTGAAACTGTTTAAAGTCGTATTTCCGAAAAATTCAAATTCAAACTTCATTTGGAATGTTTAGGATTTTCGCTTGGTCGGCATCATTGAATTGAATATCAATTCCAGCAATACAGCTCTTAACAGTGAAAGTGTCAAGGGTAAAATTTCAGTAAAATAATCGAATAGCATTAGTTGCAATAGGAAATGAGTGAGTGACAAGATAGTGCAATTCTAATGCTTCAAAGTAGGTCTTATGGGATGGAAAGATTGTCCACTTGATCGGTGCACCAGGGCATATGTTATGAACTAAGAAATTCGCATACCATAATAAGGATTGTTCAAGAGTTTCGAAGAAAAGCTAATTGAACGCCCCATCGTCCGATTGGACGGGCGAAAAGAGCGATCCTTGGATAGATCCAAAGAGGAGGCTTCTTCGCTATCCGTCGCCTTCTTTCTCTTGAAGGGGTTGTTGATTCTAGGCATAAATTTTAAAAAAATATAGAAATTTAAGAAATTAAAATCGAGAGAATGAGAAAATTATACCTTCTCAGAATTGAGTATGTGGAAGAGAACGAGATTTTACGCACGATTCAAAATTTTGGATGGAAAACTCCAAAGGATTTGAGAGAAATTAAAATTGAAAAATCTAGGGTTTTGGAGCTCGTCCGCGGCTGCTGCTCTGTATAGAAGGATAAGGATGGTGAATAGAAGGGCCCACATTCAAATCTGACTTAAAAACACCCGGCACCAATGGAACTCGGGCCGAACTCGGTTCAAATTTGGTACGAGTTCGCCTGGGCTTTTGTTGAGGTATTTTTGTACATAATTACTTTTCGTTACACAGCGACTGTCTCAGATTAGCTGTAGGGGTACTGTCCTAGCTAACGAAGGTTTACAGGAGAATGCTTAAGTACCATTTTGCTTTGACCTTAGTCGTGGTGACAGACATGCCCTTTGTAGGCTTGTCTCGAAAATAGTTTTTGCATATTAAAAATGATTAAAAAAATAAAATTAATTAATATTGTTGACGTCTAAAATTTCTAATTCTCGACGTAAATAATTGAAACTATCTTTCGCTAATAGTTTTATAAAGATTCAGCCAATTGGTTCTCTATGTCTACATATTCAAGGTTTACATCTCCATTTGTTTGATGGTCTCTAAGAAAATGATGTCAAATATCAATATGCTTAGTACGAGAATGACATATAAGATTATTAGTAAAATTAATAGTACTAGTGTTGTCACAGAAAATGGGTATGTGTGAATACTGTAAACCAAAGTCTTCTAAGGTTTGCTTCATCCATAAAATTTGTTCATAACGTCTTGTGGTGATATACTCAGCCTCAGTAGTTGATAATGTGACATAATTTTGCTTCTTGCTAAACCATGAGACTAGAGCCTTACCTAGGAAATGATACGTGCCGCTAGTACTTTTTCTATCTACTTTGCATCCAACAAAATCAGCATCCAAGTAACCAGTTAGGTCAAAGGACGTAGTTTTGGGATACCATAAGCCGGCAGAAGAAGTGCCTTTAAGGTATCAAAAGATACCCTTAACTGTGCACAAGTGTGATTCCTAAGGGTTAGCTTGAAAACGTGCACACAAGCAAACACTAAACATTATATTAGGACAACTAGCGGTTAAATACAGTAAACTATCAATCATGCTTTGATACTTACGTATGTCGACCGGTTTGCCTTGTTCATCAATATCAAGCTTGGTTGAAGTTGCCATTGGAGTGCCGAGAGATTTGATGATTTCTAGATCGAACTTCTTTAGTTGATCTTTTGTGTACTTGACTTGATTAAAGAACATCCCATTGTTGGTTTGTTTGATTTGTAGTTCAAGGAAGAATTTGAGTTCTCCCATCATGTTCATCTCAAACTCATTCTGTATACACTTTGAATAATCTTGACAAAGAGACTCATCAATAGATCCAAAGATAATATCATCAACATAAATCTGAATTAAAAGAAGATTTCCTTTGAAATTATTTTATAAACCGTATAGTATCAACCTTGCCTTTTGAAAAACCGTTATTAAGTAGAAAAGAGCTTAAGCGATCGTACCATTTTTGTTGGTTCACAACAAATACAATTGCCACGTATATAACAAATGCTAGCTAGATTCTCTAATGTATCCAGTAGAACAATCAATCAGGGAAAAGTAAAGTTGACCACCCATCCATTCCTTTGTATAATTTTTTTAATAACTTTTGGAGCACACTAAAAATAATTACGTTACCTATATTAAGTAGATCAAAAGAGGTACCCCTAGGTGGGACAACTCCAGATATGTGCTTTATAACTCTATGTATGTGCTTTTGGACGAAGTCAACAAATCATTGGAACCCAATCATTGTTTAAATAAAACCTTCACCAACCAAGGTAATGGTGACCAGAAGTATATATAAAACCATCAGAAAAATTGTCAAAGTGGAGCCCAACTTGCAGTGAGAATTGGGCTGGTGTAGTTTTTATTTTGTGTTTGGTTGTTTTTGTATTTTTTTTCTATTTACAAGGTCTGGACAATAAGAAGGTCAAAAACATATACCTACAAATCTAAGGAGACAAGTCATTTTCATTATTCTTAAACTACTTCTTGAACATTAATATAAGCATAGAAATATAAGCAGGCAACACGTTTTGTTTCATTCAACCTTTTGGTTAGCAGGTCTATGTGGAAGCATTAGCAATATTGTTTGCACTAAATATTTTTAGCAATCTGGCTTGCTTTATGGACTTTTCTTCTTCACAACACCTTACATAGATGTCGGTTTATATTATATGATGTAACAAGACATTTTGATGCTAATATATAGCTATCCAAACATATCAAATTAATTTATGTATGCATACCCTCAACAGTTTACTTGCTGCTATTTCAATAATAGTTCATACATTTCAAATGTTAATCCAGTTTGAGTAATCGTTGCATAAATTTATGTTTGATCATTTGTTTTCATCAACCATTCCTTTAACATTCAGTAGAAGCCTCTTTCAAAAGCAGTTGTTCGCAAATTAGCAAGCTTTTATCATAATCACTTTCGAAGACCCGCACAAAGAGAATACAAGGATTATATGTTTGCTAATGTAGCAAATACAGTTTACCTTTATAGAGCTGAATAAGGACCAGGATTCACATAGCCACTAACAAGGATTCTTCTTGTTACTACTGTCACTACTCTAGAGTAACCTTGGAAAGCATCAGGGACAGAATTGGCCTAGGCTCCAAAGTTGGGTATTTACTTTGTTAAGAAGGGAATTCTGAAACCTTGGTTGAGGTTCGAACATTTACTAAATCCTGTTATCCCTAAAATTTGGGATATCATCTAAATTTGGCCTAGATTTGGTAACAGTCCAGTGCTCACTATCAGCTAACTCCAATTTTCTCGAATACTTTATTTGTATGCTCAACTATCAATATTATATTATTAGGAGCAGTAAAATGAACTTAAGTGTACATCATGTAAGATCTCTGTTAGGGAAGCTTATTATTAACTGAACATTAGCAAGCTATGTATGGACCGTGGGATAGTGTCTGATTCTAAACCTATCTAACATAAATTGTTGCACTTACACAGTCATCAAAAGAATGCTGGTAACTAAAAATAAGCTTCACATTTTTTGGTATCTGTGTTGACACCAAGTGTGTACTCTGTGACAAGGATGTTGAGTCCATTGCTCACCTTTTTGCTTGTGACATGTTATCAGTGTTGACAAAAAGTGTGTACTCTGTAACAAGGATGTTGAGCCTATTGCTCACTTTTTTTTGCCTGCGACTATCTAGAGTAACCTTGGAAAGCATCAGGGACAGAATAAGACTTGGTTCCAAAGCTGGGTAATTAGTTAAGAAATGTGGACTCTGAAACCTTGGTTCAGGTTCAAACATTTATCAAATCCTAGTAGCCCCAAAATTTGAGATATCCACTAAGTTTGGCCTACCAAATATTGACGCCATTCACGTCTCAGGTCCTACTGATATGATACCTCACTCGAGAATCTCATGATCTTGGACGAGAATCAGTAAAATGCTTAAGGTTTTGCTGATTAACTACAAAATAAAGAGTTTGCCAAACATAACTTTTTTAGCACGATTATAAGGAAACATAAATATATAATGAGGATAGCAATGTCAACCCATATTATAGAAGTTTGCGATCATAGCCAAAACAGTCGTAAAGGAAAATTTACTTCTGTAAGTCTAAAGTACTATCAATATAAAGAAAGAATAACTAAAAGTACAATTTTTTTACCTTATCTAACATATGTTGCTTGAAAACGTATATGGGTGTCTTACCATTTCATGAAGCATAGACACTCCAAAAAAGATATCATGTCTGTATTTGACATAAACTTGAAGACATACTCCAGAATACACTTAAATGAATTTACCAAAGGTTAGTTTTGGTTTTAACAATATACTTGTCATCGCTTATTAGCTCTACAAAAGAAGTAAAGAACAGATGAAGATATTTCAAAGGAAAGAAGTTCCAATGAAGTATATGGGTGTCTTCTTATTTCTACAAAATTGACAGGAGATAATAAAATATATCATACTATAAAATGCAAGAATTTGTATGAATTAAGAGAAAGCAAAATTCAGATTTCAAACACGTTATGTATGTCAAGGTTACGGCAGAAAGGTGACCGTATCAGCAAATTCACATTTCAAACACATTACGGATGTCGAGGTTTCTGCTAGCAGGTGAGAATATCAGCTATAAAACAACAAGAGTCCAGGCATTGAGTTTTCTTGCATATATACAGGATAAGCTATGTTGCATAAATACGGCAAAATGGTGTCCATATCTGTATAATGTCTATACCTGTGTTTGTACCCGTGTAACATATTTGAAAATAACCACTGAATGTCATAAGACTATTAAAGATGAATTCTCATGTATGTATCATTTATTAACTAAATGACAATTTGTACTGGGCTCAATTTCTTCCCTAGCAATGGGGTTTATACTGGCTCTGGTTTCTCAGGTGCATGTGCTACCACAGGTAATATTACAAAGGAAGACAAAAAAGAGAACGACATGATTATTAAAGTTCACAAAAACTGGAAAAGAACCCCTAAGGACTTCTTTGGTTAAATAAAAAAAACTCCGTTCAAGCAATTTTTGTACAACTTCTGCCATTAAGTACCTTAAACTGCTAGATAAAGAGTATATTAATTAAACTTTTCCATCAGGGATAGTGATGTTGAGGTCGGTAGCGGCGAGGGCTATCCCTAGAGCCAAGAATGTGGTATCCACAATAATGAAACTTCAACAAGTCAGTGGATAATTTCAAGGCCTACAAAAAGCCTAGTTTTCCATCATATGTACGAGTTCTCCTTGAACAGTGGTTGGATGCACATCAATTAGTCATAAGCTGGCGAAGTCACTAAAATATATCTAATTTTGATGATTCCACCCGAATTCTTTTGGTAACCCTAAAATAGATAGCATATCTAGGTTTCTATTAGGGTTTCCAAGAGAATTGAAAATTATGATTTCTTTTGGACATGAGAATTTGGGCTTACCGAGCGCGAATGGAATCACTATTTAGGAATGAGAAGAACAATCAAGGGCACCGACGTAGGAATCGATCGTGGGAGGTCATAGGAAAAGTGAGCAGTCCTATGCGGGGGAGGAGGCTTTGGAGGCACACTGGGGCGAAGGGGCGACTTAGGTGGCTCCACTATTGTTGTAGCTGTCAACTCCGATTGTCGGCACACTGTTGCTCCGGATGTAGAGAAGAAGTGGAGGAGGTAAAGTGTCACGACCCGCACCCAGTGTAGAGGCACGAGAAGTGGGTACGTCCAGCCTACGCTGCAGTATCGGCAGTAGAACGCTGTCCTAGGTCACATACATCTAACATGATAAGGTACCTGTACAGTATATACTCTCCAATCGGAGGACAATAAATAAATGTACAGCTCAATCACAACTAAGGTAGAAGTACGGTAAGATAGATAAGATATCATATGAAGATCACCAAATGAAACACAAACAGGAGAAGAAGTCTAAGTGTCTAAGATAACATCTCCATAAAACATTCAAAATAACAACAAGATCCCAAATATATACATCAATGTATCCAAATGAGACAAGACATCAAAATAATATAGAAGTCTAAGTTAATTAGTCTAAACTATAGGGGTGACATCCTCTACTGCTGGTGGATCCTGCTGAAGGTCCAAGTCGCAAGTGTCATCTATGGCAGCTCCATAATAGGTAGGGCAAAGGTCCTCGTCATCCTCTGTAATATTTTAACAGGTCCAGTTAGGACAGGAACGAGCACAAAATCTCAACAATTCATATCAAGACATGAATATAAAGCATGCAATAGAGTAAAATACATAAAATGCTGAAAAAAGTACATATAGTAAAAGAAAGAGAACTGTCATGTAAATAGCTACTATAAGTAGAGAACTATCAGTGACTAGTGATGTAGAGTACACGATGGACATGTGAACGGCTTGAATTTGCACATGATTACACTAAAGAGTTTGCACATGATTATACTACTTTGGAATTGTTCACATGACTGCTTCTACTCCTCCGTACCCTAATCAATACACAAGGATCCAGACAAGTCACTACAACAAAAAGACCTATTAATGACGCTCGACAAGACGTTTTAATGACGACTGATACATAAGCGTTATTAAGTTGAAAAATACATTTTTTCTATGACGGTTTGGGCTAATTCTGGACTTTTTATAACGTTTATAAAACAAAGCGTTATTAATAGTTTAGAGCGGTGGCAAACTTGTAATATTTGTTAAGTTCATTTTTTGACAAAACCCCGCGCTTCAACATAATTTTTTCTCTCCCTCTGGTTCTGGTCTTCTCCTTCTCCGATCCTTTCTTCTTCCTCCTCTCCCCCAACTCCAAAATCCCATAGATCCAAAACCCTAACTCTAGTTTCTCTTCGATTAGGGCTTATATTTTGTTTATACTTTGTCAATTTCTCTTCGGTTAGGGCTTATATTTTGTTTACCACTTGGACGAAGCCAGGAAAGCGAGGCTCTCCCTCCTCCGGTCAGAAAAGAAGCTCCACACGGAGAGATCCCGCCTCCTCCGCGATGCCATCTCCAACCTTAGGTCTGTGGACCAACACCTTCTCCTCCTCGAAAAGAGGCTCACCGAGCTAGAGCTCCAGATCGTGGCCAAGAAGTCCCAGATCGACGCACTCGACGCCAAATACCAAGCCTCCGCCCAAAGATTTAGGTGATAATTTGTTTCCATATATATACACACACACACACACTTGGCCTTTAGCTATTTTGGGGAATTTGTTGATGTATTCTTGATTGTTGGATTAGGGATTTGAAGTGGGAGAGTGAGATGCGGAGGCGAAGGAGAAGGAGCGGGAGAGGTTCTACGACGCCAAGAGGTACTACTCACCATTTTTCTGGAAAAAATATTTTCATTCCTAGAATTTATGAGGATAATGATGATAGCGAAGATATTGTTTCCTCACCATTTTTCAGTAGATTGTATTTTCATCCTTAAGAGTATAGATCCATTCAGTCTCTACTATCCACTGGTGGCTGGAGATCTTGTAATTCACTATATATTGAATGACTACCTTGTTATAGTGAGCACAACAGCATAATGATGGATTACTGGTATCCCTAGGTTCATCTGTTTGCTATTCATGCAGGGACAAAATAGCTGTTTAGGGGGAAATGTTTTGCTGAATACTGCTGAAAAAAGTAATTCTTGTTTTGCTTGATCAGCACATCGACAATTACAACAATATACCAAATCTAGAACACACACAAGAAGAAGATATGAATGTCCCAGAGATTGTGGACGAGATAATTGAGTTGCTATTATCTGGTTTGAAAGATTCGGTATGTATGGTGCGAAACTTTTATAAGATCCCTTAATTTCTACCTCAAGTAAGTCTAATATCCTTTGCTTGCCACTCCACCATAGTTGATTTGCTATATCACCCCTACTGTATAATTTCTGTACTTATATCCCTGTTATCAGTTATATGCTTTCATGTGCTTACACTCCTGCCATATGTAACTTTCTATGTTGTTATACTAGGTTAGTGATGATTCTAAACAGAACCCATATGCAGAGTCTAATGAAATTCTTCCATGGCTGTGCATTATTAAATTTGAAGAGCTAGGTGGGTTGAAGATTTTAAGATACCACTCTGTTATGCTTTTCCAATATTACATGATTACTATTATTCACCTGCTTTTAGCCTTTACCTTTTGTGGATATCTGTAAGCAAGGGGAGGAACTTAATGGATCTGTTGTTTCTTCTTTGGTCTATTATAGGACCATCACTTATTATTCTCTTTTTGATAAAGAAAATATGATATTCCGATCCAATATCACCGATCCAGGTACTCATAGGAAGGATCTGATGCCAATTCCGATACCGCAAACCTTGCATAGAACATCACGCACACACAAGCAGACATGTCAAAATCACCACCAAGATTATTTTGTTCATAGAACACCACGCACACACAAGCAGACATGCCAAAACCAACACCAAGATTTTTTTTTATTCATAAGAGAGATTCAAAAGCAGCAATTAGAGTTTCTGGAGATAGATGCTTACATAGCTCAAGTATCGGACATACCAAGCAAACCAACAAGTCAATAATCTACAATTCATTGGAAAGAATATATTGCTAACCATTTGTTTCCGGTTTCACTAAACACAGGCTGCAAATGATTTCAAACAAACAACTAGCAAAATCCTGGCTCTAATACAACAACATATTCCTACTCTCTTCTAGAGGACAAAAATACAGAAAAAAAAATTAATAATGTCACAGCAGAAACTATCGAAAAATCGATATTTTACAAATTGAACACAAATATAAACAAGGGGAAGGAGAGGTCCACTCTCTTTGATCAGGAGGGCTCATCACTCAGCTTTGTGATTGGCGGTATATTTGCAAAATCCAGTCCAAGTAACTGCTGGTTCCAGCAGTCTGGTCCTCCACGAGCTTATTGAGAAGCAAATTAGCCTCTCTCGACCGTTCCCCTTGCCTTACAATATTGCAGAGCTGGTAGCAGGAGGGATCCTTCTTCTCAGTTTCTTCAGGATCCCTGTAAATTTTCTTGAAGCCTCGTTGTTGTGTTCACGAAGAACAACCTGCAATTCGACATGGGGACAATTATTTTATATATATCAGAAACTGTTGCAGCCAATTTTGTTCCACCTAAGCTCTAGATAGCATATTTGTTTTTGTTTTCTTTCAGCAGGGTTTGGTTCCCTTGGTGGTACAGAACTTAAGTGGAAATGTTATGCATTTCTAGAAAGGTGTTAATGTCTTGGATATTGAAGGCTAGGTTTTATACAAGGATCAAACTAAACAGAATAAATTCTAATTTCTTCAGAAATGTGTCCAATGCAGGACAGATGAGTATTAATCTCTCTCTCTCTCTCACACACACACACACACACACACACACACACACACACACACACACACACACACACACATATACGATAACTAATGAGGCTAAAGTGTAAAAGCTGTATATATTTGCATGGTAAGAGCATCATTAGTAGTTGGGACTCTCCAATGCAATTTCGAGCCCAAAATTTCAAAAAAAAGGTAAATGTAGAATGGGTTGGGTTTGTATGAGAATAGTAAAAATGATAAAGTGAGCTTCGGTCCCAAAAATTGTGTG
The DNA here is from genome assembly GCA_029216955.1 of Iris pallida. Taxonomy (NCBI): domain Eukaryota; kingdom Viridiplantae; phylum Streptophyta; class Magnoliopsida; order Asparagales; family Iridaceae; genus Iris; species Iris pallida. The sequence continues at coordinate 24,405,956 of JANAVB010023800.1, read as the reverse complement.
GTCAAAAATTAATATAGGAAAAAAATAATATAAAGTTCAGAATCTAGAAAGTTGGGCTCCAAATTGGAACTTACTATTCTACAAAACAAGTTTCTACAATCTAGAATGTAGAAATTGGGAGGCCCAACCATTAATGGGAATGGTCTTGATCAAATCCTATGTTTGCAGGGTATGATGAGCCACCAGGGGGAGGCATAGTTACTGGCAATCTTTAGCTTTTCTATTGACTCTGTTCTATTCTAATCAAACAACCATCCTCAAAACTCTACAAAAAAAAACATGTAGGTAAAAAGAAACATGATAAGATTCCACATGTTTAGGAAGGAGAGCTGTTGGTTGGCTGGCAGTGACAACAAATGAGTGTATAAATAGTTGGCAACCTGTCAGTAAAAAAAAGCAACTTATTCAAGCTTGGAGTTGAAGAGAAGCACCTCCCCTCTCCACACTCCTGCTGCATAAAAGGAAAGCTTGATATATAATATTTTTCAAAGATGCTTAGACCCAAGCCTTTCACTTTTTTTCTGTGCACAGGGAATTCACTGATTACTTGCCTTTGAATCATTAAACTAAGTTTCAATAAACTACAGTTCTAATTCACAGAGGAGCAGTTGGCAGTGGTGGTTAATTTGTGTTAGAGGAAATAAATAAATACTCTTTCTTCTTTGGTTGATTTTATGTTCAATATATATATATATGTTCAATATGTGTGTATATATATGTCATTGCCTAGTTGGTGAAAGTTTGACTGGTATTGAATGCTTTTTCTGGCCTCTGGTGTGATGCTAATTTGGAAGCTACTCTACTTTTGCTGTCTTAATTTCTACATAGTGTTTGAATGCCAACTTGTTTTTGTTATAACTGTTTAAATTTCTGCAAGTTTGCAGCAATGACCCTTATTTCAGTAAAAGTAGCAATACCAAGTAGAGAAGGTTCGATAATGCGAGTATCTGAATGTACTTTTGGCACAAATGATTTTTTTTTATAAATCTATCCAACATTTTATATATGGGCTACCAATATAAAGTAGGTGTGTATGAAAATCCTATGTTATCCGTTCTTATTCGACACTTTTTTTTCCCAAGCCACATAAGAGTAGCCTCGTGTATCCAACTGATGATGATGAAGACGTCGAAGAGGAAGCCGATGTGATCATTCCTGATGGTGTTGAAGAAGTAGAACTTGCTAGGATCGAAGTTGAACAGAAGGAAAGGGACCGCAAGCTACTCTTAGATGACATAAGGTTGCTATCAGTTACTAGTGATCTTTCTGGTGATTTGGGTCAGTGCCGGAGGCTGATGGCGAATTGTGGATGATGACTGGTGGAAAATCAAAACTGGTATGTTTCTTATTAATCCATCACTGAATCTGAATTTTTTAAATTATGTTCCTTGAATGTGACAGTTTCATTCATTATCAACCATTTGCAAATACAACATGTTAGTCTCAATGTATTCACTGCTAGATCATCGTGCCATTTCTTAATAATTTCTATCATTCTGATTACATTGGTAAAATTTATATGGTTTCACAAGTTCAAAAAAAAATGTTTGAATGATCAAAACAATATTGTTTCCATGTTTTATTGGTCACTTCCTAGTTAAATTTTTACTTGTGAATTAGTGATCAATGAATTTTGAACTTTATAATGTTTAGGTACATGGACTTAAGAAAGAGCTCGGTAATTTACAAATATCTAGAAAAGAAGCATCTTCCACATTGAGGATGGCTCTGCACAAAGCTGCACAGTTACGCTTAATGGAGAAAGAAAAGAACAAAAGCCCTTCTTATGCTATGAGGGTTTCTATGAGAATTAGTAAAGTTGTATGGGGAATGCTTATAGATGGTAAACCTTTTGCTGAAACTGAGATAAACGACATGGTGAGCAATTTAACTTTATCAGATCTAGGACACGGACCTGTATCAGATCTACTACATTGACGGATCATCGGCAGCTGCAGGAAGGGTCGGGGTGGATTGGAGTGGCGGAGAACAGTAAGTGGTATTGGTTTCCTGTTTTTGTTGGGTTTCACCGGAGGATTGCTTAATTTTTTTGTAATTTAAGTCACTTGATTAATGATCACTTTTCCAATGTGCTGAAATTTGTGTGGAAACATAAACTTATGACGTAAGACTTCTATTTTTTTTTTCTTCCATTTATTATTGTTGAGAATTTAAGATTCATTAGCTAAATAGCATGTAGAGGTACAGAATTATCCAGTTTTTCTTTTATTTTAATAGGTGGACATATGGTACTTAAAAAGTAGATTATGAACTGGTTGGACATTAGACTGCTAGAGGTAATTTACTTTGCAAGAAAAGTCCAATGAGCGAGATTGATTTTGTAATTTTTTCCTCTCTACTTCAGGCCAGATTGTTTGAAGTTATTATCATAATATCTTATGGAGCTTTGGTTCTCATTAGCTTATGGACCTTGATATTCGTAATTATTTTATAGTTGCAGGATCATATATTAGTGTCTCTATTTCTTGAAGGGTTGTATTTTCCAGTTATTTTCTTCCTCTCTTCTTGAGTTCTTCTTTTAATTTAGTTTTCTTTTCTTTGCTGGTCGAACTTGTTTCTTAACTGACAGGCTTCCTTACCGTAGGCCATATCGACGCCAAAGTAAGAAAGTATGTAGCAACTTCGATGGAGTACGGAACTGACTCACTTCTCTACCATTCCTTATAACAGATCAAGCAAAGCTGAGTTTGAAGATGGGTAGAACTTTCAGGAATTGGATGCATTTCAAGCTGCAGCTCGGATACTTCTGTATTTGGATAGCAAAAAGAAAGATTTATTCCTATTTTTGGGTACATTCTGTATTTGGATATTCAATATAATGAAGATATTGATATGTACTCTATTTTGAGAAATGTAATAAAGATGGGATATATAATGTTAAGTTTTTGGAAGGTAATATATACGTGCAGTATAGAGCATTATAAATATGCTAATTTGAATAGTATAAAGTGTTATAAATGGCTGCATTGAGCTATACTATTATCTATTCATGACGTTTTAAAATTGTTCTGAATTGTGCACTATATATTAACTATTCATAACGCTTTTATAGAAAACTATTCATGACGGTTATTTTATGACGCTTTTAAAAAACATTTATAACACCCGTTTCATAACGGTTGCTGTGAAAAAAAAAAGCGTCATGGTTCGTCATTAATGACGCTTTTAGCCGTCATTAAAAGGGTTTTTGTTGTAGTGAGTTATGTTATTGTACAATATTTCACATGGGGTCCAAAATGGGTGCACATGAAGTTATACATGAGGACTTTTGAACATGAGAGTGCATGAATTACAAGACTATACATAAATAGTGAAAGCACAGGAGTACATGATGAAAATGAAACACATATGACATGATGTACCTGATGCTCCTGAGGGGATAACATCTCAATGTAAGGATCCATAGTAGTACCAATTGTCGTTAACAACGTGACAGCATCAAATAAAGTAATTAGAGCAAGAATATAAATCCTAACAAGTATGAAATGATCAGAGAATGTACTCGCCAGATATTCTAAGTATCTGATGAGTATAGATGTCCAGATAGAGTAGATGAGTCCTAATTAGAGCAACACATGTCACAACATGTCTAGAATGGAATATTGAAGATATAAATACATTCAACATGATTTCAGGTCATTCTAGGACTAAAGTCAACTCTTGGTCAACTCTGTAGTCAAACTAGGTCAACTAGCTA
>JANAVB010023800.1:24294282-24299646 GCA_029216955.1 Iris pallida | reverse complement strand
TCAAGCTTCTGATGACGCTAGCGTACTCCAACTACCTGACGCTTTCCCTCGAATTGGCTCTAGCTTCTGATCACTCCGGTACGGGTGTATCAATAAAAGGAAGATCTTGATACCCGTAGCGAGTGAGCATCTTCTCAATATAATGAGATTGTGACAACGCTATTCCAGTGCCTGTCCGGATGATCTTGAGCCCAAGATTACGTCGGTACCCCCAAGTCCTTCATACTGACTTGGCGAGAGGAATTCTTTGTCTCTGTGACGCAGCTTAAATCCGTACCTATGATTAGCATGTCGTCCACGTAAAGACATACGATTACTCCTCTTCCGTCAGCAAAACTTCGTATAGACACACTTGTCTGTTTCACTGACCGGTAGCCATTTGACCTATCACCTTGTCAAACTTCTCATGCCATATTTTGGGAGATTGTTTCAAACCATACAGAGACTTCATCACTTGTAGACTTGTCTTCCAAACCTCTGACGACAAATCTTCTGGTTGTTGTATGTAGATCTCTTCGATCAGCTCGCCATTAAGGAATATCGTTTTCATCCATCTGATGTATCATCAGCTTGTATTGCTGCTAGAGCAATTAACAATCTGATTGGTTGTCATCCGAGCTACTGGAGCATAAGTGTCAAGTACTCGATTCCCTGCTTCTGAGCAAACCCTTGGCCACTAGCCTGGCCTTGAACTTGTCAATGGTTCCATCTGCTTTCATCTTCTTCTGAAGATCCATTTGCATCGATAGGTCTTGTTCCTTCTGGCAGGTCAACCAATACCCATGTGTTGTTGGAGGTGATTGAGTCAATCTCGTTGTCTATCGCCTCCTTCAAGAATACAAATCTCTGGTCTTCATCTCTCATCATAGGTAGGCGGATCTGCTTCAACATGATAGGTGACAAAGTCATCTCCGAAGTCTTTCGGCCTCCTCGTTCGCTTAGGACGGCTCAGCGAGTTCTAGTTCAGCTGGGTCTCTTTGACGACAGCTTCACTTGGACTACTGGTTCATTAAAGACTTCTGTCTGCTTTGTACCTCATCATTCTCGGAAGATCTGCGAGAACAATATTCTTGTGTTTTGCAAACTTGTCTCAAAGTATTCAACATCACGATATTCGATGATATGGTTTACGTTACCGATATCAAGGAATCTCCGAGCATCACTCTTCTCGGCATACCCCAAGAAGATCGCCTTCGTAGTCCTTGTCCCCAGCTTCTGAATCTCAGATCTGAGAGCTTCACATAAGCCCAGACCACCCACCACTCGAATGACATCAAGTTAGGTCTGACTTTGAACCATAGTTCATGAGGAGTTATATCGGAAGTTGCATATGGCACTGTTCAGAATGAACGTTGCCGTAGTGCAGCTTCTCCCCAGTAACACTTTGGAAGATCCGCAGTCAACAGCATGGAGTTCATCATCTCTGTCAACGTTCTGTTTTCCTTTCTGCTACTCCGTTGGATTAAGGAAAGTATGGACCGTTGTCTCATTGATGATTCCCATGTTCTTTGCAGAATGATAAGAATTCATGAGACCGATACTCCCGCCTCGATCACTCCTTAACCTCTTGAGTTGTTGTCCAGTTTGCCGCTCAGCCTCGGCCCGGAACTCCTTGAACTTTTTGAATGCTTCGTCTTTAGACTTGAGCAAGTAGACGAAAGCATACTTTGAGAAGTCATTGATGAAAGTAATGAAATACTTTATCCTGGCCTTTGTAGAGAATTGTTTGAAGTCACAGATATCTGAGTGAACAACTCCAGAAGATCTGTTTCTTCGATGGACCCTGTAAAAGGGTTTCCTTGTGATCTTCGTCTGAGCACATACTTCGCATTTCTCTACTTACCTCCACACTTGGAGATAAGTCCTAGACTGACATTCTGTTAATTTTTACAATGAACATGTCCTAGCCTATTATGTCACAACTCAAGAGAATAATCAGAAAAAGTGATTGTATTTATATTATCATGCTGGGTTACAACAAGCTGAATCTTGTACATTCCTTCAGTTTGGAAAGCTTTTCCGAAGAATGTACCCTTCTTGGACATCACCAACTGGCCACATTGATGTCTATCCTCAAGCCTGCACGCAGAGCAGACTTCCAGAGATCAGGTTTTAGCAATTACTGGAACATGCTTCACACCTTAAAGCGTCAGAGTGTTCCCCGATATGAGTTTCAGCTCCACCGCCCGATCCCCAGTACTTCAGCTTTGTGCCTGGTTTGCCATCATGACCTTCTCTAAAGTTGGCTCATAAGAGACGAACCAGTCATTGTCTGAACAGACATGGCAGGTCGCACCAGTGTCACCACCAGTCTAAGTCAACCCCCACAGTTGCAACCTATGCTATCATGGCAACTAGATTAGTAATCATAGAAACCTTACTAGGCTTACCTTGTTCTTTGGGCTTGGACTTGCATTCGGATTTGTAGTGGCCCTTCTTGCCACAATTAAAGCAAGTAACATGGGACTTGGACTTCTGCTGCTTGAAAGTAGGATCCTTCACTTTCAAATTCGTGAGTCCTTCTTTTTGCGATGAGAAGCAGCCTGCTTCCCTGGTACTCTCTGGTTTGGACCAGATTTTCCTTCGCCAGTTGTTTGGAAGAGTATCCATCTTCTGTTGAGAGCACATCTCATCCAACATGGATATCTTGTAAGAAATCTTTCAGCTAATTTCCATTCTTTCGATGCATCCTTGCATAGAAGTTGCTCCATTCTGTAGGAAGTTTTGCGACGATCCCTCCAACGACAAATTTGTCGACGAGGGGCTTGTTTTCGTCTTCAGTTTCTGACGCAACTTCAGAATCCTTCACTTGGGGCAGCATCGCCTTTCATCTTCGAAGGTCCACTTATGGTATTTTCTACCATGAAGATCTTGGACCGTTTTGCGTCATCTTCATAGAGCTTTCCCAAGGAGTCCCATATCTTTTTGGCAGATGTCTTCTTTGGAGTAGGACTCTGCCAGAGAGTCATCCATGGAATTGAGTCAGTAGTTGCATATACTGTTTTCTCTCTTCCACTTCGCTTGGGTCGTAGCAGCGGCCACAGCCACAGCAGATCCAGTGGTTGGAACGATCGGTTCTTCTTCTGACGCACTTGATCAACATCACGAGTGAAGATTTAAAGTGACCTTTTGTCTCCATATCTGGAAGTGTTCGCCATTGAATTTTTCCAACTTGTTAAAGCCGGTATCGATGAGCGAAGCACGAGAATTATCTATCTTCTTAATAAGCTTTGAGATTGTTAGTGCCGAGGCACAATTTTCGATGGAAAATTTTGAAACTGAAACAATTGTACACACAACGTTTCAAATGCAGCACCTTAAAGAAGATGTGCAACAGAGATCCTGGAGGATTCTGAATTACGAGGATCTAAAAAGATTCTACGTAATACACAAAAAATCTAAAGAGACTTTGTGCAAGCAACTATCGGCAGTAGAGCTTCTAAAAAGAAGTTACTGTAAAGGCAACAGCAGCGATGACAGGCGAGAATGAGATGCTGGGGTGAATGAACCACCGTTGCTCAAAGCTTTATTCGCCCTACACGAGCACGAACAGCTTCCAGGAACCAACAAGTTCACGAAGAACTTCTGGAACGCTCGTAAGAATATTTGAGACTTGAACGGGCTTCCTGGACTTAACAGACTCCCTCACTCTCTTCTTGGTGCATCTTTCAAAGGAGGCCAAGGGGCTCTATTTATAGAGTGGAGTTGAGACTTCACCTCTTCTCCTATCCGATGTGGGACTAAAATACCATACTCAAAAATAGAGTTTAATATTTTAGATCATCCCACAATCAGAGAAGTGTGCCAGTCCACGCCTACCCCCCGAACACTCCCGTGCATGCACGAGACATCCTGGAGTCCGTGTCCGAGTCCGAGTCCGCACAACAAAAATTAACTTGCATCCTTGTTGGATTAATCCTTTTCCTTCTAGGAAAATACTTCTACATGGCACAAACTTGTGCCCCACTACACTCATGTGCACACCTCAACACGCAATGCATATATTGAGACTCACCATTTGGTGTAGCCGATGTGGGACTATCTTTTCTAGTCCAAAGGCAAAAACACCAACAATTTCTAACCGAAATAATGTATCAAATGCTTGTAGAATGGCAAAATACGATATAGTATGAGTACACATGATGAAACGAGTATTAGATGGATAATTTAATGAAATATGGTATAAAGTAGTCATGCAATGGTTTAAAACGAGTATAAATTGGTGATTCTAACGGAAGTATGGTATGAAATGTCGTACAATAGTAAAACGAGTATAGATGAGTTATTTTAATCGAAATTTGGTATAGAATGGAAGTAAACTGGTGAAACCGACATGCATGATTCTAACCAAAATATGAAAAAAATAGAGTCGAATTGTGGAAACGGGTAGAAAATATAATTTCAAAGAGAAAGAATTAATCAAATGCTCGAAAATGGTGAAAACGGTATAAATAATTGACTCTAGTTGAAATACGAAATAATATACGTATACAATGACAAAAACGAGTATTAGAAGTTTAATTATTATCGAAATATGGCATAAAGTAGTTATGCAATGGCAAAAACGAGTATAGATGGGTGATTCTAATGAAAATGTAGTGTAAAATGGGCGTACAACTGTGAATACGAGTATTGGAGGATTATTTTAATCAAAATATGGCATAGAATGGGAGAAAACTGGTAAAACCGAGTACAAAATGCATGATTCTTACCAAAATATGGTAAAAAAGTGGCGTTGACATGAACCCTATCGAAGACTTTTATCCGGTGCTTGCACGGTATCCCTACAAACTCAAATAATTGGCATTCACATGAACCCTCTTTTGTAGTCAAGTTCACTATTACTTCCTCTCCCCATTACTTCTATTTATAGCGAACAATGTAGGCTTGCACATCACCATCAACGTTTGTTCAACTACTCTGAGCTTGTATGCATCTTTGAACTGCTCTTCAAACTTCTCAAACATGTTCTTATATAAGTATTGCAGCATGGACCAATACATTTTCTTCAATATTCAACACATGCTGCTTGTAAGTTGAGATATAGTCCTCCTTTCGTTCTTTTACATAAATAGGATTTAGTACTTCATTATACTTGGCCACAAGCACTTTCAAACTTGTCTTGGCTGAAGCAAACCCATCGATGAAAGAGTTAATGCTTTCACTTCATTGTGTGTTGTATTTATACCGGCAAAAAAGTACTACTACAATATACTGGTATCCAACTTTGACGGATACGATAAAGATCGTTTATCCAATCATTATCATGCAGTTCAAATTGTTCAACTAAATTAGCCATTGATTTTTGAAATCTTCAACTGTCCATGCAAAATGAGTACTTTGCTTCACTTCTCTCTTGAACTC
>JANAVB010023800.1:24259282-24289282 GCA_029216955.1 Iris pallida | reverse complement strand
TGGGAAGCCTAGAGCTGTCAGAATAATTGTATTTCTTCAAAGTCTATTCTGACTAGTTGTTAAATTACCAAAATTGAACTTTAAAACATATATATATATATATATATATATATATATATATATATATATGGGAATGGAATGGATATTGCACCAAACTTATTGCATCAATTATTGCACCAAACAATCTCAACCACACATTTATTTCTATCATGTGGTTATAAAATATTCCATAAAGTTGTTGCCATGTCAGCATGTTTTATAACCACATGATTGAAATAAATGTATGGTTGAGATTGTTTGGTGCAATAATTGATGCAATAAGTTTGGTGCAATATCCCTCCCCTATATATATATATATATATATATATATATATATATATATATATATATATATATATATATATATATATATATAATTTTTATTTTTAAAAATATATATTTATTTCTAAAATATATAAAATTAAGATTCTTTTCTCATAATTGATGATTGTTTAAAATGATGAAATCTTCAAATAGTTATTATGAGGGGTCGGTTGGAGAGAGCTGTTATGAATGATCGCTTCCTCTATAAATACACCAAAATGATAGATGATTGGTACTTTGTTTGACGACCGTTTGTAGAAAGCTCTCAACCTTGACTCTCCCTCTGCACACTTTTCACAGCTGACCATCATCGTCGGAAAGATAGCGCTTCTTATCTTTCTTCCGACAGTACTGCATGCTATGAACGCAGATGGAGTGAGTGTGTCCCAAAAGAAATCGTGAGCAGAGCTCCATCTTTGTTCAACATATTTTGTATAAGGAAAATGATAAATAGCCCGCAGGGGTGCCTGCACGTATCACCACCCCATAAGTGCCCTAGCTGCCTTCGGGATCCACCTTCCTCCCCTCCATCCAATTAAAAGATGACACGTAGCCCGCGGACCAAACCCACGGACAACTTAGCATCGTCCCCAGTCCTTTGTATAAATATAGCTAAATCGATTTTAATTTGATAAAATTAGTTTGTTGCAAATTTTGAACTCGATGACAAATACGACAAAAATTGAAAAAAAAAATTATGTTGCTTGTCACACAAGATTTTTTATCCCACCGAGATGGATCTGTATAATCCGTATCTTATAAAGATTTACAGAGGTTTTGTTGGAAGCTTTCAGAATCCTCAGTAGAGTACTTTTGAAGATTCATGAAATCTCTATAACTTTCTAGGTTTTCTTGAGCCTTTCTTGTAAATATTAGGCTATAAAATATTTTTTAGAATATTTCTGAAATATTCTCAATTCAAAAGTTTTATATAAAACCTTTTGAGGCCCTATAAATAAGTGGGAGCTCAATTGCTCCTCACCACCCAAGTGTAAACTTCCTTTTCCAATCTTGTTCTCTTTTTTTCACATTTCTTATTCTCTACTTAGCGATCTAACTAAGCGTTTGAGAAAGATTTGTACAGATATTCGAATAAGAAATTTGTACGTTGCACGGAACGAAACATAGACAAAAATACTAAATCCGTAACATGTTGGGCTATTTTTTTTTTCCTTTCCTTCTTTTGGTAACAGTTTGAACAGCTTTAACTACTACTACTACCCTTTTTAGAGCATCCACAGTGGAAAAGATTTCAAGCGCTATATTTGAACTTTAGCTAAAATTTATAGCACTTGAAGGATGCAGCGGACACTTGTTCACACTTGAAAAATATTAGAAAGCCAGAAGACACTCCAACTTTGAAGCGTCCCGTAGCTCCTCTATAATAGACTGTGGGCCCACCGAAACCAACCGCAAGCCCTCTCTTTCCTCTTGTTCTATTCGATTCATTTTTTTTCTTAGCCCTCTTTTTTTCCTTTTCCTCTTCTCTCTTTCATTTCCCAAGCCACCAAGAACACAGCCATCTCTCCCTTTCCTTTTCCCTCTTGTTCTCTTCGATTTATATTTTTCCATGAATCTTATTTTCAATATGCCAAACTGAAAGATCTACAATGAAAGTATAAAAATTATGTACCAAAAAATAATTTTTATGTATAGGTTCAAATGGTATTTAAAGAAAACAATGGTGAGTATCCTAGCCATGGAAGAAGAAAATAGGAATCTAATTTTGTTGAACTTATCCATTGTCATGGTCGTCAATAGTATATTGATTAGAGCAGCAACATGGAACGCATGCTACAGGGAACGCATGAAAGGGAATGCGTGCGAAGGTCAATGCATGCGAAGGTCGGAGGGAATTTTATTTGGACTATACCATTCGGAGTAGAAAAAGGAATAAATATAAAGAAGAGGAATTTTGGAGGAATTTTTTTACCAAATATAAAAGAAAAATAAAGAGAAAAAAAAGAAAGTTAATTTGGAGTATTTATTTGGAGTGTACCATTGTGTTTCAATAACAAGGAGATACTACAAACTTAATAATTGGAGTATGGCTTGGAGTACTCCCACCACGGATGCTCTTACAGACCCTGGTGACACGAGAGTTTATTTTTCTCTCCAAAAGCATGGTCTTGGAATTTTAAATGTTAATTTGAATTGAGCGTTCATCCTGGCATCACGGTAAATAAAATTCTTTACATTTTAGTTAACCTTTGGTCCAAAATTAAGGCTAATTTGTAAATAAATAATCTAAACTTTCAAACTTACAAGTTGTTAAATTAAACTATTAAAATTATAACTTTCTATTTCAAACTATTAAAATTAACAACTTAACTTTTACACATTTGTAACTTAGACTGTGTTTGGAAACTCTTGTAGGAAGAGAAAGGAATATTTGAGGGGAAGGAAAATGAAACAAAAGTTAATTTTTTCTTTCTTTGTTTGGATGGACAAAAAGTAGGAGAATGAAAAGTTTAAAAATAATTAGTTGTTGTTTATGGATAGCAATATAATTACTATTTGGTCCTTGATATTATCAAATGATAATTTATCATTCCTTTATGAGGGGTGGTGGGGTAAATTCACTCATATTCCTCTCATCTCTCTCCATTTTCCTTCCACTTTTGGAGAAAAAATTTTTAGTGGGACCCCCTACTTTTTCATCTCAAATTTTCCTCCTCCATTTTCTTTCTTCCTTCTCAAACACCATCATTTTTAATTTTTCTCTCACTTTTCCCTCAACTTTTTTCCTTTCTTCCATTTTCCTTCCTTCTCAAACAGTACCTTAGTGTCTTATACAAGGTAAGATACCGTTAAAAAATATAAAATTACAAAGGGTGTCATTGTTAACGAGATATAATTGTAATAATTTGAGTATTAAGTTATGAATTTAAATAGTTTATGATAGAAACTTACAAATTTGTAAAATTCAGAATATTTAGTTGCAAACTAAGCAAAAAAAAAAATTGACCAATGCTTACTCAAATGCAAAATTGGTTAAACCAAGCTTATATTTATGCTCAATGCTTTTTTTTTCCTTCTGAGGAATGGTTCGGTTAAACTATGTTCAAAATTGGTTATACTAACAAATTTTGAGCATAGTTTGTACTAACAATTTTGAGGACTAGTTCTGTTAAACTAAGTATCCAGGAACCGGTTCAGTCTTAAACTTTTCAGTAACTTGTTCGGTTAAACTAAGGCCTCGTTTGGTTCGCGGAATGAAAGGGAAAGGAAATCAATTACTTGGCATTTTCTTTCCTTTGAAAAATTAAGATTTCCATTGATTTTCTTTCCGATGTTTGGGAATGCCAAGGAATTTGAAAAGGAAAGTGAATACGTCAATGTGGAAAAGCGATTCCTTTCTTGGATGGATGGAATCACTTTTCCTTCTAATTTTCCTTCCATTGGGAATCACTTTTTTTCCTCCTCAATTCCTTTGGCACCCAAACATAGGAAAGTAATCACTTTCCTTTCCCACCCCGAAGAGGCCTAAGTATCCAGGAACCGGTTCGGTTAAACTACGCTAAACTAGTATCCAGTAACTTTAGGTTGTCCTATATTTTCTCTCTCCCCCTCTCTCTCTCTCTCTTATATTTTATACTTATTATATTAATTATTTTTCTTTTAAAATTAATTATACGGACTATTTTTATGTTTTATATTTTTTTAATAAAAAGTTACAACACTCACCATCCCTATATTTAATTTTTTTAGGGTTATTTATACTAACTATTTATAAGTTTTGGATTTAGAATACGAGTTACCCCATTGTTAAAATAATTACACTGACCATCTCTCTCTTTAGAAAAAAATTAAAAATAGGGGTAATTAGTGTTATATTTTTTTTTTATCTTAGAATAGGGATACTCTGTGTAACAAACATAAAACATGAGGGTGACAAGTGTAATTAGTTTAAAAATAGGAATAGTCTTTATTACAAATCCAAAACTTAGAGTAGTTGTTGGTGTTTTGCCTTAGAGCATAGAAAGATAGTCCCACATTGCCTAGGCCAAATGGATTGTATCTCTACATGAAGCTTTGCTTGTATTGAAAGATGCACATAAGGTATGGAGAGGCACATGGGTGTCATGTTGGGGTGTTTTTCTAGTGGAAAAAGGCTAACTCCACAAAGAAAGCATTTATGCTTTTTTGTCATACTCACGGAATTATTTCCTTTGGAGCTAACCCCGAAAGGGCATAGCGACTCGGACTCCGACTCAGGCTCGGACTCGAACTCAAGGGCGCAAAGTGGCGCTTTGTTGGTGCACTTTGCACTTTGTACTTTGCCCGTCAGCATCGACGTATGGAGCTTTGTGTGTTGTTGTTGCCCTCGTGCGTTTGTTTTATGCGCGAGTGGCATACGCTAGGCATATGGGCTCGGCACATAGGCGAGGTGCGTTGATGTTGTTGCGTGGGTACAGGCACGAAAGCAGACACGGGTGCTAGCACGGGAGCTAGCGCGGGTATAGGTGCGCATGCTGTCGCCGGTGCAGGCATGCGGGCATAGGCGCAGCTATTCGTGGCCACGATCGCTTGAGCGCTTGTGTGTATGCGTGCCACTGCGTCCGTGCACCTGTGCTGTTGTTGGCATTGATTGGAAGATTCGAAAGGTTTTGGAAAGATTGAGTTAAATTACACATCCGATTTTTGTAGGATTTGAACTTGATTCAGTTTAATCTTTCCTTAATTCGTTTCTATCTTTTTGCAGTCAGTGTACGGCCAGGATTAGAGTTAGGTTTTCTTCCCAACTCTATAAATACCCTCTTGGTGTCTACTTTGACGACTTACTCAGAAAATTAGAGACGAAGAGAGTTAAGAGGCCGCTGCCATTGGAGTCCAAAGAGGTCTGCAAGTTCAGTCAGAATGTGACAACGAGCGTTTCAGAAGTTTTCATTCGAACTTGCTAGTTCCTGGAAGCAGATCGCAGTAGCACGAATCTTGCTTTGAGCAACGGTGATCTTCATCACCCAGCAGAGTTGGATCTTTTTCTTCCTCCGTCTTCGAGACAGAGCCTTCATGTCACGACCCGTTACCCAAATTGTTGGACCGAGTCGAGCCATGTCCAGCCTACGCTTGGTTAAAGCGTAGTAAGCTGTTATAAGAAAAGACAATAAAGGATCTAAGCTACTAACAGTTCTAATATCACATTTAAAAGGTTCATCACAACACAACTTCTATAAGCAAAAGTAAAATATGTACAGACTTAATAATACACTTCCAAAGTATTAAACTGGAGATAAAGTCCAGTGAGTATAAGATATAGTCTAAACAGTCCAATATCTAAGCCAAAAAAATAATCTAAGCGAGACTACCAAGCGAGATTCCCTGTGGGGACTTCATCGGGAGCAAAAGTCGGGTCCTCTGTAGTGGTTCCACAGAAAAGATCACAGAGCAAATCTTCCTCCGAAAGTATGCCTACAACGTTATCCTGTCAGGACGGGAGCAAGTACTAGTTCTACAAACTAAACATACTGAGCATGGAATAAAAGAAAATGTAATAAATAAGAATCATGTCATATCATAGTCTATCATGTAGAAGATACATTTGTCATGGCGACAGATGTATATGTAATGTTTAAAACTAGAGCAGGCACGTGATCGGTCAATAGATATAAAATGTACTGGCGTACAAGTCTACATGTAATAAAATGTACGTACATACAAGTCTACCAGCATAGGTATACATCCGTACAGAAATGCGGGATAATGGCCTACGACAAGGTATGCATATAAAATGCGACCTTGCTCGGTACATACGTACGGGAGAAGGGGGCATGATCACGTACTCAACTATCAGTTTTTTCATAACCCAAGCTATAACATGTGAGAGATACGAGAGCAGTTTAAAACATGTAAAAGATACTGGGAGCAGTATAAAGCATGGTAGGTACTGAAAGTAGTATAAAATATGGTAGGTACTTAGAGCAGTATAAGGCATGTGAAGATATGACTTGCAGTTCAAGAAACGGTATTTTGACATGGTTCATACACAATTCATTATCATATGCAGCAAAATAAGAGTTTGTAGGGGTACTTGCCTCGAGCAAGACAAGGTGATAAGAATGCAGATGAAGAAGTCTGGTGTCCTGACACTGTCAAAAAGGGTATAATAATCTCTGATCCTATTTTATGTTCAAGACTCTAGACTGCTAACTACAACACTAGTGGTGTGCCAGGACTTCTAACTGGGATACTTAGCTAAGTGATGTCCTAGCATAGTAGACCAATTTGGGGTGACACAAAGCCTATAGACAACACTTAGAGTCCTTAGAAACTCAAAGATCATTCTAGAGTTTTACAAAAACTAAGTATACAAATATACTAATAATAAGAACTAATTATAAATTAAGGATGATACATAAGGAAAAATCTACAGATGTTGTCGGATGATA
The DNA here is from genome assembly GCA_029216955.1 of Iris pallida. Lineage (NCBI taxonomy): Eukaryota > Viridiplantae > Streptophyta > Magnoliopsida > Asparagales > Iridaceae > Iris > Iris pallida. Next base: position 24,282,530 of record JANAVB010023800.1, on the reverse strand, counting down.
AAACAAATATCACCAATGTGTCCAGAATGGTCAAATTACCTAGGATAGCCTACCCATAAGTCCAATTTGGATACAGAGGCAAAATGATAGTTTTGGGTCAAAATGATGTCCGCCGTTGGACCCACTTTGCACCGAAAAATGTGTCAGGATAGAAGTCTACAAAACCTAGCAAATTATATGTCCACGAATCTAGAATGATGATACGAACCCAACGGTATATCCAGAATTAGATTTTGTTGACCCGATCTCAAATTGGTCCGTTGACCAGGACATTGAAATTCCGATTTGCACGAAAAAGCATGTCGGAGCCAATGTCCTCAAAACTCAGTAAATTATATGTCAATGAGTCCAGAATGACGATACGAACTCAACGGTATATCCGAAATTGGATTGTGATGAGCCGATCTCAAATTACCTATTGACTCGGACCATGGGGCCCGCTTTCTACCGAAATGCGTGCCAGGGCTCACTACTCCAAATCTAACAAACTTTATATGAAATCATGCCAGAACGATGCCACGAGTTTACTGGTGGTGTCAGAATTAAAATCTGGAGTCCCGGGTTCAAAAATAAAATTTTACTAGTTAAAAATTACGAATTCGGACGGCCAATTTTGGCATCAAATTCCACCAATCAAACGTGCTCACAATGAAATAAAACTTAAGGAGCAAGAAGAATATACCAGTTGTGCAAAGGAACTGACGGCACATCAAACGGAGGTGCGATGGCCGAGTTACGAGCCGAGAAACTTGGCTCCACAAAACTGTCCAAAAATAGTACAATTTAAAGTGTCAACTTGGCGGCCGATTTTGATGTATCAAACGACAAAATTAACAGATGAAACTTGAGGACAGTGAAAAGGGATATACCGAGATGTAGACGGAAGAAACGGATCGACGATCCAACGGTCGGATTGTCCGAAAAATGTGTGCAAAGTCGCTATGATGGAACGTAATTTTTGAGTTCGATCCCACGCGCGTCATGATGGAATCTCGTGCCAAATGCACGAATAGCCTACTTATCGCGTCAGGAAGGAGGAGGACGACGAGGGAGAGCTCGCCCAGGGGGTCGCTAGCCAGGGGTGCACCCACGCGGGGCGCACGACGGCGGCGGGGCTGCTGTTGTTGCTATTTTCTTGTGCTGCAACTGCTGTTCGTCGGTGCGCGTGCAACGGTGACGACCCGACGGAGCCGGTGGCCCCGTCGTGGTTACAGCTACAGCGGTTGCTGCTCTCAAAGGGGAGGAGGAGAATGATGATGGTTATGGTGGTGATGGAAATGATAGAGTGGAAGAGGAAAAAGGAGTAAGAATGAGGAGGAGAAGGTGAAGATGATGATGAGAGGATGGAGAAGAAGAAGAGTGGAGGAGTGAAGAAGATGAAAATGAAAATGGTGGTGGAGTTGGCTGAAAGAGGGGGAGAGGGGTGCTAGGATGGGGGGGTGAGGTGTGTGAGTGTAACTAGAGAGAGAGTTATATATATTAGAAAGAGAGAGAGAGAGAGAAAGATAAAGTTAAGAGAGAGAGAGAGGTCGGCTAAGAGGGGGGAGGAGAGAGAGAGAGGTCGGCTGGCATGGGGGGAGTGTGTGTGCTGTGATGGGGAGTGAGGTAGTGTGTGTTGTGAAGAGAGAGAGAGATATTTGTATATATTAAAGAAAAAGGAGAAAGAGATATTTAAATAAGTAGAGAGAGAAAAAAGAGATATTTTTAGAGTAGAAAAAAGGGAAAAATTGTGTGGGGTGTTTGGGTATTCATGATAGGGATCACATAAAATTGGGTTGGGTGTCAGATCAAGTTGGGTCAAGTTTTGGACTAAGGTTTGATCATAATTATAAATTTAAATCATTTATAATCATGGATAAAATTGGAGCACACGGGAGATCAATTGGGTGGCACCCAAGTGACATGTGCATAGTAGGCTCAAAATAAATCAAAATCATATATTGGGTCGATTAGATTGGACCGATGTCGGGCCCTGAAATTAAATTGGATGTTGAATTAGGTTTTACGGTAGATAATCAATTGGCCTAAATTGACCCAAAAGTTATGCGATACAAAAAGGGAACAAGAGAACAAGTTTAAGTGGGACACCTTATACCAAAGTAAAGATAATCTGGTCTACTACAAAACTCATAAAGAGAGTTTCCAGAGATTGGCATCTCTGACGCTCCAGAAATCAAAATCACGAAAAAGTACATTTAACGATCGAAAATAATTATAATAAAATATTTATTGAAAATAATTCATTTAGAAAAGTTAAAATAAACCCTAAAATTCAGGGGGCTTATACTTCAGGATCTTCTTGAGAAGCAATTCTCGAAGTTCCTCTTATACAGAGTGTGTGACGAAAATTTGTTCCTGAGAATCACTCTGTCCACTCTCGTTCTTCCATCTAAGATCCGTTTCGGGAATAACAATCTCAAAGCAAGATTCAGATCTAATGGAGAATAACCCTGCAAACCTTCTCGACACAAGTTTTAGCAAACTTGAGAAGTTTAACGGGGAGCATTACAACATCTGGAAGAGAAAGGTCAGTCTTAGTCTTCAACTCGTGAGCGTCGACTACCTGTTGACAGATCCTGAGCCTTATTCCAGAAGGTGAAAATGCTCAAAGGGTTGCTGAAGCCACTACTTTGCAGTCGAAGTGGAGGAGAGATAACAACCTCTGCAAGTTGTTGATCTTGAACTTTATGGAGGACTCTCTGGCGGAGTCAGACAACAAGACAGTCAATGCAAAGGACGTCTGGGAGTCTGTTGAGAATCTCTATAAGGTAGATGAAAACAAGAACAAGATCCATGTGACCGAAAATATCTGGAGGATGCGATTTGAGGACGGCAAGACAATGTTGTCCCAAGTCAAGGAATTTCTCAAGTTACATCAGAAACTTGAAGATGACGGCATGCCCTTAGTCGATGATTTCGTTATCGGGGGTATTGTCGCCAAGCTCCCACCTGGGTGGAGCAACTTTATCGCGGACATACACCGCAAGAAGATGGAGGTAGATCTTGAGTGCCTCTTGCACTGGATACATATTGAAGACGAGTTGAGGGCTCATCTCAAAGTGGACACCTTGTCCAAGCAGATGGCCAAGGCAAACATGGTTTAAGGAGGTAACTCTAAAGGGAAGCAAAAGGCTCCCTACAATAAGAAGAAGGACGTTCACCATCTGAAGGTGAAGTCAGCTCATTTCAAGCCCAAGTCTAAAGAACTTGGGACTTGTTTCAATTGTGGCAAAAAAAGCTACTAGAGTAGGGACTGTAAGAAAAAACCTAAACAGAAAGAGCAAGGTGAGCCTAACTTTGTTACTATGATTGTGCAGGTTAACTCAACTGGTATTGACACAGACTGGTGGATAGACACCATGGCATCATGCCACATTTGCTCGAAGAAGGAGTGGTTCACCACATACAAGCCTATTGCTGAGAAGGTTATGGTGGCCAACCAGACATAAGCTGAAGTTCTGGGGATCGGGACGGTAGTACTGAAACTGACTTCGGGGAAGTTGCTGACACTTCAGGAGGTGAAGCATGTACCGACTATAGCCAAGAACCTAGTCTCAGGAAGTCTGCTCTGCAACGCAGGCCTGAGGTTGGACATTAATGCTGGTCAGGTGGTTATGTCTTATAAAGGAACATTCTTCGGGAAGGCTTATTGTACCGAAAGGATGTTCAAACTTCAGCTTGTAACTCCTATTGAGATAATTAATGCAATCTCTATTTCTAATTATTCTCTTGAGTTGTGGTATAATAGACTAGAACATGTTCATTGTACAAGAATAAACAAGATGTCTAGTCTAGGTCTTATCTCTAAATGTGGGGGTAAAGAATTGGAGAAGTGTGAGGTCTGTGCACAGACGAAGATCAAAAGAAAATTGTTCAAACGGGTAAACCGAAGTACATATCTTCTGGAGTTGGTTCACCCAGATTTCTGTGACTTCAAACAGTTTTTCACTAAGACTGGGATGAAGTATTTTATTACTTTCATCAACGATTTTTCAAAATACGTGTTCGTTTATCTGCTCAAGTCCAAAGTGAAGCATTTAAGAAATTTAAAGAATTAAAGCTGAAGCCTAGCGTCAAACTGGATAACAACTCAAGAGACTCAAAAGTGATCGAGAGGGGAGAGTATAGGTCTCATGAATTCGCATCGTTCTGCAGAGAACATAGAATTTTCAATGAGATGACTGCTCTGCACTCACCTTAATCAAACAGTATTACAGAAAGGAAGAACAGAACGTTAACAGAGATGATAAACTCGATGCTTTTGACTGCGGGTCCTCTGAATTACTTCTGGGGTGAAGCAGTATTTACAGCTACATTCAAACTCAACAAAGTGTCGTATGCAACTTTGGAAGTCACTCCTCATAAACTCTGGTTCAAGGTCAGACCTAACTTGAATGTCATTCGAGTGTGGAGTTGTCTGGCGTATGTGAAGATTCTAGATTTAAAGATTCAGAAGCTGGAAACAAGGACTACGAAGACTATATTCCTGAGATATGCCGATAAGAGTGATGCTTCGAGGTTCCTTGATATTAAATCAAAATATATCATTGAATCTCGCAATACAGAATTCATTCAAGATAAATTTGCATGGCATACGAACATTGTTCTTACGGACCTTCCGGAGAATTGTGTGAGTGCACAGGACGCTCAAGCTCCTAACGAAGGTTTATAAGATGTAGTCCAGGAAGAGATTGTTGTTGCAGAAACAACGATTGAATCAGAACTCGTAGAATATCAGGTGCAGTGGGCAATCCTTTAGATATTACGGGGTCTCTGACACAGAACCACTGTTAGTGGGAAATCCCTTGGATATTGCGGGGTCTTTGATCTAGAACCACTGTTAGTGGGCAGTTTTAGGATACTGTGGGTTTAGAACCCAGAACTACTGTAAGTGGGAAATACTTTTAGAATATTGCAGGGGCTATGTACCCAAAACCACTGTCGTCTATTGTTTGTTCTTTGTATAGGACAAAGTCCTGTGAGAGGATGGCTTGGAAGCCTTAATGAGTTCATGGACATTTGGAATGTCTAGCATACTTTAAGAGAAGCACGGGTAGCACAACACTACAAAGGAGCATTGTACACCATGCTACAGTGGGGTGACTCCATATGAAGTACCTAGTGAGGGTAAAGTGTCACGCCCCGATTCGGTAGAATCGATAGTCGTCCACCGGGCGTGATGCCGTGCAACTCTATGTTGCGCTCGCACAAGGTGTTTCATAAGGTTATCCGAAATAACAGCATTTACGAGAGTACGCAGAAAAATTGAACACATTTATATAGAGAAAGAAACTTGTATTTTCATTGATAATAAGTTAGATTACAGACTCGATTACAAAAGAGGCCTTTCGGGCTTACAACTGACATCGATGAGATAGTCATTCCATACATTTACATCCCTTTTTACAAAACATCAAAATGACACTCTAAGACCTGGGATCGGTAAGAGTTTGTGCTGCATGATGCAGTTGAATTGGAGTCTTCAAAATGTTACAGAGTTAGCCTTCGCGCTAGCAAGGCTTCAACAGAATTGAGCGTCGCCTTCAGTTCCTTGGAACGCTATCCTGGTGCTGGGTACCTGTTGAGAGCGAGGGTCAGCACATTACACTTTGTGCTGGTGTGTGGTAATTTAAATCCCGTGCTCTCATTTGTTGAAGAAGTTAAGTGAACGTGCATGCAAATGTTTAGTGAAGTTTCTAGCCATCATAGTCAATTCAAACTTATATTTGAAGGCACAACAGTATAACGACGATATATCTTACCCTCGCATAGCGTGTCATTGCAACGTAAACTTACCATGTTCTTCCCTGTCATGTTGTTAATAAGGAAATATAATAGAGTGTATTCGTGAAAGTCACTGGCAGGACAAGCCATCCTGGACATATAGCTTGGTAGACATAGGTCCTTCAGCGCAGGTAGTGAGCCCCGTTGAAAGCCACTGCCTACCGTGGCATGCATCCGACATAGCTATCCGTGTTTCCTCCTAGGCCAGAATGGTCCCGTGGCCTCGGGATACCGTCCGAAGAAACAATCGCCCTTGTCGACAAGTTGTCCATGACCGTGCTAAGTTACCGTTATTTCAAGGCACATCTTTGTGGTATTGTTGCGACATTCATTTAATCGATTCGTCTTTTTCTTAGCACGGTTCTATATAATATGGTAATTGCAAGAACGATAAAGTTATATGGCAAGCAGTTCTATAGTTCGTATGCGTGAGATGTCGTGTCACCATTTATTGGAATATCATTCGTAGCGTAACATTTCATCTAGCCTAACACATGTCTAGCATTGATAATGTATTGGAGAAGAGGGTCGAGGGAAGAAGGGTCAGCCACTCACCTTAGTATTTACTTGAGGCAAGAAACTGGTTGGCCACGCTAGACGTTGCCTACACGATCACCAAAAAATGCACAAGCAACTGATTAGAATACTATGTTATTCAAGGAAATTCGATACGAATGCGAAGTTCGAAACGCAAGCCATGAAAACCATCGTAAACATTCACAAAAATGCATTCAGAAAATCAGAGCCAAAGAAGTAATTGCGGCATTAAAAGCAGAGCAACGGGAGGTCTCTCCCGACTCAGTCGCAGAGTCTATCCTCGAGGCACAACCAACTGAATATGAGACTTGGTTCCGAAGAAGCCACTCCATAACGGGGAATGGATCTTAATTCAATCGTTCCCGTTCGACAGATTCGATCGATCCCGACCTAACGGTCCCGACCGAATCGATAGCGCTAGTGTTCCTTTCTCGCGCACCCCGTGGACGGGAAATGGGGCACGATGTAGGGACGGATCACTACACCATAACCAACTAAGAAAAGTTTCGTCCTCGAAACTTAAGAACAGAACCTACCTCTATTAAAATAATAAAGAAAACTTTTCCTTCATCTCTGACTCTAGTTCCATGTCGACTCTTCTGCCGAATGGTTCCTCTAGAGTACGCGAACGGGAGGGATTGCCCGATTTCGAAGCAGTTTATCCATATGCTCTAGTATTTGCACTGGCTCTTCCGCATATGATAAGTCCGCCTTCAGATTCAGCTGACCAAAATCTACCACACGGTTCGGATCATGTACGTACTTTCGCAACTGAGATACGTGAAAGACATCGTGTACATCCGAAAGCGCCGGTGGCAAAGCAATTTTGTAAGCTACTGGGCGACTCGCTTCAATATTTCGAAAGGACCTACAAATCTTGGATTCAGTTTTCCCCTCCTTGTATGGGCGTCACCTTCAGGAACACGTGGTCGCCGTCTAGGAACTCAAGTGTTCTTCGATGGGTGTCGACACAGCTCTTTTGTCGACTCTGTGCAATCTTCAGTCTTTCCCGAATTAGCTTGACCTTTTCCATATTTTGTTCCACCAGCTCCGGGCCGAGTATCTGCCGTTCTTCGACTTCATCCCAACAAATGGGCGATCTGCACTTTCGGTCGTACAAAGCTTCATACGACGCCATTTGGATGTTGGACTGGTATCTATTATTATATACAAATTCCGCTAACGGTAGATGGACGCCCCAGCTTGACTTTTAAGTCGATCGCACAAAGTCATAACATATCTTCGAGAATCTGGTTCATCCGCTCTTTTTGGTCGTCGGTCTGAGGATGATAAGCTGAGCTGAACTGCAATTTGGTCCCCATAGCTGACTGAAGACTACACCAGAAGCGTGATACTAACCGTCCATCTTGATCCGAGATGATAGATATAGGTACCCCGTGCAGCCAAACTATTTTATCAAGATAAATCTTAGCAAGGCGGTCGACGCTCCAAGTAACTTTAATGGCTATGAAGTGCGCCAACTTGGTTAGTCGATCGACGATGACCCAGACGGCATCGTTCCCCCGTGGTGTCCTCGGCAGGCCAACAATAAAGTCCATAGTAACATGATCCCATTTTCACTCTGGAATAGCAAGGTTCTGCATCTCCCCGCCCGGTCTCTGATGCTCAGCTTTCACCTGCTGACAGGCCATGCACTGTGACACAAAGAGTGCCACATCTCTCTTCATTCCGTGCCACCAAAAGGTCGTACAGAGGTCCTTATACATCTTGGTACTGCCTGGATGCAAGATATATTTCGTATAATGTGCCTCCGTCAATATCTCCTTTCGTAGTTTTGAATCATCCGGAACACATAGTCGGCTATTCAATCACAGTACGCCGGTCTTATCTTCCACAAAGTCGGTCGCACTACCTGTTGAAACTCGCTCGCGCATTTTCTTCAGGTACGGATCATCCTTCTGAGCGGTCTTGATCTTTTCCAGCAAACTCGGCTCTAACTATAGTTGCGCCAACCGTACATCTGAACCCGGAGGTCGATACCCATTTCTTCTAGATATTTTCGACTCAGAGCGTCCGCCACTACATTTTTCTTGCCCGGAGTGTAGTCGATCGTCAAGTCATAGTCTTTGATCAGTTCGAGCCAATGCCTCTGTCGTAAGTTCAATTTCTTCTGGGTGAAGAGATAGTTAAGGCTCTTGTGGTCGATATAGATCGTGCACGCCATGCCATATAGATAGTGACACCACAATTTTAATGCGAACACAATCGCCGCTAACTCTAAGTCGTATGTAGGATAGTTCTTCTCGTGCGGCTTCAACTGTCTGGAGGCGAAGGATATAACCTTGTCTCGCTGTATGAGCACACATCCTAAGCCCTGGCCTGAAGCATCGCTGAATATCTGAAAACCCTCTAGCCCATCCGGAAGTACGAGTATAGGGGCCGAAAATAGCTGATGTTTTAGCTCCTGGAATGAAGCTTCACAGTCATCCGACCACTCATACACGACTCCCTTTTGAGTGAGGCGAGTTAATGGTGATGCAATCTTCACGATGTCTTTCATGAAGCGTCGATAGTATCCCGTCAAACCAAGAAAGCTTTGAATCTCACTAGCAGACGCAGGCCGCTTCCAATCAGCAACAACTTCCACTTTCATCGGATCGACTGTAATGCCTTCGGACGAAATGATGTAACCAAGAAAAGATACGCTGCTCAGCCAAAATTCGTACTTACTCTGCTTTGCATACAACAGATTCTCTCGAGGTGTCTGCAGAACGGTCAGCAGATGTTCTGCATGCTGCGCCCTGTCCTTCGAGTAGACGAGAATATCGTCAATAAAGACTACCACAAATTTATCAAGAAAGGATCGAAATACCCGATTCATCAGATCCATGAAGGCGGCAGGGGCATTCGTCAGGCCAAATGGCATCACCAGGAACTCGTAGTGGCCGTACCGAGTGCGAAAGGCTGACTTTTGCACGTCGTCTGACTTGATCTTGAGTTGATGATAGCCCGAGCGGAGATCAATCTTCGAAAATATCGAGGCACCATGTAACTGATCGAATAAGTCGTCTATGTGGGGCAATGAAAACTTGTTCCGGATGGTGGCCTTATTCAGCTCTCAGTAATCGACGCACAGATGCATGGACCCATCCTTTTTCATCACGAACAACACGGGCGCTCCCCACGGTGAAACACTAGGCCGAATAAACCCTTTGTTGAGCAACTCTTGTAACTGGACCTTGATCTCCTTCAGCTCGGCGGGGGCCATTCTGTACGGGGCCTTGGAAATCGGTCGAGTATAGGGGAATGTATCGATGATGAACTCGATTTTTCGGTCGGGGGGCATGCCGGGTAGCTCGTACGGGAACACATCGAGGAATTCTGCCATAACGTCGGTCTGACCCACGTTTGCACCATCCTATCGTGTGTCTCGAACGGACGCCAAATAGCCTTTGCACCCAGAATACAGCATCTTCCGTACAGAAATTACCAAGATCAGCATGAAGGTCGATGATGCCTCACCATACGAAAAGCAGAATTCAGGCTATCCTGGTATACGAAAGGTGACCGTCTTTCTGGTGCAGTCGATGGTTGCATTGCACAGCCCGAGCCAATCCATTCCCAGAATGATATCATAGTCCTTCATGTCTAGAACTGTCACGTCAAGACCGATCTTTTGACCGCCGATATAGGTAATCTCATCGACGTAGGCTAAATTTATGAGTAGTGATGTGCCCGAAGGTGTACTTACGCTAAGGTCGAGATCTAATAATATTATAGGAAATTTGTGCTCGACAGCAAAGTCTGCCGATATAAAACAATACAAAGCGCATGAATCAAATAGTACACGAGCAGGCACATTATTGAAATATAGTATACTTGTCACAACCGTATCTGATGCAAGCACTTCATCTCGAGTCATGTCGTAGACGCGGCCCTAGGCATTGGGGCGACGGTCTTAGCCATTTTGTGGTGCGGGTTGATGGGCTCGAGGCACTGGATCTTGGTTCCCTGGTCGGTGCTGTTGATGCTGAGGCATGTTCAAGTTGTTTCTTCTACGGTTCGAGCAATCTCCATGATAGTGACCCCTTTTTTTGCAGATGAAACACCCACCATTTTGAACTTCATAGTCGACGGCAAGATTTTCGTTCTGGTTGCATTTGGTACAGTGAGGTCCTTGATTTTGCGCCTGATGTCTGCCCTAGTACCCGTTGTTCGGAGCTTGGTCACATTGTTTTTTTCCGCGTGGCTAGGGCGTTTGTGATTGTATGTATGCATAGCGCCGGAAGCAACTGGAGGGTATTGGCGTTCAAGGCGGAGGGCGTAGTTGAGAGACTCTCCTATCGTTTTGTATTGCAGAACAGACACTTGGGCATAAATAGATGGTCGTAGACCCACTTCGAACCGTCGAGCACGACCCTCCGTGGAGGACAGGAATCCTCCAACAAATTTAGCTAACTTGTTGAACTCTGCTGCATACTGTCGCACCGTCATATTCCCTTGCTTTAGCTGCATAAATTCATTTTCCTTCTCTTGTCGAACGGCTGTAGGAAGGTACTCGATCTCAAACCCCCCTCGAAAGGTGGCCTAAAGTATTGTCGCTGTCTCGTCGTCGCGTCTGATCGCTCGTTTTGCATGGCCCACCAGTCGTGCGTGTTCAATCGGAGTAGAAGTTGAGCGCATACGACTTTCTTGGACTCATCGACGCCCAGAAGCTCGAACCGGTCTTCCAACTCCTCCAACCAATCGATCGCCAAAGAAGGGTCTTCAGTACCGCAGAAGGAAGTGCAAAAACTTTTACTGAATTTTGACACCTCAAAGTTGGAACTTCTCGGTGCTGCAGGTAGAGGCTCGAGTACCTCCGGTTTGACTTTACTTTGTCTGGACGCAGGCTTGGTTATGGCATGGGTTGTCGCTGAGTTGTTGTTAGCCACAACTATCTGAACGATCTACTGAAGAGTATCGAGCTGCTTCTGCTGTAACTTGAATTGTACATCGAATCGGGCCTTGAACTGAGTCTGGCGTGCCTCCGTCTGCCATCGATGTTGCTCATTCTGGCGTTGATTCTTCTCAGCTTGTCATTGTTGTATTTCCAGCATATGCAACATCCGTTCTATGACAACGTTAGAGGGTCCGGACCTCGAGCTACTTGAGCCGCTCGAAGCACTTTCTTCGTTCGCCGCCATGTTCACCGCCGTGCCTTCTGGGGATTTTCGAAGGCAAAATACATTAGTCACAAAACTTATTACGGACTCATTCGTATGGAACGACATATCTCATCTATACGGAATCGAAAGTTCGAGTCTTAGAACGAAAGGCCAAAGGACGTAAAGTCGTGCTCTGATACCATTATGTCACGCCCCGATTCGGTAGAATCGATAGTCGTCCCCCGGGCGTGATGTCGTACAAGCCTAAGTTGCGCTCGCACAAGGCATTTCATAAGTTTATCTGAAACAATAGCATTTACGAGATGACGCAGAGAAATTGAACACATTTATATAGAGAAGAAAACTTGTATTTTCACAAACTCGATTACAAAATAGGCCTCTCGGGCTTACAACCGACATCGATGAGATAGTCATTCCATACATTTATATCCTTTTTTACAAAACATCAAAATAACTCTCTAAGACCCGGGATCGGTGAGAGTTTGCGCTGCATGATGCAGTTGAATTGGAGTCTTCAAAATATTGCAGAGTTAGCCTTCGCGCTAGCAAGGCTTCAAAAGAAATGAGCGTCGCCTTCAGTTCCTTGGAACACTATCCGGGTTCTGGGTACCTGTTGAGAGCGAGGGTCAGCACATTACACTTTGTGCTGGTGTATGGCAATTTAAATCCTGTGCCCTCATTTGTTGAAGAAGTTAAGTGAACGTGCATGCAAATGTTTAGTGAAGTTTCTAGCCATCCTAGTCAATTCAAACTTATATTTGAAGGAACAACAGTATAACGACGATATGTCTTACCCTCGCAGAGCGTGTCATTGCAACATAAACTTACCATGTTCTTCCCTGTCATGTTTTTAATAAGGAAATATAATAGAGTGTATTCGTGAAGGTCACTGGCATGACAAGTCATCCTGGACATATAGCTTGGTAGACAGAGGTCCTTCAGCACGGGTAGTGAGCCCTGTTAAAAGCTACTGCCTACCTTGGCATGCATCCGGCATAGCTATCCGTGTTTCCTCCTAGGCCGGAACGGTCCCGTGGCCTCGTGATACTGTCTGAAGAAATAATCGCCCTTGTCGACAAGTTGTCCATGACCGTGCTAAGTTACCGTTATTTCAAGGGACATCTTTATGGTATTGTTGCGACATTCATTTAATCGATTCATTTTTTTCTTAGCACGGTTCTATATAATATGGTAACTGCAAGCACGATGAAGTTATATGGCAAGCAGTTCTATAGTTCGTGTGCGTGAGATGTCGTGTCACCGTTTATTGGAATATCATTCGTAGCGTAACATTTCATCTAGCCTAACACATGTCTAGCATTGATAATGTATTGGAGAAGTGGGTCGAGAGAAGAAGGGTCAGCTATTCACCTTAGTATTTACTTGAGGCGAGAAACTGGATGGCCGCGCTAGACGTTGCCTACGCGATCACCTGAAATTGCACAAGCAACTGATTAGAACACTATGTTATTCAAGGAAATTCGATACGAATGCGAAGTTCGAAATGCAAGCCATGAAAACCATCGAAAACATTCACAAAAATGGATTCAGAAAACCAAAGCCAAAGAAGCAATTGCGGCATGAAAAGCAGAACAACGGGAGGTCTCTTCCGACTCAGTCGTAGAGTCTAGCCTCGAGGCACAACCCGCTGAATACGAGGCTTGGTTCCGAAGAAGCCACTCCATAACGTGGATTGTATCTTAATTCAACCGTTCTTATTCGACCGATTCGATCGATCCCGACCTATCGGTCCCGACCGAATCGATAGCGCTAGTGTTCCTTTCTCGTGTACCCCGTAGACGGAAAATAGGGCACGATGTAGGGACGGGGCACTACACCATAACCAACTAAGAAAAAGTTTCATCCTCGAAACTTAGGAACAGAACCTACCTCAATAAAAATAATGAAGGAAACTTTTCCTTTATCTCTGACTCGAGTTCCCATGTCGACTCTACCGCCGAATGGTTCCTCCAGAGTATGCGAATGAGAGGGATTGCCCAATTTCGAAGCAGTTTATACTTATGCTCTAGTATTTGCACTGACTCTTCCGTATATGATAAGTCCGCCTTCAGATTCAGCTGACCAAAATCTACCACACGGTTCGGATCATGCACATACTTCCGCAACTGAGATACGTGAAAGACATTTTGTACATCCGAAAGCGCCAGTGGCAAAGTGATTTTATAAGCTACTGGGGCGACTGGCTTCAATATTTTAAAAGGACCTATAAATCTTGGATTCAGTTTTCCTTTCACACCGAATTTGGTAACTTCTCGCATGGGCGTCACCTTCAGGAACACGTGGTCGCCCTCTAGGAACTCAAGTGGTCTTCGATGGGTGTCGGCACAGCTCTTTTGTCGACTCTGTGCAATCTTTAGTCTTTTACGAATTAGCTTAACCTTTTCTACAATCTGTTCTACCGGCTCCGGGCCGAGTATCTGTCCTTCCCCGACTTTATCCCAGCAAATGGGCGATCTGCACTTCCGGTCGTACAAAGCTTCATATGATGCCATTTGGATGCTGGACTGGTAGATATTGTTATATGCAAATTCTGCCAATGGTAGATGGACGTCCCAGCTTGACTTTAAGTCGATCGCACAAAGTCATAACATATCTTCGAGAATCTGGTTTACCCGCTCTGTTTGGCCGTCGGTCTAAGGATGATAAGCTGAGCTGAACTGCAATTTGGTCCCCATAGCTGACTGAAGACTACACCAAAAGCGTGACACAAACCGTCCATCCCGATTCGAGATGGTAGATACTGGTACCCCGTGCAGCCAAACTATTTCGTCAAGATAAATCTGAGCAAGGCGGTCGACGCTCCAAGTAACTTTAATGGCTATGAAGTGCGCTGACTTGGTTAGTCGATCGACGATAACCCAGACGACATCGTTCCCCCGTGGTGTCCTCTGTAGGCCAACAATAAAGTCCATAGTGACATGATCCCATTGCCACTCTGGAATAGCAAGGTTCTGCATCTTTCCGCCCTGTCTCTGATGCTCAGCTTTCACCTGCTGACAGGCCATGAACTGTGACACGAAGAGTGCCACATCTCTCTTCATTCCGTACCACCAGAAGGTCGTACAGAGGCCCTTATATATCTTGGTACTGCCTGGATGCAAGGTATATTTTGCATAATGCACCTCCGTCAATATCTCCTTTCGTAGTTCTGAATCATCCAGAACACATAGTCGGCCATTCAATCTCAGCACGCCGATCTTATCTTTCGCAAAGTCCGTCGCACTACCTATTGAAACTCGCTCGCACATTTTTTTCAGGTACAGATCATCCTTCTGAGTGGTCTTTGCGATCCATGTCACGGAGGCGTAACACCGCAAGGAAGCGAAAGGCTTTATGCTGGATAGTTTTGTACTACAAAGAGGCTGGGCCTCATGCTATAATGGTATGACACCACGGAAGGCATAGCTGTAACGCCTCAGTCCCAAAATTCTTAGGAGTTGGTACGTAGACATGCCAGCTACATACATACGAAGAATACTCCAATATATAGAAATCTCGTATGTATCCATAAGATGTAAAATACAATAAACCAAGACAACTAAATCTCATCCACCAAATAAGAGCATAATAATATAAATCAACTATGAAATTTGTCATTTATACATGTAGTTGGGCAGAGACAAATCCGCTACCAACTAATTGAAATGAAAGAAAATATACAAGAAAATGATCGATAAAATGGCAAGACGAATCAAGAGCAATCATCTTTGAAGGAATGAAGAAGATCACGGCCATGGCTAGAACACCTGTGAAAAGTCACAAAGCACACACCTGGAGAGATAACCAGGTCCTCAGAGGGACGTAACAAGATAAATAAAGAACATGCCACATAACTAAATATATATAATATGTCATCAATCACACGTAAAGTAAAATAGTCCTAATTGTAACAAGATCCAATATCTCATCATCAAAATAGTGGACTACCCCTACAACCAAACAAGGACAAGGGGTAGTACACTATACCGTGATGCGACATTGTCCCAAGCAACTAATAGAACAGGGGTGATATGACATTGACGAGGGTTACCTGACCATTCTAATGTGTTTATGCAGTTAAGAACAAACCTTCAACGTATGGGCACTCTGGCTGCAGGAAAATCAGGTATGTTCCCACAGGGTACCAGGGACCTCAAAGCATAATATTCATCGAATGTCAGAGGCCAGCAGGAAATCAGGTATCAGGGTCCAGGACCGTATCTCCAGCGGAGATAACCGACAATAATAGAAAAGTGCATACGTGGCCCATACGTTAAGGAACTGTTCTTTCTACCCAATGCCTAGTAGAGTCACATTGTAAGGACCCTAATTTTTGGGAATTATTTTATTATTATTTTATAGTATTTCTAATTATTATGTTATATTGTATATTTAAATATGATTATATATGTACTTTTTCGTGTCTTTAATTCTTGGAGCTCAAGACATGCCCATCTCTTCAAACGTCCTTCATGAGTTTTGTAGTAGACATGATGACCTTCAACTTGATATATTATGTCCCATCCAAACTTGTCCCCTAGCATTCTTTTGACTTCATACAACTTTGGGTAAATTTAGGCAATTAGATTATTTACTATAATTCCAGACCTAACTTTCCATGTGAGTTCGGAACTCAATATAGATCAAAACCATTTGATCCAATATATAGTTTTGACCCATTTTGAGCCTCCGACGCACATGCTAAGGGTGTGCCACTCAATCGAGTTTCTATGTACTATTTAATTGCGAATGGCATAAGAGACTCATTAGTTGACTTTTCGAGTTCGACTTGACTAGAAAATATATTTGGACCCTAACCTAGCCAACCCCACTTATAGAGCCATGATAGGTTGCCATGGCTTAGTATAATTATTTTGATATTTATTTTGGGATGTTATACATCCAAATAGATTTATATACAATTTTGTATATATATGATTATATTTATAGTAGCCTAATATTTTATATAGATATGGCCTTAGTCATGGTTAAGTTCTAAGATGCATATCGGCTAGAAATTTTGGCACGGATAGTGTAGTGGTGTTCTTTGACTAGTGTATTAGCCATGGTAAGGAAGGCTTAGCCACATTGGTGTTCTAACTAGGAAAACCAGTCAAAGTTACGATTTAATCCCTATAGGACGATTTAATTATTTATTAATTAGGTTATTGACTTTTTAAGAGACTCGATTGTGCTAAAATAATCGAACTGGACCCGAACCCAATAACGAGTCGACTAAGCTCAACCCAAGTGAACCTAAAGAATCCTTATAGTTTAAAGCAACTTATTTTAATTTAAACAATAGAATAATATCACATAAAATCTGAATATATAATTAGATAGTTCGAAAATGCAATCTTTCCAGATAAGGAAACCATACATACAATCTTCGATGTATACTAATTAAATCTATAAAAATAAATTCTAATTTAAATATTTAGATTTGAACCCTAGATATTGTCTATTTTCTATTAAATCCTAGACAATAAATAAAATTTTATATACGAAATCTCAACCAATCAATCAAAAAAATTGAATAATATAATAATTCTTAATTAGGAAACCCTCCATGCAAATCTTCTTTGTATTTTAATTAAATCTAAATTTAATATTTAAAACTTATATGCTTCTTATCTAATAGCAGCACATAGATTCTAAATTAAGCTTCCTTCAATAATGACCATTGATTATAATATTTAAACAAATTATATTCCAAATTTAGCCTTATTGGTAATCCTACTACTATCCAGATTATCTTATTCTAACATGTCCAATCTAATCATACTTAAATTAAATAATACATATCTATCTTAATTATATATATAAATATATGAGTATCTCATAATTCTTATATTAAAAATTATGCACACCTTCTCTTTTTCATCCAAAAATATTCTCCAAATTCGCTAAAAAGTTAGCCACGTTTTTACCCGATAAAGCAACTTAGAAGGGCCATATCTCCTAGTTCGGGACTCGAAATGCGTCCCAGTTTTTTTTGTTGGAAGCGTATCGAGGTAAGCTTTTCAAAAATATATTTTAATAACAAAATTCATTCTGTAGATTTTTGTAAAAATGTTTGAGTATTAGATTCCTGAAAAATAAACATGTTTCGATATTTTTGCGATTTCTAGAGATTTCGGGCACGAAAATGCGATCCGTTTAGTTTTTCGAAAAGCTGATATGAAGATCTATACCATATCCTAATTTAATAAATCTAATAGGTACAATATTAATTATATTTAGATAATAGACTATTTTCAGCATCTGGAGACGTTTGTCTAGACCTTAGTTCCACGGCAGCCGTTGTTCCACCTACTTTCCTGTCTGATCTTCATCACCATAGTGCTCACGACTCAGGCAAGTGCACCTTGCTAAAATTTACAGTACTTACATGCTTTTCTATTTCTATTCCTTCTTGCTTGGTTACATATTTCTCTTGTTTTATGTTATGGTTACTTTCTAGTTTTACGTGCACATAGATTTTCACTTTTCTTTCTATACTACTTGTTCTATCTTTCCTATCTTGTTCATGTCTAGTGATAGTATTGATATGCATGTGCCATATTTTCCCTGACCTGTTTGACCTGTACTTGACTTGGACTTGACTAGATAGGCTTGACTTCCTAGTACCTTAGGAGAGAATGTTTTATTAGCCGTGGCTGTCCTCTATTATTAGTACCTCCCCGGACGATGATAGAGAACCTGTTATAGGACTGCTAGTGCCTCCCCGGGCTACGGTTTTAGCTATGATTAATATTATATTCTCATGACATGTTACCATCTGTAGAGTTTCCTTACGTGTTATCCTTTCCTCTACTTGTTATTCCTATTTTTCTTGTATGTTATTTACTGTACAGTAGGCATGTATATTATGTGTCTTGCTAGTCCTCTAAGGACCTGGTGATCTCTCCAGGTTATAGCCAAGCTGGTAGAATCGATGGATGGTTATGCTTTGCGTCTGCAGGATTCAGGTATCGTTGGTGCAAGATTTTATTTTATTATTCTCTCGTACTGCATATTCTTATCTTGATATATTCTGCTTATTAGCCTAGTTTAATAGACTCATGTTTTTTTTTTGAGTCTATTCGGACATGTATACTAGTGGGCTGCACACCACGAACCATATTGTTCATTCTTGATATTTTATTATTTATTGTGGATTGAGATTAGTTTTGGCTTGCCATTATTAGACCTAATGCCATAGTCCATACAGCTTATACGTATTCGAGCTGGGCTGGAGTCCTCTTGTTGCGTAGTTGGTATGTATTCGTATCCTAGTCCTATGTGTATTTTGGGACTGGGGTGTTACATATTTTTGTGGTGGCCCATGCAGGTCGAATTAGCCGTTTTGGTTACGTTACTGTATCGAGCGGGCCTGCGAACATTACTAAACCCTTAAGAATATCAATCCATGACTGCCTTGACAATTCTTTTAAAAAATTTCTACCGCCCTTGAACTTCGTATTTACTCTCGATTACTACTCCCTTGCTTTCTCGTATCATTGCTTCTCGTCCCTTCCTATTTCGGAGTGACGAATAATCGTGCTATATAGGATTTATAAAAAAATCTTAAGTTATAGTGTAAGTTAGTTTGCTTATTGTATTATGATTGCTTGATAGATAAGTAGGATTAGAGATGCCATATGTCATAGGGCATCATGTGTTTGATGTGGTAGTTTGACCAAAAGTGAGTAGACGTCCTCATTATAGGCATACATATATGATCATACTGGATTACGCCATTATGGTGGCCACTTGATCAAGAATAGAGTGGTAGTTTTAGTGTAGAGATCGACCCTCTAAGAGAAGAAACTAGACATAGCCTAACCCAACCCAACCCATTTACTATTATATCCTGTCAAATGTAAAATTAGGATTTGACAGATTGTTAGGTATCACTTAACTTGGTTAGGTGAAGAGAGACTTATATAATTGTCAAGATAAAATGGTTAGGAGGACAAGCCTTCAACATGATCGTTGCAAGACCACTAGTACCAAAAAGAGCGACTAGAGATAACCATATATAGCTTTATGAATGTTGCAAAACCAAATTGACTAGGATTGATTATTACTGGAGTTATTAGGAGACACCGTAGTGACCTAGCGCATTCCTTGAACTATTCCTAGTTACACTAGCGCGGTTCTTTATTAGTCAGTCTTATTTTAATTTCAAGGACGAAATTGTTTTAAGGTGGGTAGAATGTAAGGACCCTGATTTTTGGGAATTATTTTATTTATTATTTTATAGTATTTCTAATTATTATGTTATATTGTATATTTAAATATGATTATATATGTACTTTTTTGTGTCTTTGATTATTGGAGCTCAAGACATGCCCATCTCTTGAAACGTCCTTTATGAGTTTTGTAGTAGACCGGATGACCTTCAACTTGATATATTATGTCCATCCAAACTTGTCTCCTAGCATTCTTTTGACTTCGTACAACTTTGGATCAATTTAGGCAATTAGATTATTTACCATAATTCTAGACCTAACTTTCCATGTGAGTTCGAAACTCGATATAGATCAAAACCATTTGACCCAATATATGGTTTTGTCCTATTTTGAGCCTACGACGCATATGCTAAGGGTGTGCCACTCAATCGAGTTTCTATGTGATATTTAATTGCAAATGGTACAAGAGACTCATTAGTTGACTTTTTGAGTTCAACTTGACTAGAAAATATATTTGGACCCTAACCTAGCCAACCCCACTTATAGAGCCATGATAGGTTGCCATGGCTTAGTATAATTATTTTGATATTTATTTTGGGATGTTATACATCCAAATAGATTTATATACAATTATATATATATATATATATATATATATATATATATATATATATATATATATATATATATATATATATATATATATATATATATATGATTATATTTATAGTAGCCTAATATTTTATATAGATATGGCCTTAGTCATGGTTAAGTTTTAAGATGCATATCAGCTAGAAATTTTGGCACGGATAGTGTAGTAGTGTTCTTTGACTAGTGTATTAGCCATGGTAAGGAAGGCTTAGCCACATCGGTGTTCTAACTAGGAAAACCAGTCAAAGTTACGATTTAACCCATATAGGACGATTTAATTATTTATTAATTAGGTTATTGACTTTTTAAGAGACTTGATTGTGCTAAAATAATCGAACTGAACCCGAACCCAATCACGAGTCGACTAAGCTCAACCCAAGTGAACCTAAAGAATCCTTATAGTTTAAAGCAACTTATTTTAATTTAAACAATAGAATTATATCACGTAAAATCTGAATATATAATTAGATAGTTCGAAAATGCAATCTTTCCAAATAAGGAAACCATATATACAATCTTCTATGTATACAAATTAAATCTATAAAAGGGATATGGAGGCGCTCAGGTTGTGAGTATACCTGCAAAGATGGCACAAAAAACAGTACACCGAGGCGACCGAAATTGCTCTAGGAAAGTGCCCGACTGTGCCGTTGTTCTCCACGCGAGGTGGCGCCTCAGAGGCGGTGCTCGGCCTGGCCGACCCTGCCACAGGCCGGCGGCACGTGCGCGCTGGGAGGGAGTCACCATCATCCAAGCTAGGGTCGGGTTAGGGTTAGGGTTAGGTTGGAGAGAGCTCATCTCCCTCTCTCGTTCTCTGATATATAGGAGCGATTTGTCTAAGTGGTCGGGTGCTCGCGGCTTGGGTGGAGTATGCCCACAGTTACTGTTCAATGAACAGTAACCCGTGGCCCATTTTATTTTTCTTTTTTTTCTTTCTTTTTAAACTCATTATATCTATATCTATTTATACCTAAAAGAACAATTAAAATTTAAGGAAAATTTTACAAAAAAAATTTCTAGAATATTTTCTACAGTGTAGTTCCATATGTTTTGCACATACTCATTTTATTGTATATTTTAAAGGACTCATAATATGTATACCTTTTTCCTTTTTCTTTTATTCATCTATTTATTTACTCAATCAATTAACTATTTTGAAATAAGAAAAATTTTCTAAAGGCATGAAATATATATATATATATATATATATATATATATATATATATACAATTTCATAAACTAATAATTAACATATTCTAGCCACACATAAAATCCTCTATATAATTACTTTATTACTTATAAAATAAAATGATAAAACAAGCTCTATACTTAATTATTAATTTTTAAAAATCTTATTAACTCATATATCCATTTCTTATATGAAAATACTTTATTTATTTAGATACATATACTATATATTAACCCAAATATACATAATTTATCAAAAAGTAAAATAAAAATCAAATGACATCCAGAGGTCAAGTATATATAACTAAATTATATATTTATACAAACAAATTTTTCCAATAAATATAAAATTTTATATTTAATGAATACTAGGATTAACTTTAAATAGTAAGGTAAAACAGACTATTTAGTAGAAATTTTAGGGGGTTTACAATAGCCTCGGCTTTGGGCCATATCATAGCAGTATAGTACAGCAAGGAAGCAAAAGGCTTCATGCCAAAGTCTCTTTAAAACAACTCACCTAGAGTGTATGGATAGAGATTTAGGCCGTCTCTTGACAAAAATTTTGTAGACACCCAAGATACCTACACCGAAACCAGGCTTGCACAAGACCTTTAATGTGTAGTCAGAAGCACAGTTGATGTCATTATGTGAGTGGAAAGAATTATGGTTATGGTGCAGAATTCAAGGCATAGTACATTCTTGTATCAGACTGTTATTTAACCCATGCGGCAATATTCAAGTCATAGCGACATCTATCCTAATGCATGATGGGCAGTCACTATGGGGATCGCTCAACCCATGTATAGAGATATGTGGGGATTGTTGGTATTTTACCTTAGAGACTAGAAAGATAGTCTCACATTGCCTAGGTCAAATGGATTGTATCTCTGTATAAAGCTTTGCTTGTGTTGAGAGATGCATATGAGGTGTGGAGAGGCACATGGGTGCCATGAGGGGTTATTTTTCTAGTGGAAAGAAGGCTAACTCCACAAAGAAAGCATTTATGTTTTTTTGTCATACTCATAGGATTATTTTCTTTGGAGCTAAGACCCAAAGGGCTTAGCGACTTGGACTCGGACGCAAAGTGGCACTTTGTTAACACATGGGCGAGGCACGCGGGTGCTACCGCGCGGGTGTAGGCGCGCGTACAGGCACGAAAGGTGGCACGGGTGTTGGCACGGGAGCTGGCACGAGTGCAGGCACGTGCTGTCGTGGGTGCAGGCGCACGGGCATAAGCGCGGGTTAGGCGCGGCTCTTCATGGCTGCGAGCGCTTGCGCGCCTGTGTTGCTGTTGGCATTGATTGAAAGATTCTGGCGGTTATGGAAAATTGAGTCAAATTATAGATCCGATTTTTGTGGGATTTGAATTTGATTCAGTTAAATCTTTTCTTAATTCGTTCCAATCTTTTCGCAGTCAGTGTACGGCCAGGATTAGAGTTAGGGTTTCAGCGCAACTCTATAAATACCCTCTTTGTGTCTCCTTTGAGGACTTACTCAGAAAATTAAAGACGAAGAGAGTTGAGAGGCCGCTGCCATTGGAGTCCAAAGTGGTCCGCGAGTACATTCAAGAAGTGACAACGAGCATTCCAGAAGTTCTCATTCGAACTTGCTGGTTCCTGGAAGTAGATCGCAGTAGGACGAATCTTGCTTTAAGCAACAGTGATTTTGGATCTTCTTCTTCCTCCGTCTTCGAGACAGAGCCTTCAGGATCTTCTTGAGAAGCAATTCTCGAAGTTCCTCTTATACAGAGTGTGTGACGGGAATTCGTTCCTGAGAATC